>CAMXCT020002117.1:27500-114856 GCA_947184155.2 Cladocopium goreaui | reverse complement strand
GGACGAGGCAGGAGGCAGGAGGAGGCAGGAGGAGGCAGGAGGAGGCAGGAGGAGGCAGGAGGAGGCAGGAGGAGGCAGGAGGAGGCAACTGACATAAAATCTAACAAATAAAATCTAACAACCCTCACCTGGCAGGTGGGGAACCAATGAAATTCAAACGACCTCGAACAAAACACATGAAATTGTGTTGACGCAGTGAGCATTGCATTGCAGCTTGGCAAGCAAACCGTACCGCTATCACGCAGGTTTTTTTCAGGATGTACATAAGATATAAAGTCGCTCCCACCACGGAACAACTAATTAACCATACCGCAACTAAGGTGCTTTTGGTTCACATAAGATATAAAACTCCCGCCCCCATGGAACAACTAACCATACATAACCATACGATCTTCGTTAGCATCATCATCATCATCATCACCATCATCATCATCACCATCATCATTATCATCATAGTGTGCCCGAATGCTCGTAGGGAGTCCGGGCAAACCATAGGGTCTTGCTGTAGATATAGCTAAACGATATTAGATATAGATATTAGATATAGATATTAGATATAGATATTAGATATAGATATTAGATATAGATATTAGATATAGATAAGGGAGCCATTAGTTGATAGGTGTAGATAAAACTATCCCATCATTAACTATAACCATTAACTATAGAATATGTGTTCATTACAGTACAATGGTCACCCCATAGCATTAACTAGACTCATGCATCTCGGGGAAAAAATCCCGGCCATAGATATCAATTGTAACATAACCACTGACTAACCATACCAATTAATATATAGCAACTAAAGTACAGTCAACCCTTCATTGACTAAACTAAACCAACCCCACCATCCCCATCCCCAACCATCATCATATCACTATATCCACTACTGTCATAGAGAAGTATATATATAATTACTATAGGTTATAAACCCTTATTATAGCTATAAACTGGTATTAGCTATAATCTATAGCTGATACCCATCTAGATAGATGGTTATACTTATTGCTTGTAGATGGTTAGCCAAGTTAATTTAATAAACAATAGTAACTATAAAACTCATTATATATAAATAATGAACTATACTATAGGTAAATAGCCATCGATAAATATACACCTCTATATATATATATATATAGCTACAACATGCTACAACTATAACTATAACTTTACAACTTCAACTATGACTACAACTATAACTATAACTATACCAACAACTATAACTAGACTCCTAGACCTACAACTATAACTCTACCTCTCATAATTCCTCTAACCCTGGAGCTCCATCCGCCTGCAGCTCCCGCCGCAGCTCCTCTCTCAGTTGCCGCTGCTCCACGAAGCGCTGCTGCGCGCAGCGCAGCTGCGCGCGCAGTTCGATAGCCTCAGTGCAGCAGCGCTGGTCCAAGCGCTCCATGGCCTGGCAAGGGAGAAACGAAACCATGGCGAAACCATGGCGATTCTATCCATCGGCCATGGGAACATGGTAAAAAATGGTGATTTATTGCTGTTTAATGGGACTTTATAGTGATTTAATGGATTATGAATGGGATATACCCTCTGGTTGTGTCAAAATAGCTATTGAAAATGGCCCATTTATAGTTGATTTACCTATGAAACATGGTTATTTTCCATAGCAAACTGTTAGTTTACCAGAGGGTATCCATCGGCCATGGGAACATGTGAGCAATCTCGAAAACCCCAAGGGTTCACGGAATGGACATCCAGAAATTTGGAAAGGCCCCCTCGCTTACCACACGTTTGCACAAAAATGATATATGGCAAACTTGGGGGGTATCGCTTGCAAAAATGATATAATGATCTACTTGACTCCAGAGCAGAGGCTGTGCTTCCTTTTTGATCAGGCATCTTCGCTGCAGGACTCTGAGCAATCTGAGGAGGTGCTACTGGAAGAGGTGCTTTGCAAATCTCTTTTTCCCCACCGCCAGCATGGGCAGCCAGCTTCTTGGCCAGCCACCTCTACACAGCCATTCTATAGCGAGCTCTCCGGCTCTCCGGGCGTACAAACCCAAATGCTATGGCGCTTGCCAGCTTTCCGGGCCCCTACAGGCCCGAACCTTTGCCAGAAAGAATCTCAGATAGAATGCCTGTCTATCGATATCTATCTATATCTATCACATCTATCTATATACCTATCTATCTGTCTGTCTGTCTGTCTATCTATCTATCTTTCTATCTATCTATCTACCTATCTATCTATCTGTCTATCTATCTATCTATTCTAATCTAATCTAATCTCATCTCATCTAATCTTTAATCTAATCTTTAATCTAATCTAATCTACGTATTCTAAGCTAATCTATTCTAATCTATCTCTCTATTTGTCTGTCTGTCTAGCTAGCTGGCTGGCTGGCTGGCTGGCGAGCTGGCTACTTCTCTATCTAGCTCTCTCTATCTAGGTTGCCACAAGAAAACCTGAATTTGTCACAGACTGATGCGCACCTGGGTGTCTGGAACAGAAAAAGGGGTATCGCGTAGGTATCGCTTAGGCATCGCTAGGGCATCGCTAAAATTCACCGACCTCATGATTTTCCAGATTTGGTACCTGTTGATACTGTACCGTAGTACTTTGCCAGAAAGCAGCTTCACGAAACAACAGCAGAGAGTCAGCCAAGAGGCAAGCAAAACAGTGCAAGTTCACATGGGGTCAATGGAAACACTCTTCAGCAACGACAATAATTTGTCAGCGTCACAAAGAAGCTTCACTAAACAACAGCAGTGGGGAGATAAAGTCAGCGGAGAGGCAATCGAAATGGCGCAAGTTCAAGTGGAGAGTCAATGAAAACATGCAAGGCAAGGATGTGCAGGCAGCTAGTGAAACAAACGTGTTTACGGGGACTTGGCTTCCGCTTCTGCGGATTCCCTTCTCTGCGGACCACTCCATGGATATCAAGAAGAACACTTTCTGAAGAGCATGTACCCTTGTGGGCCCAAATCTGTTTCACAAACGACGTCAGAAATCAATGTTCAAAATGACATTACCTTGAAAGGGGGTGTCGCTAATTTGGAAAGTTCCCATCGCTTACCTCGTGTTTTTAACAATAAATTTCCACAAACCAATTATCTCCGTCCCTTACATGTTTAGTGTAGCCGGGGTTTGTGCGGTGGCTCATGTATTAACATATATATATTTATTTATTTATTTATTAATACCATGTGTTTACCATATTAACATATATTAACATTACTTGATTACCATAGTAATATATTTACCTAATATAATGATATATGGTAATATAATGATATATGATATAATAGAATTGAATCATATATACAATATAAGTATGGTATAAATAACATATATTAACATGATGGTAAACAATCATGTTTAAATATAGTGGTATGTTGTTTTAGTGGTATTATAATTATATAATCATCTATAAACCATGTTTTTATGGTTAATATATTAATGTTGGTAAAAACAATAATAAACCACCCATGGCTAGGAATGGTTTTATACCATCCATTTATGGTGATTTGGGAAATTGTTTTTATTGTTTTACCAACATTGTATCATGATTCATGATTATATTGAGTTAAGATATATTAAAATGATTTGGCGATATACTATATTCTGTCAATCCATAATGATAAACCATGAACATAATATATTATATGACCAATATGAACCAATCATAATCCATGGCCGATTTTCTGACGATTCATGGCTATTCCAACGGAAAAAATCATCACGTAAAGAATGCGAACTGCCATAATTCTAACCACAGGAAATCATGGAATATGTGATGATTATCAGTCATCTGTTATCATACCCATATGCTCCATGTATGGAATACTTACCAACATTTGCCTTAAACATCACCCAAATGTAGGTACATATACCATAGATGGAGCATATGGGATATGTTATCATGATAATATTATGATCTATCTATAAAATATAATTCCGGAGATTGCAATACTTCGAGATTGCTTCTTTCTGCATAGAAAAATCCTGTCATCTGCGTCATCTGCGGTCCAGGACCGCAGTCCTGTCGAATGCTCTTGCGTTCGTGGCATAACTGCCGCACTTGCTGCACCAAAAACTCAACTTCTTGGTCAGCATGTCTGATGCCTTGGCACAGATGATTGTCATTTCCAAATCAGAACCCATCCAATTACCCTCTGGTAAACTAACAGTTTGCTATTGAAAATGGCCATTGAAATAGTGGATTTTCCCATTAAAAATGGTGGATCTTTCCATAGCTATGTTAGTTTACCAGAGGGTATCCAATTATGGGGATGATTCCCCTGCGAATCATCACACTGAGGTCTTAGTGAGGTCACTAATTTGTGTGATGATGATAGATGCATTTGCTGCGTTGTTCTTGTGGAAACAGTTGGACAGATTTCTTGTTATACTATGTTATACTTACTGTTCTTCTTGATGACATACGGTACCTCTGTCTTCAAGATAAACATCTTCTACTGTTTGGTTCTCCCTTGCAGTTCTTGGCAAAATCCTCAATCGTGGTTTCAATCCACAAAGTTTGGCAGTATCCCAGAACTGCGAAGTGACCCATTCTTCAGTTTGTTTATTATTATTCAAAATCACTCATGGTTGGTGGTTTCAACCCCTCTGAAAAATATTAGTTGGGATTATGATTCCCAATATATGGAAAAAAAATGTTCCAAACCACCAACCAGACTAATTACTTGTAAATCCAAAACCCTTCTTTTGGGAGGGATTCTAAATTTCTCAAGCTTCACAAAACACCCCAACTGTTCAGTTCGCCCAGGTGCTGCTGCCACTGGCGCTATGCCGCAGAGACGGCACGCTCAGCGCCGGTTTTTCACGGCTGATGGACGGGCAGGAGGTGCTCCGGGAGAGCGACGGCTCGCAGGGACAGCAGGCAGATGACACCTCAGGTCCAAGTGATGGATTTATCTGAAAAATGATGTACATATGTACATAATTTATAATATGTATATATATATACATATCATCATCATTGACTCATTTGAATATCAAACAGAAATATGTTGGATATGAAAATCTGACATGGTCAGACACTGATCTTATGATCAGAACTGACCGATCGTCCCATGGTGAAGTATAGCTAAGCTTAGCTATGGCCCATTGAGTGAGAAATAATTTAGTACGATTTGTTCTACGGCTTAGCTATGGTTAAACAATTGTATTGGTTTAATAATAGCTATGGTTTAGCTATGGCTTAGCACATCTTAGCACGATTTAGCTATTCAAAAATGTTTTGATGTCCGTAGCTGTGTGAAAACCAGAGACTGTCCCACATGTTGGGTGTCAGTTCCCAAGTGGTTCTTGACAGCTTTCAACCGGTTTCTTCGCAGCCACATCACACCCACTGCTGACTAAAGGCTTGGAACTCCAAAATATGTGAAATGTATATATATACAGTTATAAAGACATATGTAATCATGTATATATATAATTGTGTATATATATAATATATGTATATGCAGTTATTTTATATGTAATTATATATATATATAATATACATTATACACATTGACATACATTCTAGGGGGCTCGAATTTCAGACACACCAAATCACCAAGAAACGCCATGTCGACATGTCACCTCCGGAGGCAAAGCATGAAGCAGTCCATGGCGATGGGCAAGCGCTGCCATGAAGTGGTGAGGGAATTGTGGCTTCAGTCATTCATGGTGGATTGTAGTGGCGGTTTAATAGGAATTTAATGGGATTAATGTGGCAAAACATGGTAAACACGTGGTTATGTAATGTGGTTCAATGGGATTTTAATGGGATGAAAATGGGATTGAGGTGGTAAAGAATGGTAAACACTAAGCCATTCAGAAATGAGATGAAATTAGTTAATTATCAGTTAATTTGAACAGGATAACCAACATTAACCATTCAGGGAAAATATCATTATAGTATCATATCATGTGGATATCTATAACCGACAATATGGGATTAATGTGTTTTCTGGACAAGAATTCACCTTAAGCTGAACAGTGCAAATGTACAAGAGGGCCAATAATTAGCCTGTTGATAATCTCACATACCCTCCGGTAATTTAACATAGCTATGGAAAATCACCATTTATAGTGGATTTACCCATTGAAAATGGTGATTTTCCATAGTTATGTTAGTTTACCAGAGGGTAGCTGCGTTCTCACCACAACTCTTGAAAGTTCAGCAAATCATTTCTCACTGAGGCGCCATGGCTTCTCAAATGCTGTTCCGAGGCCGGCGGTGGTGAAGCATCTGGTGCAAAACCATCAACAAATAGGGCTGATGTGATACAAGGTGGTGCCCCCGTTCGATAGCTAAGTTGGTTTATAACTCCAATAACTATGGTTTATAGGTGATATATCTATAGTTAATGGGATTATAAACCAACTTATAACTGGGGGACACCATCTTGTAAATTTACAGGGATATTGATGGATTTACCCTCCATCAAACGTGGCAATGGAACATGCCGGAAATCTGGAACTAGTCATGGAGGTTGCTGGGGAAATCATCCACAAGAAAACCGTGACTTTCAAGCAAGCCACATTTGATTGCCGGAGGGTATCCCCCTCAGTTTGCCGAAGCTCATCTGTCATGACGCCTAAACTCGCCCGCCTAGTGGCTCCTCCCACGGTTTTCACAAAACGGACCATCTAACGAAACCAACATTGAGCTTCTGGCGTAAAAACGGTGTGTGTGTGTGTGTGAATTATCAAACCAATGTCAATGTGTTAATGTGCTCATTAAAATGCATGTTTTCTCGAACACCATCATATTTTGTTGGTTAATCTCGGCTATCTTCCCACGCGTTTAGATTCTTTGAACTGGCTTCATCACAGCACATGGCTCAGGGCTCAGGAGAAGCTCCTGAAAATATTCGATTGATGGGAACCCAACAATCAACTCAAAAATCCATATCTGGTTGGTGGTTGACCTACCCCTCTGAAAAATGATAGAGTTCGTCAGTTGGGATGATGACATTCCCTTAGTCAGTTGGGATGATGACATTCCCAATATATGGAAAAATAATCCAAATGTTCCAAACCACCAACCAGATATCATATGAACATCCCAATATGTCATGTGCAACAGCTATATATATATATATATATTCGTCACCTAGACTGTTCGTCACACCCACATTCCACCATGTCCGGCAGATGATCCGTTCAGAACATCATGCAACAAGAACGGTTCTACCTAGACTCTAGACCCAAGTACCCAGAAAAAATGGTATGTCGTCCCTGAAATTCAATATGTTTGCCCATTATGAGTATGATCCCTTCCCCTTATTTTTTTCAACAGCCCCTTTCTATGGTTTGAAATATGTGATTTCGTCCCCTATACAACCATGGTTTCAGGGGGTTGTTTAATATGAATGGGCCATGGAATTTTTCATTAATCACTCCCATCATCTTCAGTTTTTGTTCATCACTTTCCTATGAAGAATGCCATCTTTAGCTCGACCATGTCTGGTTGGTGGTTTCACCCCCTCTGAAAAATATGACTTCGTCAGTTGGGGCTATTATTCCCAACTGAATGGAGAAATAAAACATGTTCCAAACCACCAACCAGATATTAATCATCATTAACCATCATTGACCATCCTTAACCATCATTAACCATCATTAACCATTATTAACCATTATTATCCATTATTATCCATTATTATCCCATGATGTCCATTCGTCTGTTAGCGCCGCCCGCACCAAGAAACGCATAGTGTTCCTGCGACTCGCGTAGAGGACGATGCTCGAAGTTGCTCAAAGCCTGGCAAAAGTCAAACTTGGCTGGGAAAAACCCGTGGAAAACAATGGGAAAATGTGGAAAACACGGGAAATATATGGTAAATATAGGAAATTCATAGGAAAATGATGGAAAATCCCCGAACTAAATGAAGGTTTGAATGAGAAAATCATATATTTTTCAAGGGGATTCGCCACGTTTGATGACGGAGAGTCCCTAGCCACATCAGTTGAGACTGCTCCGAGACCAGCGGATAGGTCAACCCGGGAGCCTCCCAATGAACTCAGGGCAGAGCTAATGAATCTTTAGAGTTGTCAGAAATACTTGGAAAATGAGCCATTTAGTTCAATGATTTACCGAGTAAACATGATGTTTTTTTTCCATAGCTATGTTGAATTACCAGATGGTTTTTCAGTGGAGGTCTTGCTGCATAATTTTAGGTAGGGGGCACCATGAACCCGACTGATGGAAGTGGAGTCACAATGGTTATTCGCATAAAAGTCACCCCAAATATTCTTGTATATTCCCATTATATTATATATATATATCCTCATTGATCAATGATTCTCCCATCACATCCCCGTTTAAACCAATTGCAATCTAAGAACTCTTGGCATAACTATGGAAAATCACCATTTTTCATGGGTAAATCAACGAACTAAATGACCATTTTCAATAGCTATGTTAAATTACCAGAGGGTATGTCCAAAAGGTCCGAATGACACGCCCATTTCTCGGTTGAAATCCCATGGTTCTACCGTTCTACCCATAAAAGTCACCCCCAACTGCATCCCCAATCAATAATATTGTTGGTGAGATATTATATATATATATATATAGTACGTGTGTGTGTATATATATATATATACATGTATTTCCGTATATGCCAATGAGAGCCATTATAGCCATTATAGCCATTATAGTCATTTCCATTATATAGCTAGTATATTACATAGCTATTGATTAATATATATATATATATTCCAATATATTCCATTACATATATCACCATTTCCAAGGATACAGTATTTCCAATGATATGTTCAATGGTATATTGTCTTCCATTATATTCCAATGACATCTGCAATAAAATATCGTATATTTTATCCATGATATGCCAATGATATTTCAAAATCTCAAAAAACATATTATGCATTTATGTATATATATATATATAATTATATATATAATTATATATATATGTATTCCATGATATTCCCATGATGTTTCCAATGATATTTCCTTTGCATCCCAGGAAAGTCCTGCCAGTCCTGCCCATTACGAGCCGCTACCTCTGTGACGCAGAGATCTTGTCTCAGATATTTCCAGACTAAACCTTGGTTGCATTTCTGTCACCAAGAATCATGCATTTAAAAGGGAACATATAGTCTGGTTGGTGGTATACCTACCCCTCTGAAAAATATGAAAGTCAGTTGGGAAAATTATTCATGTTCCAAACCACCAACCAGTAGTGGATGTGTAGGAAAAATAGCGGATTTAGAGGAACATGTGTGGATTTATAAGAAAGATGGTGGAATTATTGGAATTTGTGATGTAGTGGTAGTTTTACTAGGAACAAAACCTTGATACAACCAACTTGATATCATGAATTTTACTTAGACTTGGTCCAAGATGTCCAAGTACCAAGATAAAACATGAAAATTTACCCCAAGATGTTCATACAATTTCATACATGTCCCCGTGTCCCCCCATTTTTCGTACTTCAAGGTCTAGGTGCTCATTTCCACCATAAAATCCCATGGATTCCCATGATAAAACCCCGATTTTTGCTGTCAATTTACCGGGAAGTTCCTTGCACTTCCCTGCGGAGGTCCCCGAGAGATACGCTGCGACCTGGGTGTTCCATGGCGTCGCTGGGTGGTTTTTTTCGTGGATTTATGGTGGATGTTACATGGGAATGTGTAGGAAAAATGGTGATTACTAGGAAACATGGTGGATTTATGGTGGATTTATGGTGGATTTATGGTGGAAACATGGTGATTACATTCGTTAAAAATTTGGATTTTACTAGGAAACATGGTGGATGCGTAAGAAAAATGGTGGATTTATAAGAAAACACATCTTATGTAATGGTGATTTTTGAAGGAAAAAATGTGATATGGGAATATCACGGGGATATAGCCAGTAATATCATGAATCTTACTTACATTTGGTCCAAGTACCCTCAAAAACATATCACCCCAGACCATACTTCTAATAGATTTTTCTGGAGGGTCTAGGTATATATACATATATGTAATTATACATGTAATTATATATGTGTATATATATATACAGATTGTACATAGTTATATTCATACGCAACATGTATAGATAGATTGGTGTAGATTCATATACCGCAGATTATCCAGCTTAGACTTAGATCAAGAATAGAACAGAACGGATGGATTATGGATGGATAATGATGGATAGACAGGAAGAGAGAGAGAGAGAGAAAGATTGACCAAGAAGGGGAAGAACAAATGGAATGAAACGACAAATTGATGATATAGTAATAGTGGTAGTACTCATCAATAGTAATTAGAATATAGTATATACTATAATGTACTATAATTAATGGTAATCTATATAATTGGAAAATGGTGATTAAAATAATGATTGACTTGACTGATATCTGCCCGAAGCTGCCATGATGGGTATTTAATTGGCTACTGCCACAATGCACTGCAATCCCAGTACTATCCAATATAATATTGCTCCTGCTCCAACTATCTAACCGTGACTCACAAAAGAAAACACTCTGGTCCACCAAACAGCATGCTTGACGGCGTGATGTTGTCTTGTATGACCTAGATTATGATCACCGGGGCAATGTCTGAGTTGTTTTTCACTCCAAGCAAGGTTACGAAACATCCAGTTATAATACACTATTCAAGCTAAACATCCAAGTTGGCTCATTGAACATCTGTTTTCATGTTCTGCCTACCCTCGGGTAATCAAACAGGACAACAAAAAAAACCTTATCTGGTTGGTTGTTTAAACCCCTCTGAAAAATATGAGTTCGTCAGTTGGGATTATGACATTCCCAATATGATGGGAAAGTCATAAAATTCCATGGTTCCAAACCACCAAGCAGTTATTTATCAAATTATGTTCCCATTCATCATTATATATATAATAATTAAAGCTACAATGTGGGGCCCCCTAGATAGCTAAGTTGGTTTGTAACCCCATCTTACTATTTCGTTATTATAACTACGATAAATCATAGTTATTGTGGTTATAAACCAACTTAGCATCATAGGACATTCCAAAAATTGCCTCAAAAAATGCTGGAGGATCAGCTGAACATGTTACTTAAGAGCCCAGTTAGTTCATCACCCCTTGCCCAGTCATGGTGGAATAAGCGGAAAATAAACAATCACCAGCTCAGCAAACCTAAGTTATATGAAAAACTGGTGTTCAAACTAGGTTTATACTAAGGTGGAACCTAATATTATATTAGTTTATATTAGTATAACCTAAGTTGATACTGACTAGTTGATACTAATATAAAAAAATATGATGATTCTATTCGTGAAACCTAAATATGTATCCCCATCCATCAACAGATTAACACAATACAACTCAAAGGTCAATATATACAGACTTCACATTTAATCCACTGAGAGCTATTTAAAATTATATTAGTGACACCTAATTTCACCCCATCATATATTGGAATGTAGTACTTATAACCACTTATTGGAACTAAAATGAAAGGTGCATTTTATTGCATTTTGATACTAACAGATTCCTCAGAAACCATCTCCAACAACTTGCCATCAGAGGGGTTGCTATTGGGTTATTCACAGATATCACACATCTTTGATACTCAGAACCCCTTCCAGACTTGATGATCACAGTAAATTCCATTCAACAAAAACAACACAAGCACATTGAAGTACCACGGAAATACCATTGAAATCCCATGAAGCTTAACTGGTTGGTGGTTTCAACCTACCCCTCTGAAAAATGATGGAGTGAAAGTCAGTTGGGATGATGACATTCCCAATATGATGGGAAAATAATCCATTCATGTTCCAAACCACCAACCAGATATATTGTTATTCCAATTATTAACCATTATTAACCATTATTAACCATTATTAACCATTATTAACCATTATTAACCATGGATTAAGCATAGATTAACCAAATGTTCCAAACCACCAAGCAGTTAAAATCCCATTGGAATCCCTTCTGAACATCTCATTCACCGTGATGGTATAACATTTCATTCCAGTGACGTCACGACCTGAGGAAATACCCTCATCCTACCATAATCATCCAATTGGTAATCTTCGATACATTCACATTGGACCAGTTAATGATTAATCCAGTAATCCATTGGACCAGTTAATAATGATTAACGGATGATATATGTCCATATATTGGATAAACCATGATATAGATTCTCTATATGATGATATTCCCATTAATCCACTAGCAATCCACATTTTTCTCATCCAGATTTCTTTTTTACTAAAGTATGTCCATGTATTTCCGCTGTTCCCAATATATCTCCATGCTATCCCCCTTGTATCTCCACAATATCACCATGAAAAACATGGCCGTGGCCGTCCAAAGCACCAGTGCCATATCGATACAGGGCGACAGCGAGGAGTAGTTCGAAGGCTTCTCGTCACCTACGACGAAACAAGGTTCAATGATGGGAACTGGGAAAATCAATTGTTTGTTTATGGGAACCATTTATGGGAAAATCGAACCATAACTGGGATTTTCAATAATGATGTTCCATATGGAAATTTATGGGAAATCGATTGTTTTTTTGGTGGACGTTTATGGGACATCAATTGTTTTTTGAATGGAAAACTATTGGGAACACGCTTGGGACGTCTTTGAAAGCACCGAACATTTTGGGAAGTGCTGGGAAATTATTGGACATGATGGAAAATAACACCAGCCATTCTATGGGAATATAGCAGTGATGGGATATGTAAAGATTCCAACCATGCAATGGTTGGGATGGATATAGATTTGGTGGAATGGGCCCTGTGTAATTGAATCGTGGAAAGTTGCATCGTTTTTTTAAGGAAGCTGGTGAAAAACTATGAACCACATCGAGGTCTCCTAAGATAAGGAGTACCCCTAAATCATTCATTTTAATAGGATTTTCCAATATAAACCAACCATTTTTGGGGTACCTCCCGTTTATGGAAACCCCCACATGAAATATGATGGATAGAACATGAAAGTTGCTGGTCACACGTAGCAACTAGGATCTAGTTAATCTAGTTCATCTGACCAGTTCATCCTAGAATATCCTACATATCTATAGTCTATAGAAAACACAATTTTACCAATTTACAGTTCTTTTACAAATCACAAAAGGACCTCGAAGAAGCAACCACATTGCTACTTAGTAATATCAACCTCGGATCAAAAAACACTCTTTAATTAGAGGATTCCCCCTAAATAGTGATGTCATCTGCACCAAACAAACGGTTGCCAGTTCGCGCCGGGCCCCCGAACCATGACGTTGCTGTTCAGAGATTAAGGCCAGCTGAAGAGCGCGCAAAGCCTAGGACAGGTGCCCCACAGGACAGTGGGTTGATATGCTGCCATTCTCTATCAGCTGACCTGGCAGAGAACCACAAGAATTCAGCATGGCAAAGTTATGGCAAAGTTCTTGTAGATACCAATTATTCACCCTCAAATCTAAGTGAATGGGATTATAGTATAGTTTCGTGTTCAACGGAAAAAAATAACTGGGATCTGGGAAGTTTCGTGTCCCATAACTGGAATTCACCAAGCTTTGCCCCGGAACTGCCACCTGCAGATTCTCAGCTTCGGTCCGCACCAGGTGAATATACAGAGATCCAAACATTTTCTCCATCTGGATGATAAATGCTTGACATGCCACGAATGTTTGCCACGAATGTTGGTTCATACTCGCTGTTTACTTGCTCCGCTAAAATGTGATACGGTGATATCCATGTTATTCCTGTTCTCATCATCAATGCATTCAGTTCCCCTTATTCTCCACATGTTCCTAGTTATATCCAGTATTGATAGGCATTTTGGACACCACTTTTACCCCTGTTTTTACTGCTTAAGTCACCCTTTTCCATGGAAACAAAAGGTCTCAAGATCCCGGATGTCGCAAGTTTGATACCCAGCTGCAGTGCCCTCCAAGTAATGTACCACCTTCAACAAATGACGCGCCTGCGAATCGGGGGAATCGTAAAAACCCCAGTGTTTCATTGCGAGTGAATTGACATGAACTAACCCTACTTATCCCACCAAACCAGGGATAATATATATATAATATGATTGTATGTATATATATATATATACACTGTATATATATATAACATCTGCATGGATTTAACAAAGCACAAAGTGAACGACTTAGGCCACCTGTTATTCTTGTTGGCCTGGATGCCTGGATGGGGAACCCAACTTTTGGCTGGGCGTGCAGTTTGATTGTTCGCCCTGAGCCTGATAACCATCATTAAACTCCAGTGGGTATGATCCAATCATATCAAGTGGCTAGCAATCATACTGACAATACCCTCTGGTAATTTAACATAGCTATTGAAAATGGCCATTTATAGTGAGTTGTCCCATTAAAAATGGTGATTTTCCATAGTTACGTTAGTTTACCAGAGGGTATCTGAAACTCCTATTTTATGGCATGTGGTTGGTTAGAATCCAAAAAAAAAAGTATGATTCATAATTCATACTGATCACATCTGATAAGCCAATGGAATTTTATTTCCAGATCAGCACAGGACATCACAAATTCCATCGCAGCAGGTTGGTTATCCATGGGACTTCCAGGATGATGGTTTCCCACGTGGCCGTGGTGATTTGACTACTTACCCTCTGGTAAACATACAGAAAACTATGGAAAATCATCATTTTTAATGGGAAAACTCACTATTTCTATGGCCATTTTCAATAGCTATTTTGACATAACCAGAGGGTAAAGAATGTGAAAAATACCATGGTTGTGTCTTCCATGTGGTCAACTTCCCCTGAAAGAAACTTTCTCGATCTTCGTCGACTTGGCCCAAGTCGAAACCAATAGAAACCGATTTTGGAAGCTTATCAATAGAAAAACCTACATATTTTGATCATGGGATATCTATTGATAAATAGAAAAACCTCCATAAATATATCGTTTGAAACATCTCCATAAAGTTTTGACATGTTTCCATTTCTATGTTTTTGTTGGATCTCTTCCTACGTTCTCGTAAACGACTTCCCAAATCCCAAATCATGATCCGGTCAGCGATTTCTCGGCCTCGCAAATCTGCTTGATCAACTCCAAGTAAGGCTTATCTAAGGGAGCCTCATGTGTCAATGGGCTACGAATGATGGTTGTAGCTCCGAAAAAAATGACTGATAGAAATTTTAATGAAACTGATGAACCAGAGGATTTGGATGTTTTTTTTCATATGTTCAGACACATATCCATATGAACAGCGAGGAGGGACGTGTGCGTGAAGGCCCAAAAAACGAACATGGCATTGTCCTATCGTTTCTTGGGCTTCACCATATAATTATGGGGATCAGATAGGAGATTCATGATGGGAAATGACCAACACATGAATATTGATATACTGGGAATTATCTATCATTGGGGAATTTATAAGTGCATTATATCAACATTAATATCATAGATATCCCCATATATCTAGATATATATATATATGTATGAACCACATTAAATCATTTATAATGAGAATATCATAGATATAATAAGTATGTCTACCAGGGACTATTGATTGAGTCTCCACCGAAAGTCATTGGGGATGGTGCACATGGCCAGGGATTTCCCTGCCTGACGATGAATTTTTTGTGGGCAACCCTGGCTGCCATAAATCAATGGCCATTTCAGGATCCGATAGATTGGAGGTATCTACCATATATAAGGCCTATTTTTTAGGCCTAAATTTCAGGGAATATCCCAGCAATTCATATGGCCAAAAATATGGTACGTTTACGTACATCCATCTGTTGGATCCTGAAATTCCCATTGAATAAAACTACCATGACTGGGGATGGTGCAGATGGCATTGGATTGACCACATCACTTAAAAATTCGCTTCGTACCGGCCTATCCCCCGAACAAAACACCCCGCGAAAGAAAAAAACGTGTTGAGTGGTTTTAAGGGATCATCTCCCCCAGATTCTATTGGAAATCATAAGTGATATATATATATATACATGTATATATATAATATACAATAAATAATATGTCATATCATATATAATTATATGTATGTATGTATATATATATTATATATTGAATTTACCTGAGTGGAAAATTATGGGTGCTTCAAAATGCTCGGAGAAAAAACATGGAAAATGTTGCCTGTTTCTCAAAGGGATGGACATAGTAATTCACTGACCTGAAAAGTTAGGCTATTTTGGCATAGTCACCCCTACTAACCCTGGTTGGTGGTTTCACCCCCTCTGAAAAATATGAAAGTCAGTTGGGATGATGACATTCCCAATATATGGAGAAATAAAATTCATGTTCCAAACCACCAACCAGAACCAGTAGATTCATGTATATTCAGTGAGAACAAAGAGGTCGTGATGAAATTTACCCAGACTTAGAAGAAATACGGCGGATGTCTCATGACTTGGTACCAACAAAAATGGATTGATTAAAATGGGTCTATGTATATGGGCTCAACTGGAAACTACCCCAACTATGATTTGAAAAAAACTGCAGTTTCCCTGGACACACCCACATGATATTGCTGTCAAATGTTGGGGTTAAAATACCAGCATGTATACTCTATTAAACATGGCAATGGAAAATCCTTCATATTTACAGAGGATTTTCCCATTGAAACACCATTTATAGAGGATGCTCTTGGAGGTTCCCAAAGCACAATTCTGCACCCCTCCAGTGATGTTTGTTGAGTTTCACCCCCGATATATCACCTACAGTATAAACCGTAGTTATTAACCAAAGTTGTTAGACTTACAAACCAACTTGTCTATCATCATTCACAGCATGGCTGAACATCCGTGTTCTATAATTCATCACCCATGACGGATCCATGGTGCTGCTATATATGGTAACATGGATCCCATCAATATACCCCAGTCATGTTAGCATATATATAGCAGCACCATGGATCCTATGGGTCAGAAAAAAAAAAAACATGAGAAAAATACCGATCTCAAAAGAGGCCCCCGACCGAGGTGTTCAGCATGGTCTTGCGTTCCAGCCTCAGATCGTCAGTGTGTCGCGGTGATCTGCATCTGCCATAATCATATATCTATACTATAGAATACCATATATATACATATGAATTATATCACATATATGAATATGATATATGATATGTCACATTGTATATTGTAAATTAAATATTACACCCATATGTTTGTATATTATATATATACATATATATATATTTGACATTATTTGACTCCGCAACAATTGTACAGGCTTCTCTGGCCATATCTACTCCTGGACATCCTCGGCCAAGAATCTCGGGCCACCAATCTTTGGTCCACCAAAAAAAAATAGCCATCTGCCATCTTTCGCTGGTTGGCTGGTTAATTACTTTCCAGCAACAAAACTCAACGTATCCAAGGTTGGGGGATTTTTTTTTTACAGAAGATCAATCAGCAAATAGCTTGGAAACTTTGGGGTAACGTGGCGTAGCAATGGAACATCACCAATTGAGTTCGTTGATTTTCCTAGCTACAAAGCTCCAAAAAAAGTTCGTGGATTTCCACTTGCCCTTTCTTTTTTGGCTCCAAGCTCCAGAATGTCCACCAAGAAGAAGCGGTCCTCAACAGTGATCACCTCGGGGGTTGGGAGAACGATCTGTGATCACGGTCCAAATGGGAATCAAATCTGAGAGAAAAAGCAACGAGTTTTGATGGGGATCTCATTCTGGAAAACCTATCAATGATCAACTGGTTGGTGGTATTACAACGATTGCAACACATAACATGGATATTCCATCGCACAAACATGATAGTTTGAAGAAAATTCATCCAATGTGGTAAAATTGCAGGCAACGGTAGGGCTGTAAAATTGTTGAACATGGGATCTTAGATGTGCAATGGTCATGCAGTACTCAAAAAAGCCTGAAACCAACAGATACCCCCATTCTATGGCAATGTAAAGGGGAAAAAAAACACCTCATGAGTGTTTCAGTAAACCTATAACATTACCATGTTATTTTTTATGTTGGTAAATTATCATGGGTACCCTATAAATCTACAATATATACCATAGAATAATGGGTATTTTTTATTAACATACATACATGTGTTTTTAGTTTTTTGGGCTACCCTATGTTCAGTTAGCCATTCACGGCCAGGCCTCCGGCCATTCGTGTTTCGTTGTGTTTCCACCATGGGATAACTAATCGAACATCCAGAAATGGGGGCTTCCATAGTCATGGGGGTAGCCCAATAGCTGGATGGTTTATTTCAGGGAAAATCCCATGTTACCCTCTGGTAAACATACAAAAAGCTATTGAAAATGACCATAGAAATAGTGGATTTATCCATTAAAAATGGTGGATCTTTCCATAGTCACGTTAGTTTACCAGAGGGTAACATGGATGAGAACTGGGGGTACCCCTATTTCAGTATTTCATCATTTATAGATTATGTTCCCAGCTATAAAGCTCCACTAGCAGCTATGGCTGGAAAGTAGGCCATAGGTATAGACCCCATTTCCATATTCATTTTTCATGGTAAAAATCCATAACTCCACAGAAATTCTCCATATCATCCCATATCATCCCCATTCACGGTAAAATAAGTGGACATGTTTTTACTGCTTGGTGGTTGACCTACCCCTCTGAAAAATGATGGAGTGAAAGTCAGATTGGATCATCATCCCAACAAAATAGGGGAAAATAATCCATTCATGTTCCAAACCACCAACCAGTTTACCATGGTTTTTTACCATGTGTTCCATCGAAGCCACCGAATGCTTCCGAGTGGCCACCAGCGCCGCCCGCGCGTGCTTGTCATGGTAGCCATCGAAGCAACGCCACCTCGTGGCGGCATTCCATGGTGAGATATATGATCTGACTGTCAAATGGAATACCGCCATATGGCTGTCAAATTATCTATCAAATTATAGAGTTGTTGGCATGGAATCTACATTATCTATCTATATTATCTAACTGTCATTGATATATTATTCCATTTGTGATTCTACGAGTATCTGTATTTTGACATATTATCTAAGTGTCAAAATTATAGAATGAACTATTTGGATAGATACATAATATGAATTCAACATATAGAATGTCATATCATTTTTGCCAAATATTCTGACATTCTATATGACATAGTATCTAACTCTATTTTCATTTGACAATCTGTCTGACATAAAAATATATTCTGGCATTTTATCTGACATTCTACTGGACACATCCCCTGAGATTTTAGGCATGTCAAATATTCTGTGTTCGGGTACCCCCTGACAGACCCAGCAAGTGGGGACAAAAACATGCAAAAACGAGGTTTTCGTCTTGCAAAAACCTTCTTGTCTGTTGCAGATTGATACTTACATATACTGTATATATATATATCCTCATATGTATAATTTTATATTATAATATAATATATATATATGTATACGTATTATCCATTTTTATCCCATATATCCAATGATCATTGTATTTCTTTCGGCCATGGACCCGAACTGTGCTCCCCAACAGCCACCAGAGCCCAATGGCTCTGGGGGTTGGCTCCAAGAGTCGTTGCAGCTCGTGGTATCCCTGGCGCGTCACAACGCTCGGCGCTCGGCGCTCGGTGCGAAGCACAACAGAAATGGGTCAAAGCCCATGGGATTTTTCTGGGAATTCATGGGATTTTAATGGGATGATAGTGGGATGACGTAATGCGACTTTGTGGGATTATATATAGTGGGACTATAGTGGGATTATAGATTGGGACTAAAATCAAATGGGATTACAACTGGATTGGATCATGGGAGTAGAATCAAATTATAGTGGGATACATACTTATAATGGGTATGTGGACATTTGAAGCAACAAAATGGATGCTGGATCTACCAAGGACACATTGGATTTTGGGAAAACAATCCGATTTGGGTGTGTTCGAAGCCGGGATCATTGTACCTCCAATTGAGGAAAACAATGATCAACCCAATTTTGGGGGTACCATGAACTAGGGTTGTCTAGTCCGCCGTAAACAAAGACATACGTGAAACATGGGACCGGGCTTTCTGACGAATTTAGGGAACCACAAAATTGAGGAAGGGCAACGAAAATGCGAAAACATGGTTTTAAATCATTTGATCAAGAGACATGGGGATATCTATACCATTTCCAATAACAAATGGGCATGGCCTCCAACTACCAATGTTTTTCCGATTTCAAACGTGAAGAACATAAAAATACAGCAACGACTCTGTGTGATGTTTCTTACATGGGGGGTTGCATTTTTCTGGGGGTACAGCAAAAAAAAATTGAATTTTGTCTAATGGAACATACTATTAAAATGAATTTGGGAAATCCCCATTTTAGGAAACCTCCACATGTTTCGATCACCACATCACCGTGAGTTTTGATCCCATACGAACCGCCGAATTTCGTGGATCACCCTTGGCCTCGTCGTCTTGAGCTCTGCTGACGCCTTTGCCTGGTGATGGTTATATAAACAGACAGGTTTCGCTACCAAATGGTGAAGCCAATGCCTCGAAAACCAACCGTGACTGGGTCAAAAATGGCTTGAAAACGCTTGAAAACGTTTAAATCATCCCATATGGGATTTACCCATGAAGGGGATGAAAAAAATGATCATGATGGGATTTACCACGGTACTACCAAATTTGGACGGTTTCAACCACCTTCAGGTGGAATGGGAATGGTTGATGATTGGGTTTGCCACTAGTGAGCCCTGAAACCATTTTAGTCTTCAAATTCCCGATCGTGCTCGTGTTCCTGAGCTTTCAAGTTGCAAGTCACATAGTAGTTCAGGTTAGATGAAATTCAGGTGGTAGGCCAAAGACCTGGTAGAGAAGAAATGAATAAATCTATAAAATCTCCAACTTTCCTGCCCAGATCCCAGCTATTGCGTCTAGAACCATAAATGTTCCAGCAAAAAAACCCTGGCATCTGCCCCAGAAAAGCACAAACCACCCTAGCAAAATTCAAGCAAGTCACCCCAGAATCTTCCAAGTAATCTTAATCAAAGTCCCCATCCCCATTTCTTCCATCGAAAAAACACCAAAATACCCCATCTTCTACAGCCATTTTTCGTCATTCACCGAACAGTGGCCGACTTCAGGGTCTCTCGCGCCTGGCAGCCTGCGCACGCGGTACGTTTCCTGCGATGGACTTGGCAAGGCCATGGTTCCCTCGGCCACCGGGCCGAAGTGATCCTCTGTCTCCTGGACCTAAGGCGGTGCAGCCCATTTTTCGGCCCTAGATGATGGCCATCAAGCCTAAACATGATGATTTCAGACAGAAAAGGAAGGGAAAGAGTCGGCTTTTAATCAGTTTATATAAATGTTGTTTATCACAATCTTGGAATTATAATCTGGTTATAATAAGTTCTTAGGTTTCCGTTGGTTTAACTATTTAGTTGTCAGTCAACTTAAATGGTAAAACAGTTCCTGGGCCCACAAACAAAGCCACAAAAGCCAGACATTTTATGCTAGTTGTGTTGGGACAGGCAATATGTAGCTGAATTGATGTCCACTACAGAATCCTGATGTTAGATGATGGAAAATTGAATCCCAAGTGGTTGATGCTTAATATGAAGAATGTGGGTAAAACAATGTCATTTTTACCACCCATGACTGGGAATGGTTTATTCATACCACCTATAAAAATGGTGATGACTGGGGGATGGTTTATTATTGTCGTTGTTGTTTTACCTACATTAGTGGCATTTAAACACCAAATGGTTTAAGGGTGACCAATTCTTCGTGTTTTTGCTCTCCGCAGCTTCAGCCAGGGACAGGTCCTTAAATTCATACGTTTCTTGTGGCTCCTTGGTGACAGCTCATATATGATCCATGATGCACTTTGTCATGCATAGACATTAACATAGTCATCCCCAAAACGATCGAAGAGCAATTCATCACTATTTGAAGAGTATTTTCTCTATTTTTCTCTCGTTGTTTCCCGTGTTCTCGTACATATTTGCTATACGACAACCATCAACAAGACCAAGGGGATACCAAGGGGCGGCTTTATATAAATTCGCCAGGTAGTAGATCTGCTGATCGTTTCTGAGACTCTCTCTGACCCGCGACGTTTGGCCTTTGGGCCTCGCGTCGATGTCGCAGATTTCGCAGAAGCGGAAGCAGGGCTGGGAGTGAAGACTGAACATAGATGCCGTTGCAATTTTCCGATGACATGAGACGTGTATACTTATATAATTACAATATATATATATATATATTTATATATATACACACTATAAACATAGATGATTGTAAAAATAATGAACACAACTTGGGACATCTTGGGTCTTAACCATACAAGATGTGTATTTCAGTAAGCAACAAGTGTAGACAGAAACCACGAAAATATGATGCTTTGACCCAACCAAAAAGGGTTATAAATTTTATAAATGACAAGAATCTAAGAATCACAGATTTTTCACCGACTACTTTGTGGCAACTGAGCGAGGCGAATATATGTTTTTTTCGATCTGCAGGATCCAACCGTTGGGGTCAAGTTCAACTGCTTTCCAGGATGCTATATATATATATTACATATATATTAAGGGAAAATTTAATTATATATATAGCATCCATGGATATTTATAATTTATATATATTACATATTTATGTATCAATGGATTGGTTTAAGGGAAAATTTACAGGAAACCCATATGGAACCCGCCATATTTCATAGGGAAAAAAATGTTTCCGGTGAAGATGTTTCCTTACATCAATCCAGTGATATATACCACATACATATCATGATTCAAACTGATCTGTATATGTTTTGGATTGCTATAATATAGCAAGCAAATAGTAGCCATCACGTTGCCGTAAACGAACATAGATATAGAAAGTCCACTATAACTCTACCTAGAACCTCCAAGTAACCATAAACAAGTGTATTTTAGCCTATAATTTTAATGCCCATGATTATGGGTACAACTGGAGGGTATCAATTCCAAGACCGCTGTGGTACACCCTGATTACAAGAGTTGTGTCTTGCATGCAACCACAGAATCTGTGGCAAAAGTTGGCATTTCACCATGAAAAAATATGTGGATACAACATGATACAACCAACAACAATAGTATAACCAGCAGAAATGGTGACTTAGCCATGAAAAATGTTGATTTACCGTCCCCGCAAACTACCATTTCGACCCTGAAAATATGTCATCTTTCAGGCCCGACACTGTGCGACACGACACTGTGCGACACCTTCGGTCCGTTTTCCATGTTGCTTGCATATTTTAATTAAGATGTGTTTTATTATACTATTCAAATCCATTCAATATGCAGCTACATATAAATCACCAACAGGTCTCTAGGGAAAAACAATGAACTGCACATGTGATGTTGATTCTATATAGGCGTATCATGGCATATCTGAAAACGGCTTTGCCCCAAAATGGCAATTTGAGTAATTAGGGGAAGTTGTGATTACACCCTGATTATTTTAGCATTTTTTTAGCTATACAGAAATGGCCCATAAAAAGATATGATCAAAATGATGCGAAAGACCCATGAACATGGTCTGGTTGGTGTGGTATACCTACCCCTCTGAAAAATATGAGTTCGTCACTTGGGATTATTCTTCCCAATATATGGAAAGTCATAAACTTGGGATTTTCCATATATATAAGACACCAATTCATGTTCCATTAATATTAGTCACTTGGGATTCTTCCCAATATGGGAAAGTCATAATCCATTCCATGGTTCCAGTCACCAGCAACCAGATATATTGTTATTCCAATTATTAACCATAGATTAACCATAGATTAACCATAGATTAACCATTATTAACCTCATCAGAGGCAACCGCCGCTCCTGGCCAACATCTTGGCAGCTTCGAAGGTGCGATTCTCCTTGTGCAGGTAGTTCACCGCATCCCTCAGCGCGAAACGCAACCGTTGTGGAAGGGATGTAGCCTCTGGTAAACGGGCTAACATAACTATATTAAAAAAAAAAACACCATTTTTTATAGCTAGGTCAATCAACTATTTCTATGGCCAAGTTCAATAGCTTTTTGTATGTTTACCATTGGGTGCACCCAAGTTCTTGTCTTGAGAGGGAGCATTGATGAGTATGACATGTTCCATAAGCTCATGATTAGAAAATAAAATGTTCCCAGCCAGCAAATTGGCAATAATTATATGGTTGTAAACCCATTGGGGTATACCGGGAAAACCTACCCAATAATAAATGTGGGGCATTGACAACTCATTAAGCAGGACCTCAGGATGCATTTCCAAGCAAAATATATAGAATAATCATACATCATATATGTCATATATCATTTATATCATATATAATTTATATCATATATATATAGGACTCCATATTATGGAGCAATATATCATGGACTCCATGGCTCATCTTCTCGTATCGTGACCAATCTCCCACGGATGGAACAGGTACAGCAGGTGAACTCGAAGTCGTGGATTTTTTTGGTGACATAGCACGACTCTTTGTACCAAAACGGGTGTCATTTCTGATGAAACAAACACGAAACCTATGTTAATGTGACGTAAAACAACAATTTCATAAAGCATCTCCCAGAAAAATCTGCATTTTTATAGGATTTTATAGGTATATATAAACCATTGTCATGGGAATGGTTTATGACATTGTTTTACCCATATTATTGAATTGAGAAGCATCATTTTGACCCCACACCTGATGTCTTCCAAAAAGGGCCATGGCTTTCCATGTTGAGCTTGGCACTTCAACAAGAGTTCGTAGTTGTCCTCCTCCTGTCCATCTCCTTCAATGTGTTCCTGGCGGCGAAGATAGCACAGTCTCGGCTAAGAATGAGAATTTGTTCGAAAAAAACGGGTGATTACTGTAATATAGTGATGTATAGTGATGTTCGTAGTGTTTAATACTTAGTAAGTGATTAGTGACTATAGTTGCTATGATTAACCTGAGAAACTGGCTGCAGGCTACCCCTTTACGGCCATTTTTCCATTGGGAATCTTATAAATCACCATTCATAGCCAAAACGAATCAAGTTATACCAAACATGAACCCAAATTGTCCGTCCATTCTCATGAAAAATGTCCATTTTCTCTTTATTTATCCAGTTGGTCCAAACCAAAGGTCGATTTTTGAGGGATTTCCGCTTCCGCTTTCCGCTATGTCAAGCGCCAAGCTGCACAAATCTGGTCCGGCGTCAACTCTTCGTGTTCCACCACGTTCCTGCGCCGGTCGTCCAGTACTGGGAGGGATCATCCAAGTTAGCCAGGTGAAAATCAGCTAGAGATGTACCCAACCTGGTTATGACATTCACAGTTTGCCATGGAAAATGGTCCATTTATAGATGGTTTACCTATTAAACATGGTGATTACCATGGAAAATCACCATGCTATTAATAGGTAAACCATCTATTTCTATGGGCCATGGCTCTACCATGGCGAACTGCTAGTCATAACCAGAGGGTAATCATGTACGTCCCAAAAGTGGGGGCGAACTATGGTGAAAATCACCAGTTACGATTCGTGGGACGATCCTCACTGGTTGAATGGGGGTTGAATGGGGGTACTCATCTACGTTTGACCACTTCAAGGATCATCCCACAAATCATAACTGGAAAGGTAACCACCCAAAGCTGTACCCCAGATATATCTGGGACAACCAACTTAGGGGACTAATAACCAGGTTCATAGGCCACTAAAAAAAGGGATCATTTTCCAAGGACCCAACCATTTAAAAAAAAAAACAAAAAAACAAGCACAATGTGGATATGGGCAGATCTACTCAAACTGATACAATTCGATTTCATGGTGATCCAAGCTACAAAAAATCTGAGGCAGAAAGGGTTTCATCCCTTCCCCAAATATGATACAACCGGTAGAAAACCTGGCTTTCATTAGATAAAAACACATCCTTTGGGCCCATCGCAAAACTGCACAGGGTCCACGGTTCCCTGATGGGGATGGATGGGTTACTAGCTCCACTCAACTGGATCTATGATAAACATGGCCTGGTGGATATATCCCATGACGGATCCATGGTGCTGGTATATATGCTAACATAAATGGGGTATATTGATGGGATCCATGTTACCATATATAGCAACTTGAACTGACTTACAACTGGGGTGAAAATTGACAACTGATATTGCGATCGACTGATTTTCTGAACGAGATTACCACTACATGATCTTTCCCTCTGGTAATGACTAACGTAGCGAACTGGAAAATCACCATTTCTACAAACAGTAAATCCGCATCTTTATCGTCTATTTTCATAGGCGATCTATACCATCGCTATGTACCAAACAGCCCAAAGGGTAACATTTATTATTTACTATTTATGGGAATATTTATGGGAATATAACAGTAATCATGTTCCATTTACCATACATCTATGGGAATATAATTTCTTTAAAGTGAGAAATGGATGTCGTAAAAACATCATGGTGAAACCCGTTCGGAAAAAAAATGATCTACAGATGTAAACTCCACATGCTGCTGCTTTGTTTTAGAGGAGGGTATATTGGGGTTTCCATAGTCATGGGGATACCCCAAGAATGGATGGTTTATAAGGGAAAATTCTATTAAAAATGGCTGATTTGGGGGTACCCCTATTTCAGGAAACCTCCATAAATATATATGTATATGCATATCAAACCTGAGTTTTTTCTTGAGTTAAAACCATGTCTCAAAATAAAACAAAGATGTCTACCCTCTAGTAGTTTAAAATAGCTATGTAAATCCACCATTATTTGGAGGTAAATAATTCTAGAAATGTGCAATTTTCTATAGCTGTGTTAAATTACTAGAGGGCAAATCGTCACTTACACTCGATTTAAATCCCACTAAACCCCATACCCAGACTTTTGGACTTCCAGTCCTGACCCATGTGCGCATCAGCTTGAGGTATGCCTTGGCGAGTGAAAGGAACCCAAAAGTATCATTCCCCAGTTACAGTCAGTAGTTTAGTTTACCTATTCAACATGGTGATTTTCTATAGTTATGTTAGTTTACCAGAGGGTATAACCTATACATTCCCATACTCACATATAACTGGCCTGCAGCCCCAAGTCGAGAGAGAGAGAGAGTACTTTGTGATCGCCACAGGTAGAACATGGTAGAACCACCCGTTCACAAGGTTGACCTGACCCATAGCTGGTTAGTATGAATCCCATCCTCCGAAAATGATATTCCCCCCGAAACGACCCCCCTGGTTTAGTATTGGATTGCTTTGTATGAACGGGGGGCATTCATACAGGGAGTTTAGTATTATCATATTGGCAATATGCCCATTTCAGGATAATAAAAAGATGCTAAAACACCATGTTTGATGGTTAACGATCAGCCCTTATTTGTCTCCCATCCCCTACAATTAAACACATCCCAAATAGCTCCTAATATGATATCCCTTGCCTTAATGGAGGGGGGGAGTCCCCACCCTTGTTTATTTTTTGAAATTAAACCAGGTCATGCCCAGTCTAGGACTCCTCTAACTGAAAGGACCTAATTTAATATGTTTAGTAAAAATTAAACCAATGAAGAGGTAAGTTCCAGTCCACCTAAAGCACAAAAAGCCAGAAATTAAACAGAGACTGAAGCAGAGGTGGTTTAATTAAAGCCTCCCTTCCTTAGCAATAAAAAAGCAAAAACGAGCAAACATGTAAAAAATAAACAGGCAGTGGTTCAGTGACTGCAGACCTCAGCTTTCATTTTTTGACCTCTCGCATTTTTATGCGTGTTCCCCTACGGTGTGTTTTGTCATGTCTTGAATTGTTTTGCCTACTGCGCTTGCGGTCTGGTGCGCTTTGAACCCTTTAATTTTGAACCAATTTGGTCAACTTGCAAAGCACAAATGCTAAAATTGCCTGCCGATTCTCGAATGTCCCCACTATATATGTCCTCAGCAAAAATTAAACCAGGGGCCCCTGAGTACCTGAAGGCGAATTGTTTAAAATCACATCTGAAAAAATAAAATACTCTACAAAATCCAAGGCCAGCTGTGACCTGAAAATTGCAGATTTGAAAGCTTGCCACTGTAGTCTAAGCCAAAATAACACATCCTAAACTTACCTTTTCTCGTGCGCCTGTCCTTTTTCTGTGGAATAGTGACTACAACATGATACTATGAGTACATGCTTTTGGCCCCGTGCAAATGTCCAAACTTTGCCTGCCGATTCTCGAATGTCCCCACTACATGTCCGCAGCAGAAATTAAACCAGGCCCTGATTACCTGAAGGTGATGGTTTAAAAGCACATCTAAAATACTTTGCAGAATCCAAGGCCGGCTGTGACCTGAAAATTGCAGAATTGAAGGCTTCCCGCTAGAGTTTAAATTTAAACCAAGACAAGGCATCCCAAACCTACCTTTTCCTGCATGCTTGTCCATTTTGTGTGGCAAATATGTCTGGCTACATGGTACTAGTCAAAAATATTCAAAAATAAACATTAAAAGAGTCCAAAGCCAGTCTTGACCAGAAATTGCAAATTTGACGGCTCGTTGCTGTAGTTTAAGCCAAAGGCATCCCCAGCGCCCCCTTTTCCTGAATGGCTGTTCGTTTTTCATTTGGACGTTGTGTTTGACTACATGGAACCACTCTTAAAGAACCCAAACATTGAAAATTTTGAGGTTTGCGGCTATAGTCAGCTTAAACCCAAAAAAAGGATTTCAACACTACCTTTCTGAATGCATATCCAGTGCCAATTCTACTCTCCTGCTGGCACGCTGGAGCACGAGGCTTCGACAACTGAAAAATGAAATGGTTTAATTTTCATAAAAAGTATACAGGTGGAGGACCTCACACTCAAGGTCTATATTTCCAAATTAAACCCAAAAAATTAAACCAGCAACCAGTTGGTGGGTTGGTGTAATTATTTAGCGTAAGGGATATCTAATATGTGGTTTCATCCCTGACACAATGTTTTCTGGGGAGTGTTCAATATAGGGGACGGGGGAGGGGATTTAAAAAAATCACGATATTGACCATGAATGGCCACTATCAGCCCATAATCCGATTCCAATCCGACTATAGTCCCATTAAATTTGGATTTGTTTGAGAGCCCTGAACCAAAATCACCCCAGTAGATTCCCCGGATGGCGGAGAAAAAACCGCTGAAAAGCAAGAAAAACACAAAAACAAATCACCTTCAACCAATCTAAGTCTGAAGTAATTCCCATCAAATCCCATTTTCAAATTCGGAATTTCCCATTGAAATCCACTAACATTTACCCATGGAGTTTACCATAAACCCACCACTATATTCCCATCACCAACCCCCCGGGTAAACCCGCCAGCTCCGCCTTCTTGCAGATCCGGATGTCTTCGTCCAAGTTGTAGAGAAGCTTCTGCAGCATCCTGCGGCAACGTTTCGCGAGGGGAATATCTGGTGAAGATGACGCAACAAAGCAACGTTCAATGGATTGGTTTAAGGGAAAAATTACAGGAAAGCCCCATATTTAATGGGAAAATCAATGGTTTCCTGTAGATTTTCCCTTAAACCAATCCATTGAAACGTTGTTCTGAAGTGATAGAGATGATATGAAATGAACAACAGCAACAACAACAACAACAACAACAACCACAACCACAACCACAACCACGACAACAACAACAAGAAGTTTTTTAGGGGTACCCTCCGGTAAACTAATACTTTGCGAACTGGAACATGGCCCATAGTAGTAGTTGATTTACTGATCAAAGGTGGTGATTTTCCATAGTTATGTATACATATGTATACATATGTGTATATATATATATATCAAATATATAAAATATACATATACATATACATATACATATACATATGCATATGCATATGCATATACATATATTATTTTCCATAGCTATGTTTGCTTACCAGAGGGCAACTGTTTGATGTTGGCCAAAAACTGAACTCAATGGTACTCGCTCTGGTTTCTTCGCGCAGCAAGGAGTGCCATGGCCATGGCCACGAGGCGAATGAACTCAAGGGACTTCGTTAAAGCTGGGAAAATCGACAAAACATGCTGGATTTACCCTCTGGTTATGACTAACATAGCCGGTTAGCCATGGAAAATCACCATTTTTAATAGGTAAACCATCTATAAATGGGTCATTTCCCATGGCTATGTTAGTCATAACCAGAGAGTAAGATTATGTAAGATTGACATATATTGACATGTTTGATTCTTGGGGTAGTTGCACTTCAGGCAATCACCTTCCGTCACTTCCATCATTCCTTCGATAAATGTGTCAGAACGGACCCCCAAAATCCCATTCCAAGCATTTTCCACACGTAAAGTTACCTGGTTGGTGGTTTCAACCTACCCCTCTGAAAAATATGCGAAAGTCAGTTGGGATGATGAAATTCCCAATATATGGGAAAATAAAAAATGTTCCAAACCACCAACCCCTTACATTTTCTTAGATTCGGGGGTATCCCCACGTACCAAAAATAAAACCACATCAATCTCAGATCATTTTGCTGGTGATATTTCCATTTTACCGTCTGGAAATGTAACATAACCACAAAAAAATGCACATGTGTAGATGATTTACTTAGCGGAAATGGTGGTTTTCCATTGCTATGTTAGATTACCAAAGGGTAAATAAATAACAGTATATACATATGTAAATAACACTGTATATGATTCGATATATATATATATATGTGATATATATATATATATGTTATATATAAATATAATTACATATATATGTGATTATACATAAATATGATTTTATATATATATATATATGTATGATTGCATATATATATATATACTGTATATATTGATCTTCTCGCCCATTCTCCCACCAACCCATTTTGTCTTTGCCGTAGCCGCACTCTGGGCTCCTGTGTTCTCGGTCTTCATAACGTTCCGTCTCGTCCAAGTCCTGTGTGAAGGATCAACCCAGATCGCCCGTTGGCATTGTAACCAACAGAAATGGTGATTTAATGGGATTTGATAGGGGTTAACAGGTACTAATAGGAAATCATTGGGGTTTAATAAGGATGTAATAGAAGCAACCAGCAAAAATGGTGATTTAATAGGAATTCATGTGGATTTAATGGGAAGTCATTGGGGTTTGTCATGAGATCTAGAATCTAGTCTGAGATCACCAGCAAAAATGGGGATTTGTAACAACTCCTCGCACACCATACTTTCACATACGACTCAAACACATACCCTCTGGTAAACTAACATAGCTATTGAACATGGCCATTTATAGTTGATTTACCGATTAAAAATGGTGATTTTCCATAGTTATGTTAGTTTACCAGAGGGTACATCTCTCAAACACAGTCTTTCACACACAGACACACACACACACCTCTTTCCCGCACAGCTCTTTCACACGCAACGCTCTCGCGCACCTGGCTTTCACATACACCTCTTGCACACAACCGGTCCTTCAGCTTATTTTTTCCTAGATTCCCCCACATCTAACCCAAAATGGCAGGAAACAAAAAGAAGCAATCTACCCATCCACCGACCCAATATTTCAATATATCCAAAAAAACGAATTAAATCCATGACTTTCCCACATTACATATGGTTTCGAAAAAAAGACTCTGGTACCCTGCTGAGCACACTAAACTAGCTGGCATTTGTGGATGTTTATCTGCCTAAATGGATCTAAATGGTCTAAATTGATTGGAAAGTTACAGGTGATCCCCAAAAATTCAGATGCCATTCCACCAATCTCCACGATTTTCCCATGGGTTTTCCGACATTTTTCCCACCTGCCCATGCCACCATCGCCTCGTCCATCTTCCGAAGCACCTGGCGCACCAGGCAGCGAGGGGCGTCCATGAGGACTTGCTCCATGAGTTCGGAGCGTTTCTCCAAATTCAGGCTGCGGTCCTCGGCCCGTTGCCAGCCATGACAGGATTGGATCGTGATGAGACACCGATGTTTGGATGGGTCTTTTGTTGGGAGTTTGGCCTGACTGAAGCCAGAAAAATGGGAAGATGGTAAAAATAGCAAACATATATGGGCTAAAATACACACTTTGATGGGTATTTGGAGAATCTAGGGGTTCTGAAAAATTAGGAGAAAACCCCGGCAGCTGATGGTTTGTGATCCTTCCCCTGTTTTGATGGCTATTTGTTTGGGGGTAGAGTATTTTCAAACAAAGGCATCAAAGCTTTTGGATGGAGTTGTGGACAGCAAAGTTATAGGGTGATTTTCATGGGTTATATAGTGGAATATAATGAACCAGGCTAGATGTTGCGAGTGCTGTGTGTTTGGCTCTATACATGTATATATAAATTATATATCAATTATATGAATATCAAAAATGATATGGTGAGTTTGAATAAGCGTACAGTAGTGGTACTGAGAATGCAATATAGTGATAATGAGGTAGTAGTGTAGTCAGTGTTTTTTTGGGGAACAGATCATGTATAAACGTGTATTGATATGCTAATAATGGTGATGATGGTGATGCATAGTAGGAAAATCGGGACTCCTTAGCAAACCCCACAATTTGGAGAGATTCGCTTTTTGTTTCTTTGGTCATGGATCGGTTTGGGGTTTTTAAACCATCAGACAGGCTAGTGACCTCCAGCTCCAAATGCTGGTGGCGAATCTAGGGCATCTATGCTGCAGGTCAAGGATGATGGTCCATGGGATCCCCCGATGGCGATCAGGGGCTGGAAAAATCCCTCCGGAATTCTGGACTTTAGGCATCACCTAAAGGCATATGAGCAGTGTGACTTAAACCCAACAAAAAAGCACATTTAAAAAATGAAAAACGCATCGAAAAAAAACTAGGTAGTAGAACCCCCTACAATAACTCATCAACAAGGATTTTGGCCCTGCGCAAAAAACTCGGAGAAAACTTAAATACTCTACATGTGTTTTGCTGGGCAGTATGTATACCATTGTATACCCATTTATAGCACAAGATTGATTGAATTGTAGAAAACTATATGCTGATCAAAGGTTGACTCAGTATATAAATGGAATGTCAGTTTCAACTACCAACATTTACATTCGCACTTAAATAGGGTGTGTAACACAGTCGAGCAGCCTAACAAACATGAGAAGCAGGGAGGTTCATGACAGATTTGGTGTTCCCTCCGGACCCCTCAGAAAGTGGCTAGCTGGGAAACCCCTACAAAGGGAGGTTTATAGTTTATAGCTAGGAAATTTATCCATAAATGCTGGATTTTCATTGCTATCTTTGATTGCCGGAGGGTAACTGTCTGGAAACACAAGCAGTATTTACTGGCTGCTCTGTCAAATCCTACACATGTCAATCCCAACCCCATCCCAAAACACATTAACACCAAATATCCCCAAGATGTTCACCCAACTTACCTCAAATCCATGTTTTATCATCGCTTCGCGGGATGGAAAAAAGATCAAAAAAGGCCAGAACTGTGGCTAAATCAACCAAAAAATTCCCCAGCCATGACACCCCAAAGGTCTGGTAGATCTCATGATCCGTGCTCCCCTCAGGGTTGAAGTCACGGTAGAGCTGTAACTCCTTCAGGAGCTTGGCTGCTTGCTCCAGGTCGGCCAATTTCTCGAAGGGACCACTGCCTGGCCCGTTTCCCTTTATGGAATGTAGAATCCCATAAAAATACCAACTTGTAACTAATAGCCATGGCCATAACTGATACAATAAAACAGGATACTCCACTTATTGGGGTTCTCAAGGTTTTGCTAAATGGGGTCAGTCGAGAACTAGGAACTTCTATTAATGTATATAGTATATAATCACAAAAGAGATACTGTAGAAAATGGTAAAAATTCACTATTTTCAGGATTTACTGTTTTATCTTAATCATCCACCGAAGGCTGCACCAAGTTGGATGGGAATGGATGTCCTTTTCTACAAAGTGGGGCCCCCAAACGATAGCTAAATTGGTTTATGATATACTCATGTAACATAGTTCAAGGGTTTGATATCTTTAAAAATATATATACCAACTTTTACCTGTGGGGACCCACATTCCATTATATTTGGTAAACTACATTCGTAGCTCCAACTGGCTCCCCATAAAGATCATCGTTGCAGCCTCCATGACCTGTATGGCATCTGGCTCCCCATGGGCCCATGAGAGTTGGTGATTTACCATGGTTTGGTTGCTAAATGACCATACGTTTACCGTTTCTCCATTCAGAATAGCCTCTGGTGATTTACCATATGTTTACCAGAGGCTAAATTTACCATATGTTTCACCATGTTGGGGATTTACCATTCAGAATAGCCTCTGGTGAGTCACACACACTTCAGTGGTATCCATCCCCCATCGACCATCGATGATGAACTTCCCGCCATTTCCCAGCCAGCCAATATATTGTTTAACCTCCACATGGTCACATTGTTGGTCGTCTCTCCCATTATACTATAGTATTATAGTGTCAGGCCCGGATGAATAAACCATGGTTTATGACAATTAGGGGGTATTCCTCCAATAGTCATGATTTGATACTTAAATGGTACCTTCCTAAGGGGTTTATTAATCCAGGGTTGACATTATAAAACATGGATATGTGCCACCGTCAAAAACATGGTGTATGTATATGGTTTATGATCATCCATCCCATATTGGGAATCCTGATAGTTTATATATATATATATATATAATTAATGGTGATACCCTCTAGTAAACTAACATAACTATGGAAAAATCACCAAATTTTTTCTGGGTAAATCAACTATTTCGACTGGGCCACTTTCAATCGTTTTTTGTATGTTTACTAGAGGGTATCGGGCACCATGCTGCACCCGAAATCACTCCCGGCACCGTGTGCACAGAGCTGCACGCGAATGCGGCGGCACAAGGCACCACCATGCAGCTGGGTGTCTGTGCCATCCACCAGATTCCTGTGCAATCACGGGATAATCATAGTTGGTGGTTCATCCCACTTAGTAAGTAGGTTATAACCCTGGTGATAAATGGGATAAGTAGGCTTAGTCCACTTATAACTACGGTTATAACCCACTTACTAAGTAGGATGAACCACCAAGTAGATAGTGATAGATTGATTTACCCTCCGATCGTCAAAGTGGCTGGCAGGGCAATCCCTGAACTAAATGATATGAGCATCAACTGAGCACTTCAATCGAACAATCATCGAACTAAATGCGGATTTCCACTTGGCCATGTTTCATTACCAGGTCGTTTGCTAAGTTGGCAGGTTTTATCTTTTATAACGACTGGTTGGTGGTTTCACACTCTGTGAAAAATATTAGTCAAATGGGATGATGACATTCCCAATATATGGAAAAATAATCCAAATGTTCCATACCACCAATCAGATGATGATGTATCCATAGTTAGTGGGGTTTATAAACCATGGTGGTTTTTTCATCGTTGACCCATCGAGCGTCAGGGTGAGGCGGCCATAGGGTTGCTGGATTGGTTGCTGGGGGTTGCTGGGATGATTACGAATGTGATGGATTGGATCATTCCCGAAAATTCCCTGCGGGCTAAGCACCGGTAAGATTGAAGTAGCATATAGAAAAAAATAAATTCATTGATGTAGTTGTGTTTTGATTTTCCCTGGAGACACTTTTCTTAACCAAGCAATGGCCGAAACAAACGGTGGAAGGGAAATACGAGTTTTGGTTGCAACTCAACAGTTCTTCTCATACAAAGAAAAGACTGTTTGAGTGGTTGGTTCATTACCCACAAGGCATGACAAGGCAATACCACCTATGTTTCTTGGCTAAGAATAGGACAGAATAGTCACATTCCACTGGACATGTTTGCAAAGACATGTTGGATGATTCACATAACAAACACCTCAAAACCTTTAAAAAAAAATGACATGGTTTTGTCTGAAAACAGGGTGCCCTCAAAGTGATGGTTGATGATCATTTTCATTATATAAAATTGTTATCTAGGGGAAGTATACCCCATTTTCACAAAGACCCAAATGGAAGCTCCAAAGCTGCAGTGTCCAGGGTCAGGAAACAACAACACGAAGAACAACAAGAAGAACAATAACAAGAGCAACAACAAGAGCAACAACAAGAGCAACAACAAGAGCAACATCAAGAACAACAACAACAACAAGAAGAAGAAGAAGAAGAAGGAAAAGAAAACGAAGAAGAAGAAGAACAACAACAACAACAACAACAACTTCAACAACGTCAACCACAACAACAACAACATTAACAAAAACAAGAACTCCACCCCCACAACCAACAGTTCAGCAGCAACAACAGCAGCAACAACAACAACAAAAATAAGAACAAGACCAACAAGGCCAACAAGACCAACAAAACCAATAGCAACAACAACAACAACAAAAACAAAAACAAGAACCCCACCCCCACAACCAACAGCTCAACATCAACAACAGCAACAACAGCAGCAACAACAACAACAAGAATAAGAACAATACCAACAAGGCCAACAAGACAAACAAGACCAACAACAACAACAACAACAAAAACAAAAACAAAAACTCCACCCCCACAACCAACAGTTCAACAGCAACAACAGCAGCGACAACAACAACAAGAATAAGAACAAGACCAACAAGGCCAACAAGAACACCACCACCACCAACAACAACAACAACAACAATAACACCAAAAACAAGAACTCCACCCCCACAACCAAAAGTTCAACAGCAACAACAGCAGCAACAACAACAAGAATAAGAACAAGACCAACAAGGCCAACAAGACCAACAAGACCAACAACAACAACAACAATAACAAAAATAAGAACAAGAACTCCACCCCCACAACCAACAGTTCAACAGCAACAACAGCAGCAACAACAAGAATAAGAACAAGACCAACAAGGCCAACAAGACCAACAAGACCAACAGCAACAACAACAACAAAAACAAGAACCCCACCCCCACAACCAACAGTTCAACAGCAACAACAGCAGCAACAACAACAAGAATAAGAACAAGACCAACAAGGCCAACAAGACCAACAGCAACAACAACAAAAACAAAAACAAGAACCCCACCCCCACAACCAACAGTTTAACAGCAACAACAGCAGCAACAACAACAAGAATAAGAACAAGACCAACAAGGCCAACAAGACTAACAAGACCAACAACAACAACAACAACAACAAAAACAAAAACAAGAAGCCCACCCCCACAACCAACAGTTCAACAACAACAACAACAGCAACAACAACAAGAATAAGAACAAGACCAACAAGACCAACAAGACCAACAACAACAACAACAACAACAACAACAACAACAACTCAGTAACCAATTTGCCATTCACAAAGATTCACCCAGGGCCCCGACTCTCGGCCTCAACTGTGGCCACGCGCGCACATCCACCCGGGTGTAGTACTCGCTGTCTTCGTCAGCCAGCTGTCGGCGCGCGTTGTCCTTGACGGACGTGGACGTTTGGGGTTTGAGTTTACCAATGGCAATCTCCAGCAATGGTTGATTGCGGTTGATTGCTGGGGTTGTGCTGAGGTTTTAGAGTTGAGTTTTCTGCCGCGCCTATTCAAGTGTCTGAGTTTTAACCCACAGTGATTGCCAGTTAGCATTTGGGGTTACCATTTGGCGTCGTGTTACATCTCGAATAGCGGGATACCCCAATAAGGACGCTTTGTGGTTTTGGGTCGACCACATTTGCTCATAACATGAAACGGAATAAAATGGAATGGAATCGCATGGCATGGCATGAGATGGTATGATATTGTGTGAACGCATTTATGGCAATAGTGTAATAAGATTAATGATGAAATACTACATACCCGTACCGCGAGAACAAACATGTAATACTGAGGTTGGCAGACATCATGATTGTATAATGTTATTGAATACAATATAATTACTCTCTATATCTCTCTATTCATTTTGGGCATGCATCCTAAAAAATCTTATAATCTCCTTGATCCTCACAGTTCCAAACCTCGAAGCCAGCCGAGGTCTACCAAGTCGCTGGGTCGTAGGATAGCCATGTGCTGCCCCATAGTTAGGTTTCTTCCAGGGATCACACACCGCCAAGAAACAAATTTCACTGGGGGCCAACTCGTGTGACAATATTGATGGTCAGGCATATGGTAAAGCACTTAAAATCCCTCGTACTTCTTAAAACCCTCGTATTTGCACCACCAAATTGAGCGCCATCCTGGCGCCAGTGGCCTTCCAGCTCTCTTGCTCGGAAGGTGATGAATTCTCGAGAACAAACTTGATCAACTGAACCATGGACCTGAATTGCCCCCACGGAAGTTTTGACAAAGCAACGGTACTGTACCCGACCTTGGGATTTTACATGAAGGGCAAATACATGCCTTGCAGCAATTTCTCACATGTCAGGCTGGAAAATCCGGCAAAAATGGACACTTTAGATGGAAAATCAAGGGAATTTCATGGATTTTCCATTGCGATGTTTGATTACCTTACCTGGTAAGCCATGAAACATATGGTTTTCTTGATCGCTTGGAGCCATCCAAAATCACGACCAGAACAGGGAGCGTTTTTGAGTGCGCCCAGACTTGATACAGTTTACATCGCCCCTGGGTCAAAATGTGTGTTGGTTTCTTCTGGGGTTTTGTATACAAGCCCATGATGGAGATGTATGGGGGTGCTATGGGAATAACTGAAACATACTGAAAGCATCAATAAGTCGATACCCTCCAAACTAACATAGACCCTACCAAATGGGGGTTTGGTAGATTGGTGTCCGGTCGAAATCGGCTTCTGTTGAGGTCTGCCTTCATCTTGGGGAGGATCATCCCACTTGAGTGCTTCGTAACTGGGGCTATCGAATGGTCGATGGGAAAACCCAGGGCTTGCACGAAGAGGGATGATCCAAGTAGGAAAACCAACTGAGTGGGATCTAACCTCTGGTAATTTGTTACATAACTATGGAAAATGACCCATAGAAATAGTTGATTTACCGAATAAAAATGGTGATTTTCCAGTTCGCTATGTTAGTTTACCAGAGGGTAAGCACCCAACTCTAGCTAGCCATGGTGCCATGTCTTTGAGTTGTGTGTAGTTGCTAGCCATCGTTCCAAATCAATGTCCAGCTGGATGAGTAAGACTGGGGCCACACTACCAGGCTGAGAATGACCACTATACCATGCTACAGCTTACAGATAGGGAATCCCTCCCTCAACATCCCTCAAGTAGTAAATTCAACCACGAGGTCTTGCCAAATCACCTCGTGTCCAATCCTGCAATGGGCGTGGCTATAGGTGAACAGTCAACATTCAGCGGCCACTAAAGAGACTGGTTAGTTTCCTGTTGGTATATTATTATATGGATGAACATTATGATGAGCAATAATAAATCACCCATTTAGATGTTAATTATGGATGAACATTATAGGGTCTCTTCTGACCTTCATGTAGGGAGTATTTGGAGCACTACTTACTACTTGGTAATTATATCCCAATTATATTCCCATTAAATGCATGCCCAGTGCAATTTGGAACGGTAACTCACATAACCTCATGGTTTCACATTTTTTAAACCCATACCACAGTGCAGCAGCGCTACATCCCACCCATTCGACCCATCTCGGGCCCCGCCACCCGGCCCACCAATGCAGCTGCTGGGGAGTCCAGTAGCGACTGCTGGGGTCATAGACGAAGGCATCGAAGATGATATTCAAATCTCCTACAGTCAAATGCCTACAGTCGAAAATGATATTCAATATTTAATGGAATAGTTAATAGCTAATGTTAATGGTATATCAATGGTATGTCACTGGTATCCCATACCAAAAGACTAAAGGATTAAACTACCCATCTAAGATTGACCTACTTGGTGGTTCATCCCAGGAATCGTAAGTGGGTTAGTTCACCCCTGTTTTTTTAGTGGATTAACCCTACTTATACCATTTATAATCAGGCTTATAACCCACTTACTAATTCTTCTTGTGGTTATAAATAGGGTTAACATGATCCATAAATGGGATGATTCTCTGACTTACAACTGGTATTTTGGCCATAACTGTAATAAAATCAGGTGAAACGAAATGTGGATTTTACTCGGGAAGATTGTGATATAATTATATAATCGAGACAGGGTTTTTTCTGGGAAATAATCAGGTATGTGACCTAACACATGCAAATTAAATAAAGTATGTACACCAGCTGGTGTGTGAAAATGGTTGGTTTAACAGCACCAACAAACATGTGGATATTCTATGGATATTTTGTTGGGTTTCATGAAGTAAAATTGGGATATGGGATACTGTATTTGATGGGATTGATCACCAAGTTGATATGATTTTAGTGTCTGAAATTGGGGTATACCCACAGTAATGTGGTGAAAACAATGTGATAAACCATCCCCCAGTCATCACCATTTTTATAGGTGATATGGTTACCATTCCCAGTCATGGGTGGTTTATGACATTGTTTTAACCACAGTAGTGCTATTTTTTGATGGGGAAAATAAAGTGTTCAAGCAATTTTTGTGGGCACACTATTCCCAGAAAAAAACAAGTGGGGAAAACCAAGGGATTGGCCAACCCCTACTGTAGTTGTCCCCTCCCCCCGCCCCACCAAGCACCTCTCAATATCTGAATGAAGCCTTGCTTTGTCATTTCGATCAGGAGCCTTTTTGCTTCGGGTAGCAACTTATTCTTGTCATCCTGCGACGCAGACTTGGGATCAAATTGCGTACGGAAGAATTCGATGGTTGAAACAAACAACAACTAAACTGGTTTCTATTGCCCCGTCGAACTAGTTCGATATGTCCCAGAAATAACTGCAGTTAAGCTACAGTTCACTCGTTTTTGGGGCTCGATGTCTGCGATTACTGGTCCCTACAATTGTCCAAATACATGTTTCAATGGTTAACTAGGTTGTACTCTCTAGATGACTAGCATATTCATGACACGTGTAAATGTGTGCGTGTATGCATGCAGTCATGCATGCATGTATGAATGTGTGTCTGTATATATATATATATTGCTATAAATATATTAATAATGTGTATATATATATATTATGAATATATATATATATATAAATCATAAAATGTATAGATATATATATATATATATGTCTATATATATATACATAAATTCATAATATATATATATACACATAATAATAAATAATGTATATATATATATATTCATAATAGTAAATAATGTATATATATATATGTATATATATTCATAATGTGTATATATATGTATATTCATTATATATGAATATATACATATATGAATATAGATATATCCATTATATATATATTCATAATGTATATGCTTATATATTCATAATGTATTTAATCATAATATGTATATATATATATATATTCATTAAATATAAATATATACATAAGCAAATACAATTATAAACACATCCACATGGAGAAATTGATCATTTAAATCCTTCTTCAATTCCCCGTGGACAGATTCCCATCCGTCCGGCATGAGGCGTCCCGAAGCAAAGGCGGATAAGGCCTGGCCCCGGGGTTTCCTGCAATGGGGCTATCCCAATAGCTGGATGAGGGACCACAGATAGATTGAAATGTGTATGTTTAGTATGAAACATCTAATTGTTGTACCTAATGTTTTGACCTATATCCATATTTTTTGCTGTCTATGGGAATATCACTGGGATATTTGCTGGGAATACTATACATAGGTCTGGCATGAACGGCCCATGCAATGGGAATTGATTTACTCTTCTTGAAGAGTAAATCAATTTAGAGGATGAATATTGCCGACAAAGTGGGATACACCCTCAAGTTGTACTGTAACTCTGGAAACTTGCGGCGTGGAACCGCGGAATTATGTTTGGATGTTTGCAACCTTGGAACCCTGTAGTACCTGAAAGCCAACTAGCAAAAGGTTAAGGAGGTACCATCCATACTTCGCACCGACGGTTCCATGATGGTTGGCTGTATTTAAGTTACCCTCTGGTAAACAAACATAGCTATTGAAAATGGTCATTTAGTTCGTTGATTTACCCATTCAAAATGCTGATTTTCAATAGTTTTTTGTAAACGTTTACCAGAGGGTATCCCGTCACATCGCAATTGGTTCTCCAAGTCAATTTGACCCAAATCCCCAAATCCCCGTATGATCAAATTCATCCAGACATCGCCAGTATTGGTGACTAATAGTCCATGTATATCGATTCATATTCTATTCATCTCGCACTATATCCATCTCTTTTTTAGATATATCCCACTTACCCTCTGGTAATTTAACATAGCTATTGAAAATTGCCGTTTATAGTGGATTTACCCATTGAAGATGGTGATTTGCCATAGCTATGTTAGTTTACCAGAGGGTATCCCACTTGGTATTTTTACAACTAGACATGTCATTCCATCCCTTCATCCATCTACATTTTGTTGGTTATTGCAGCCATATTCCATCATATCCCGTTTATATCCCACTAATATTCGGTTGATATCCCATTATATACCACTAAATTTAATCATATTCGATTCATATCCTATGAAATATCCCACTCATATTCGATATCCCATGAAATATCCCATCTCTGATTCTATCACCATTCTGTCCCACTTTTGTTGGCTCAGCCAGTTCTCTTGCTGCGAACGGCACCTCCTTGGCAAAGGTCGCCAAAGCCTGTGCCAGCTGTTCGCCCCTTGTACTGCCTAGCGATGTCGCCATGGTGAGGTCAGCAACAAAAAAAATTGAGAGTTCAGCAAGCAAAACATGGGAGTCAACGACCAAAAAATGGTGACTAAGTCAACGAAAGTTGAAACTGAATCAACGAAAATTCGGATTCAGTGATCTAATGAACAAAAATATGGGTGGTTTTCATCAACAGATTTCGGGGGATTTTGCATAAACAACTTAAAAGGGAGTTTTCACCAACCAAAAGTGGGATCCAATCATCTGAAAGATGGGGGAGTTGAGTGTCACAAACATGGTGATTCACCAGCTGAAAGTATCTGGAGTTAGCCATGAGAAATCACCATCAGCACGGGGATTTTGATCATCAACCATTAATTTTCGAATTCAGAATACCTGGTTTTTGAATCAGCAAACATGGGAAATCTAGGGAAAACATGGGAACACATTCTATTTCATAAACCCAACAGAATGTGTGCATATACTTCCATCATCGGGCTTAAAACCTCCATTTATATCCATTTATGTCCCCTCTGGTAAACATACAAAAAGCTATTGAAAATGGCCATAGAAATAGTGAGTTGTCCCATTCAAAATGGTGATTTTACATAGTTATGTAAACGTTTACCAGAGGGTATAGGCTACAGTATTTTCCATTGCCACGTGTGATTACCAGAGTGTGCATCTGGAAGATGGGCGCTGTTTTCGGAGCCCAAAGGTTTTTTCAAAAGGTCGCATCGATTCACCGGAATTCATCCACTACTTGATGGTAAGTGGCTTCTGACTCACCTCAGTTTCTTTACGGAAGAAGCCCACAAAAATCTCATGAACCACAAGAAAATAAGCCACAAAAAAGTGGGATGGATGAGCCACCAACGAGGTCCTGAAAAATGCTGGTAAATCCCATGATTCTCCCTATGAAACTATCTACAACCCAGAGGTTTGCCATCTACCAGTCACCATCTTTGCTCCCACGGCTTTTGCCACGAATTCCCCATTCAAAAATCTGATGAATTCTCAAAATGCCCATGGTGTTTCTGTAAACGAACCCAACTTTCTCACCTGAACCGTAGCAGCTTTCCGCCTGCATTGGGGCGGTACCAAGCCCGAAGATTTTCCAGAACTTGTCGTCCCACCAGGTCGTGAATGCTGAAGTCAAACTCGAACTCTGCGACCTAAGAGAACAACCGACCGAAAGACCACACCGTTTGGGCCGTTACTTTCTGGTTCGTGGTTGACCTACCTACCCCTCTGAAAAATATTAAAGTCAAATGGGATTATTCTTCCCAATATATGGAAAATTAAAAAATGTTCCAAACCACCAACCAGGTTGTTACCCTTGGGTCCTTGGGAAATTAGTTGAAATCGTGACAAAATATGGGCTTTGTCTGATGGTTTTTTGCAATGGGAATTTCCCTGGCTGTTTGATGGCTGATGGGTACACACCCATCTATCTTTCTAGAGGTTCCTCTCCCCGTTCTACGTTCTACGGATGGCAGGTGACATGGCGAGGCTTGGATACCTTGCACAACACTCTTCCTTTTAGCTGTTTAGGGTAATATGTGATCACACTTGATCACATCATTTATGGCCGAGCAAAGCTTTCCCGTACATACTGTTTGAAAAACTGGGCAGGGTTATAGTCCAGCTATATACTTCGGATGAGAAACTGTTGGAAGCTACTTGTTACCCTCTGGTCATTTAATTTTTCTATGGACAATCACCGTTGTTTGAAGGTAGATCATCATGAATCATGGAACTAACTGGTCCATCCATACCATAGCTATGCGGGGATGGGTCAAAACCCTCTAATTATCATATTTGAGTTTGAGGGAATAACCATCCATTAACCAGCTATGACTTAGGGTACCGTTTGGGTACCAGCGTTTTGACGAAAATAACCATATCAAATAACCATGTCGGCTAAGTGGACAACACCAATGACCCCACGATCAGCTCCAATCTACTGGCCATCATCAATCCAATTCCGATTTTCTACGAAAACGTTGCTTGAAAATTCCTGAAAGTTCCAGCCACTTCTACGGGCCTTTGAAGATTGACTGGTATAAGTATACTTTGATTTAGTGAAAATCCGGTTTTGGATGCGTTTTATATCGTTTTATGTGAACTACTATTCAAACAAACTTCCAGAAATGTCCTTTGTGAAATCACAGCTGTCCAACGGTTAAACATGGACCCAGAGGGATTCTCAGCATGGTCATTGTCATGTTGGAATCCAAAGAACATATATTCTATGTAAAACCCTCTATGGCCTCTATGAAAATGGAGCGTATATGTGTATGTATATATATATATGAAAATGGAGCGTATGTGTATATATAACTTTCTATGAAAATGGATGACCAATATCTTTTATTGAAAAACAACCCATGTTTTCGACCCTGGTACAATCTGGCACAGCCCTGGATTTTGCTCAAGAGGCTTGTGCACGGCCAGAACCCGGCTGGCACGGTTGGGGGCAAGCATGGGGATTTTCACCAAGAAAAGGAGATGTCTTGACCAACAACCATGGGATTATATATCTATATATATATACAGATTGCTATGAGTCAAAACCCTGGGCCCCAAACGTTACCCTGAAAATGTCAGGTTAATGGATCTTCATTTTCCCAAATACGATAGCAGTTTTTGACCCATCCCGATATAAAATGGGATACTGAGCTAACCAAAAAAACATCTCCAGGTGGGTAATCTGGGCAAGTGAACAGTGTCTCACCATGTGTGTTGCTTCAAACCATTTTCAGACACACGAGTAGTTAATCTTAGCAAGTCCATATCGTTCCCTAAATCATACAATACATTGATGATATTCGGTGGATTCCTTTTTTAGGGTGCTCGCTCTCAAACAAATAAGGCGCTAGGGATTGCAATCCCGCCATGGCACTTGCTACTGGGGGGACTACCTTTATTGGATCCATACAGCATAAATAAAAAATAGTTATTTTGTAGGCAAGGGTTTGCCCAAACATGGAGACACCCTAATAGGGTAAGATAGCAATTCTGATCACAGAACAATGATAAGAAACCGCCAATTTTTTGGGGGTACCCTGTGGTACGCTACAAACTCAACCAATGTTCATGTGAAAATGAGATAAAACTGGAGAGTAAATGGTCAGGAGATAGATGGACTTACTTATATATATATATTGCATTATATATATATATTCTAAAATCTATTAACTATATTATATATAATATCATATTAGAAATACATATTACATTATAATATAGATTTAAATATAAAATAAGTTATATCGTAATATATGTTTTATATTATATATCATATATTCTATATGATATATCATATACTATATATTGTATATTGTATATTATATTTCATATATATAATATATATTATATACTATATATTATATATTGTATATCATAGTTTACACTATATTTTTATTATATCTTATATTTCAGTACATTTTATATTATTTCTTATATTATATGTTATATATTATGTTACATCCATATACTATATTAAATATATTTAATATGTTTAAATCATTTTATATCATTCACTATATATATTTATATTATATATCAAATACTATATAATATATACAATATATTATATATTATATACTATATAATATATACTATATATTCTATATTATATATTATTTATTATTTGTTGTATATTATAGTTGACATATCATATATAATAAAGTATTTATTATATTGTATTATATATAGTATATAGTATATGTATTATATATTCTATTATTTATTATATATTATACTAAATCATATTATATCATTTATCATTTAAGTATATACATATATATATATATGTATGTTATACTTTATTATACCATATCAAATCATATCATATCATATCATATCATACTTGATAGTATTCTATATTATATTAGATATTTTATAATATTTTGTTTAGAATTATATATTATATTATCTAATACAAAATTATAATAGATATATCATAGTAAATCATATTATATTATATGGATATGTATTTTTATTGTATTTATATATACACACATATACATAAGCATTGCGTCATTACCATGTGCGGAGTTCCAACCACAGCTGAGCACTTGTTGACCCCGCACAAGTGGGATGTTCAGTTTGTAGTTCTGCCTCAAAATAGAGAAACCAATCCTGCTACGCATTTACTTCTCGGCGAGTATTTGGCAAATCTATTGTATAGATGCCCTGCATTGAGTCTAATTAGTGCTTACAGTCTCTTACAGTAATTTACAGTCAATTTTTCCAGAATGTACCAGAATTATGGCCAAGAAAGAGAATGTGGATGAATATGGCACACACAAAAAAAATGAACAACGCAGTGCCGAGCTTTACTCAGAGAACCAGCGGCGAAGCCTGAAGTCTCAAAGCTGTTCGCTGGGATATGCTAGGTGAGACGCCGACGCTTGCGAGTTTCACTCACATCTGCAAGCGTGACCACTGGATTTGCACGACAAACCGAGGCCAACAACTCTCCATTGGGCAAGACCAAGCGAAGATCCTGGAGGCAAAGATTCAATTCGCGGGCAATGTGCTTATGAGTATTCCAGGCAAGATCAGAGCCGGACGCGTTTAAGCGTAGCAGCTCTTCTCCAGTCAAACCAGAGCATGTTAGCACCAGCACTTCATCTTCACAAAAGAATTCCAGTTGCAACACAAGGTCTCGACGAGGTAACACATCGCCAATGTAGTAAATCCCTGATCCATCTTGTTCCAGAGATGGAATGTTGCATTCTCCATATGTGTTACTTCCGCAAGCAACTGCACGACCGTCAGACTGGAGAAGAACAGTGTGACCACAGCCTGCAGAAACCTGGGTGTATGTGAAACTTTACTAGTGAACTACCCCCAAATGAGTAGCGCACGTGGACGGGCACTGAGTGAACAGCGCCGCCACCCAATCCACAGAGCTAAAAAGCCCTGAACAAATACCAAAAGACCCGCCAGTAATCAACCCCAAAACAAAAGGGGGGAACCCCAGGCCATCGCAAACGACATCAACAGTAAACCATGCAGGGATCAGCATAGCACGTTAAGAGCCATGCCGAAGTTCCCAAATGGTTCGCTGCACAAAAACAAGCCAAGCATGAACACGATCCATGTCAGCATCCACACGAGAAATGACCCACCCAAACCGAGCCACAAGAAACTCACCCGGCTTGGGCGGGATATCCATGTTGCATGGACGACAAGGACAAGACCAAGCAATATGGTCAAAACTGCCAACGTCATGACACCCAGGCCAAATACAAGTGTCAGCAACATCAAGATTTTGGGCACTGTGCAACGCAGCAGGAGAAAAAGAACCCCCTGTCGCCAAAGCACGCGCCTCCGGCCCAGAAGCCGCAAATTTCCGAATACCATCCCAATCAATTCTGTGAAACAAACCGTTTTCAAAGCAATCAAGATTATTGTCCCGCCGAGTGGATTGACAATGTTTGTTGAGACACCAAGCGCGCCAAGCAGTACGGACCACATGTTGACGAGCACCGGCATTATCAACGACAGTAAAATCAAGAACAGAACGCGACAAAGCATGACTCCATTTCCAGTCAGCGTCAAAGATCCATCCATGAGAACAAAGCCAATCCTTCAACGCGCGAGCAGGCGTTCCAGACACAGAAGACCAAGTCAAAGCCCTCCTGCGCTGAACACGAGACAGAATTCCAACCAACTGAGTAGCAAACAACACGTCCAAGTGAAGCCCACCACCGAAAAGAGCTGCCCGAAGCCAGACAGAGGCGCTTCGCAACCGCCGACTACCCATGTGCACACACGAAAAAAGGGCTTTGCACAACGTCAAAGGAGGAGCCCTAGCAATCCACCCATAAGCCACTTTAGAGACAGCAAAGCTCCGACAGGCACGCATGTAAGGTTCAAACGGCATACCGATACAAGCAAGCAAAGTCAAAACCCGCTTGCACGCATTCACACGTTCCAACTCCTTGGGCATCAAGCCACGACAAGCAACCATGCTACAAGAACCAAGCAATTCAGTATTAGTGGCAACGTAGTCCGGCCAATGTTTCCGAAGAGTGGCTCTTCGTGCCGGCGTGGAAGCAACCACCACAGTTTTTTGTTGATTTTCAAGCAAGCCAACCGAAAAAGACCAAGCGCACCAAGCATGGAAGCGTTCCATGAGAGCCCAAACCCGCGGGCCAACAAAAGCACGGTCATCAACAAAGACGCGAGACAAAATTGAATCACGACTGTTGCAAACACTTTCAACAGACGCCCAACCGCCCCAAGTCCACAAAGCCATCACCAACGGGCCCAACGGATCCCCTTGAGGCATGGCTGGCGCCACAGGGGTGCGGGTGACATGAGTGTGAACCCCAAAAGAAACCCAACGTTCCTGATGAAGCCAAACCTTGGTAGCAACCTCAACAAAGCTGGGATCCCAGCCCAAATGAATCATGAGGGCTTTGGTGACACTGGGATCAAGCAAATCGTAAGCTTTGGAGTAATCCAAGCTAGCAAGGTAACCCCCAGCCATCAATTTATCCAAAAGATCAACAACGACCTCCCCAGTAGACACAGCATGAGCAACAGCAAAATGTCGCGGCACATGTTGCTGCATCCACTCACGCAAACAGCCTTTGGCCCAAGCGCTAGCCCAGATTCGCCACCAGACCGACATCACAGTGATGGGCCTCAAATGTTTAACTGAGATCTGGTTCAAAGCATTGACCTTACCAGGCTTGGCCAAAGAAATCATCCTACTTTCAAAAAATTGAGCGGGCACATTGCCGCTCAACATCCAACGTTTGCCAAGGACAGCAAACACTTTGAAGATTTCAAAAGGCAACAAAGCAACTTCACGCGAAACCCAGCCATCCGGCCCGTGACTTCCTTTCCCATCAACAGCGATGGCTCGGAGACATTGGGGGGAAGGTGGTTCCCAAGAACAAGCAGCGCTAGAAGGAAGACCCGCAAGCATGGAAGCAACGCGGTCCGACAAACTAGGTTGACGTTCACGAGCTTGATTCCAGAAATCAACCCAATACCCATGAACTGCTTCAGCAGCTTCCACATCAGATTCAGCCAAACACCCGTGCAGATTAATGACTGAGACACCAACGGGAGTTGAGCGATTTTTGAGCCACCGCGACAACTCAGCACCCGCAGAGACCATCTGGCGACGCCAACGGGTGATGTTGGCAGCGCGAGCAGACTCTTCAAGCCTACGCAAATCACCCTGAATGGTAGCGATATGCTCGAGGACATGCCGCAAAGACAAATTATCACCAAAGACTTTGCTCAACTGCCTTTTGAGGGCAGCAAGCTCCATAGCCTGAACAGCCGACAAAATTGAGGCCAAACTGCGAGACAGCAAACGTTTATATTGAAAGCACCGGGCCAACAACCGCCGCTTCTTCCTCACAGCAAGTTCACCAACATGATGCCGGACACCAGCCTGGGCGCAAGAAGAACGCTTATACACGGCAAGCTGGCCCTTCCAAACAGTTTGACGCGCCAAACGCGAGCACATAGATCGAACCTCAAACGAAAGCAAGCCCACCTTGCTAAGCCAATCATATGCATCCAAAATGCAACACGTAAGCAAGTGTTGAAACCGATCCCACTCTTCTTGAACAGAAATGTCAACAGTAGTTTCAAGATGAGCTATGAAAGCCTGAATTTCAACATTGTCATTCCAACAAGCCAAAATGGCCTTTTCCCACAAGGCACGGTCAACACCATGAGGACAAGCCAACTGCGCAGTGCGAGCTAAAGACCCCAATTTGACCTGATACCCAACATGATTGAGATTCAAGGAAACAGGGATATGATCACTCAAGGCAACAGAGAGAAGGACAGGCTTCTCACACACCAAAGGGCGGTTAGTGAGAGCCCAATCCACGCATCTTTCGCTTTCCCATCTCGTGGGTTTGCCAACAGACACAGCAACGCCACCGAAAGCAGAAAGCGCAATTTCAACTTTACTCGACCCAACAAGTTCATTGAAGTCACCAAAAACCAACCAAGGTTGAGAAGAAGGAACAGATGTAGAGAACCATTCTAACAACCCAGAGGCAAGTTCAAGCACTGGCTCATCATTGTAACCAGGCGGAGCATAGGCAGTAGCCAAGAACCACCCTTCCAGCCACACACCAACGCACTGAGAATCCAAGCCAGCAAACGAAAAAGCCGGACGGATCTTAAATTGAAGGCGCGCAAATAAGGCCACACCACCACGCTGACGAACCGCACCCCAACCATCGCGGGTGGGGCTGCCAGCTGCGCAAAACATACGATAACCACATTTTAAAGCAGTGCGACGCAAAGCCAACAGTTCTGATTCAGAAGCAGCAACCTCCTGCACACCAAGCACATCAACTTTTCCCGCAGAGAGAAATTCGTTAACAGCTCGCCAAGTTCCAGAAAGCCCACCAACGTTGATAGACACAACATGCAACTGAGGTCCGGGATTAGGATGAACATCGCCATCCTGAGTGAGGTCTTTTTTCCATCCCTGGGAATTTGACCGATGCCAAGTGGTGGCATCAGCCACAGAAATGCCCCAAATTTCAGCCAAAGACCTTCGGACCGACGGGGACGCCTTTAAGGACTCCCACTTGTCGACCGTTTTCCCGGGAACTTTCCTACTTAGGCCAGAACACTGACCAGCACCAGACACACTTTTAGCAAAGAACCGACATTGAACGCAAGTGAACAACTTGACTTTCTTTTTGGAAGCTTTGCCAGGATAATACTTTGCCGCATCAACATACAATTCATGCCAATCGTGGCCTTTGGGGTCAAAACCAAGCTTAAGAGTTGAACCAGCCGACGCAGCAAAACGTGCATCAGCCTGAATTTCGGTGACCCCCCAGGCCTGCAACAATTTTGGGCGGTTGACATTCCCACGCAACCTATTCCACAAACTTACTTGAGGGAAAGAAAGTTTACCTTCAGAACCTTTACACTTGTTTTTATTTTGGCAAGAGCCTCGATAAATGACCCAACATTTTTGACAAGTAAGACCAACCAACTGACGACGACTGGACGCCGAAGCGGCCGGCCAAGCCGACCAATCAAGCTCAACAGGCACAAGGTCATGCCCATTCTTGGTCAGATCCATTTTGGCTCTGTTTTTGGCTTTCACTTTCAGGGACGCCGCAAGCCGCCCCGCAGCCAAAGAAGGGACCAAATCAGGATTGATCCGCCACTTCTTCCACATCTTTTTGGCCACCTGAGCTCCACTGAGTTTGCGTTTGTGAACAGTGGACATGTGGGCCTGCTTACTTATCGTCAAAGCATACCTAGTCATATGGGGAAGCCCCACATCACAATAGGGGCAACTCCACACGCGTTCCTTTAAAGGAATGTCAGCAGAAGCAACCCTCGACCCGTTCGCGGATTTCGCCAGCTTCAAAGTTATGTCCTTTGTGCCGATACTTGATGTGATCGGCACGTTTTTGAGTGAGACTTGGCTTAGTGGCTGCTTCAATCCGCAAATGACAAATCTGACAAGTCCATGAACATGGCTCAACCGTTTGAACTTCATCATCACATTCAAGCATGTCCTCAACTTTACGCTTAGAACGAACCGAACGTACTTCAGAAGACAGAGCACGACCAGGCGTATCAGCAGGCAACCAAAAACTGTCACCAACAACACTACCAGCAACATGTTTGTCTTTCGTAGCAGATTTCGCATGCCTAGCCGGCTGAGAACCCTGAGCAGAAGACCCACGAGAAGGAGTTGCCGGAGGTAACCATTGCACCGATAAGGCTTTGTTGCTTTCACTGCCCGCAGCAGATCCCCTGGAAGGGGTCACAGAAGGAAGCCACCGAGCAGAAGATGCCTTGTCGCTGCCACCAGCACCCCTCAGAATATTCTGGCTAGTAAACTCCACCTGCCCAGCAGATGTCCATGACACCGGGACATCGTCTGGGGTGTTAGCAACCAACAAAATGTAATGGCCAGCTGACTCGTCAAGCCCAAGAATGACAGGGTGCTCTTTCCTTTGACAAGTGCCGAAAGCCATGGGAGAACCCCAACTGCCATCTTGAGCCTTCAGAACAACCACAATCTTGATACCAAGCCGGGTGGCCGCAGCCTTGATCGTCAAACCGCAAATCCAACGCCGATGGCGTCGAATGGCATGCAACCAAGACTCCCACGTAGTGGGTATATCACCATCTTCCTTAGCGACAGAAGTATTTGAAACATCAGCAGACCAAAGGGGTTTATAATCCTGTTGCGACTTGGCAATATGCTGAGCCACTTGGACACGAAGGGTTGCGCCCATGGTCGCCTTCTTTGGTTCCAAATCCTTGAATTTACCACCGCGCATGATTGCTGCGCCAACAGCAATACAATTAAAACCACATGAGCCATCAGCCCCGCAATCCAAAGTAGTGAATCCAGGAAACACCAATTTCTTCGGGCTAGGCCCGGCTCTTTCTTTCTTACGGCTAGGTTGGGATGGCGGGGGCGCAGCAGGACGTTTCACTTCCTCTAGCTGTGGAATGTTGCATTTTTGGCCATCATTCAATCCACAAGCAACCGCACAGCCGTCACTTCGGAGAAGCACAGTATGATTTAAACCTGCAGAAATCTGAGTGTATGAAACTGCCTCATCTAAAGGTGGAATGTGACATTGTCCATGTTCATTATTTCCACAAGCAACAGCACGGCCATCACTTTGAAGAAGCATTGTGTAGAGCCCGCCTGCAGAAACCTGGGTGTATGACATTCCGTCATTCAAGGGTGGAATGGTGCATTGTTGATTCCCATTGAACCCAGAAGCAACAGCACTACCGTCACTGCGGAGAAAAACCGTGTGAAGTCCCCCTGCAGAAACCTGAGTGTATGACATTCCAGCATCCAGAGGGGGAATGTCGCATTGTCCTTCGCTATTTCTTCCGCAAGCTACAGCACTGCCATCACTTCTGAGAAGAACAGTATGCTTCAAACCTGCAGAAACTTGAATGTATGACGTTCCAGCATCCAGAGGGGGAACGTCGCATTGCCCGTCACTATTACCTCCACAAGCCACAGCACTGCCATCACTTCTGAGAAGCACTGCATGAGTGAAGCCTGCAGAGACTTGGGTGTATGCGAATCCGACATCCAGAGCCGGGACGACGTAGCCACACAAGCCACACGCCACAGCACAGCCATCACTTTGGAGAAGAACTGTGCGAGAAAAGCTTGCAGAAACCATGGCAGCAAAATGGACAGCAAATTGTTCACCATAGAGAACAGCACATTTCAAACCTGAAGTTGTTCGTCATAGCAACTAGCAACTGCACACTAGAAAGTCGGAAACCAACGTTGCGACGAGCTGAAGATATGGAGCGTCCACCAAATAATAAAAAATCAGAGTAAATTCTTTTCAGGGACCACTCTATGTTGACTCAACATAATACGTTGATCTTTAAGAAGGGCGTACGTTCAATTGATGATTTAATTCAACAACTCATTCAACCTTCATCCGGAACAAAGACGAAGCCGGAAGCCTTGACTTCCTTAACGGCGTGATGCGACTCCGGGCCCCACATCTTTTGATTAAATCCCTATGTTTGAACATAGACCCTGGCAGTTGTCGGGATTGGAAGACTTGTGAAACCATTAAAAATGACGGTGATTTTCAGGGTCCAACTGTTGATTTACCAGGGGGTAGATCATGTTTGAGTTGATGTTAGATGATGTTGGCTAGATGAGTTCGATGATGTTAGATGATGAGGTTTAATATCATGTTTGATGGTCGAATCCCACAGTTAAGTACCCATGTTAGCCCTCGTAATCTCCCCTATTATGAATAATCCCGATGACTAGCAGGGGTTTGTCTGAAAATAGGGCACCCCTAAATCCAGTGGCTAAGCATCATGTTCCTTTTTTAACTGGCCTTTTGGGGTGTCTACCCAAGGGTATGATATATGTGGATTTCTCATTCATGATAATATATGTATAATATATATATATATACATCCTCATTTCATCCTGGATCAATCCACATTGCCCAGAAAAATGACAGACCCTGCCATTGCCCATTGGCTTTAGAAGATGAATTTCCACCAAACATTGTCAGGGAGAAACTAAATCTCTCAGGGTTTCCACGAGTTTATACCCTATGTTCAGGTTTTCAGGGTCAAACTCTTCATTTGAGGGTATACCCGTATACGGTTATTTGTTGCATAGCTTTGGTATTTCGCTGTCCCAATTGAAGATAATAAAAATGGATAAAAGTGGTGCTTTGGGTTTTCGATGTCCCAATTGGATATCATAAAATTGTTGGTGATTTACTAATGATTTACTCATGATTTGCCTTTGAAAAAAATGGTGCTTTTCCACTTCCCGTTCGGTGAGTCATAACCAGAGGCTGGTTATCGCGCACCTCCCTCCTATTGGGCGATGGAGGTCCACCTGAAAGGTGTCACGAGAACCGGGAACCGGGAGCACCGAGAGAGTTGGGAAAATGTCTTCGGTTTCTTGAGATTTCTGATGGTTTGAGTTCTGAAAGATGCTTTGAGTATGATTGAATTATGTTTTGTTTGCGATTTAGATAGTTTATGATAGTTTGAGGTATCACAGTGAAGGGTGAATACAAATATGGACCAACAGCAAATCTCAGGTGCCTAAATTGAAGGTATAGTTCCACAAATGTAATGTAAAGCGAAACCACTGTTTCGGTTCTCACAGAAAATGCAAAAAAGAAATAGGTGGTCAGGTCCGAAAGTTCGAGAAAAGAACACAACACCGGGGCTTACCGGAAGTAATGATTAAGAACTAAGTCACTAAGAACTTCAGGGATCTTCGTTCGCAATCTCCATATTTTTGTTGACCTATATAGCACTTAAGAACCCCAGGGCATGTCGGAAAATTCTTAATTATTATTTGGTTCTTATCCATCGGTGCCGCCGCCGCTGTACCCATGCTAGTGATAAAATGATAAAAATGGAGAGTTGAGTCAGAACATGCTTTCCCGCAATTGATATGTTTTTCCACATGTTTCGTGTTTAAAGGTGGATACACATTCCATGTGCAGAAGCTGTTTGATCGCTGCAGACGTGGCTTCGGTCACAAATGGATATGGAATGAACCCTACGAACCAGTTATGGAATGGAAGTATGAGTTGGATGGTTCATAGGATTTACTGTATATGCACGTGATGCATCATGGAATTTACTGTTTGAGTCACACATATTTCTATGGATTCAAAAGCAAATCATTACGTATACATAGTTCATCAAATAGCCATTTTTGTCACAAGCTTCATATTTTTATGACGTCGAGAGACCTTCATTCATTAGAAAATCGAAAATAATTATTAAAATTAAAAAACAAACAAAAAACAAACAAAAAACAAACAAAAAACAAACAAAAAACAAACAAGAAAAACAAACAAAATAAAACAAACCAAAAAAAACAAACAAAAAACAAAACAATAACAATAAAAAACAAAAAGAAAACAGCGCACGGTTTGAAACTCAGAGAGACTTTGTGCTTCTCCCTAATCGCCGCAGCTCGTTGATACCACTTGCTCTCAAAGTCCGCAGTCTGCTGCGTTGCCTGCTGCCAAGCTGCGACCCAAACTCCCAAAATCCAACAAGGGCTGCCTAGTCAAAGCTTCAAACAGTGCGCCCACTACCCTTGATGGGGGGCAAGCAATCAGTCTAGGGGGTGCCCCGGCGGCCACTGAAGGCGCATCCTGACGGCGGACACTGGGGGGCCGGATCGTCCTCCCTGTCCTTTGCCTTTGCATGATTGATGACCTGAGCAGGTCGTGTGATTAGCTGGTTATTAAAACAAGTGGGTTATTCATATTTATCCACCAGCTTAGTAAAACTTAAATTAACAACCAGCATCTATTCATTCATTTAGTATGTTAAGTCACGAACTAATATGCGAGTTTCTTCACGTATCAGGTCAAGTTTCAAGCCATCCATCAAGTGAACCAAGCAAATGTATCTATCAACCTGAAACTTGATTTGAGACAAGTTGTGACTTCATACTTCCCTTGACAATTGATTTGTGAAAAAACATTGCCCCAATCTTTAATGTATATACAGAACCGCAAGTTCTGTTGAGTCTGGTAGGCGATGTTACCAACTTGGATATCTTCAATACCTGCTTGGCTGGTATTTGACCCATCCAAAAATATGCGTGTAGTATGCAAACAAAAAAGTGAAATCCCCAACCAGCTACCTTCCAGTAGTCTTCAAACATGGCAGGATGGAAAATACATACATTAAATGACATTACATTACATACATGTATGCGTGCATCCATGCATACATACAAATATTAAATGACATTACATTACATTACACTACAGCACAGTACAGCACACTACGTTACATTACATTACATTACATTACATTAGGTTACATTAGATTCCGTTAAATTACGTTACATTACATAAATACATACACACTTATCAACCAGGTAGCACAACCCCCCTGCACCTGTTGCAAGAGCAACTGCTCTTTGAAGAAATCAAAGCGAATCTGCACAAGGTGTTGCTCGGTGTGGTGTGTCAAATGCACCAGTGCATGACAAACAACGAAAACAAAAGGTTCCAACATCTGTGACGCTTTAACAACATCCAAAAAAGTCTGATGATTTGTGATCTGAATTTCTGTATCAGATTCAGCCATGTTCAAAACAGATTTGTCCACCATGTTTCACTCATTAACCGTTTGTGCTGAGCACCTCCTCAACGTCCAGGTCGCTGTAGTCACTGTAGTCAGCGCCTGCTCCCTATGAGATGGTGTGCATGCATGTGCATTGATTTGCATGGATGTGCATGGAAGTGAATGGAAGTGAATGGAGATCTGATTCTGAAGATCTCTTGCATCTATCATTCTATCATTGACCGTCCTTAAGCCAAACTTTACCGCTCAAAATGGTGTCAACTGCCACAAACATAGAAAACCGACAGGACCCGATGGTTCTGGCATGATTTTCAAGCCAACCCTCCTCAGCCTGCTATGTAAATATATATATATATATGTGCATATATATTTATACATATATAAATATATATATATATATACATATACATATATTTACATATATATATATATACAAATATATATACATATATATATATACATATACTTGCATATATATATTTACATATATATATATATATTTATATGCATACATATATACATATATATAAATATGAGGAACTGGAGGCCGCCTGAGATGAGGATGAGGAACTGGAGGCCGCCTCAAGGAAATGATGAAGGATCCATGCGAGATGATGACATATGGGTGTGTCAAAGCGGCAAATTTGGAGAAAATCTTCATCAACCATCAAATTTAGAGGTGCCCTGCGTTTAGATACTGTAAGGATTAGCTTGAAAAACGGGTAGTTCCCCTCAAAGAAGCAACATCATTTTTTTGAACGAGTTGTGGCCACCGTTTATCAAAATATTGTAAGATATCCTAATGTAATGTAATGTAATGTAACGTAATGTAACGTAATGTAATGTAGTATGTATGTATGTATGTATGTATGTATGTATGTATGTATGCATGTATGTATGTATGTATGTATGTATGTATGTATGTCTGTATGTATGTATGCATGCACGCATGCATGTATTAATGTAATGTCATGTCATGTCATGTCATGCAATGTCATGTGATGCAATGTAATGTCATGTCATGTCATGTCATGCAATGTCATGTGATGCAATGTAATGTAATGTTATGTAATGCAATGTCATTTGATGTAATTTAATGTAATGTCATGTCATGCAATGTCATTTAATGTAATGGTAATGTAATGTCATGTAATTTAATGGAATGTAATGTCATGGAATGTAATGTATATATGTATGAATGATGTACATACATTTTTCGGATAGTGTTTAGTTTCAAGCGTATGATCATGGAATCATAGGTCTATATCAAATGTCAGTGTAGACCATGTAGACCATTGTGATTTGCAGGTACCCCGATTTTGGGACGTCCGATTTTTGGGTGCGAAGCCTTCAACGTACTTGGCGAGAAAAGGGATGCCCCTCTTGTTGCGGCAATCAGCTACGTTCATCAATCCGGTGTTGGCAGTGGTATTGTTTGATGTTAACGTTTAGGTTACGTTACATTACATTACATACATACATATACTAATTACATTGCATTACGCTACAGTACACTACGTTACATTACATTGCATTTAATACATACACACATATCAACCAGGTAGCACAACCCCCCCTGCACCTGTTGCAAGCCAAAATTGTTCAAGATCTGCACAAGGTGTTGCTCGGTGTGGTGTGTCAAATGCACTGGTGCGTGATAAACAACGAAAACAAAAGGTTCCAACATCTGTGACGCTTTAACAACATCCAAAAAAGTCTGATGATTTGTGATCTGAATTTCTGTATCAGATTCAGCCATGTTCAAAACAGATTTGTCCACCATGTTTCACTCATTAACCGTTTGTGCTGAGCATCTCCTCAACGTTCAGGTCGATGTAGTCGGAGGCCGCCTGAGATGAGGATGAGGAACTGGAGGCCGCCTCAAGGAAATGATGAAGGATCCATGCGAGATGATGACATATGGGTGTGTCAAAGCGGCAAATTTTGAGAAAATCTTCATCAACCATCATATTTAGAGTTATGACGTCGAGAGACCTTCACCCATTGGAAAATCGAAAATAATTATTACAATTAAAAAACAAACAAAAAACAAAACAAAAACAATAAAAAAGCAAAAAACAAACAAAAAAACAATAAACAGCGCACGGTTTGAAACTCAGAGAGACTTTGTGCTTCTCCCGAATCGCCGCAGCTTGTTGATACCACTTGCTCTCAAAGTCCACAGTCTGCTGCGTTGCCTGCTGCCAAGCTGCGACCAAAACTCCCAAAATGCAACAAGGGCTGCCTAGTCAAAGCTTCAAACATTGCGCCCACTACCCTTGATGGGGGCAAGCGATCAGTCTAGGGGGTGCCCCGGTGGCTCGTGGTACCCCTTTTTGTTGGATTTTGGGAGTTTTGGTCGCAGCTTGGCAGCAGGCAACGCAGCAGACTGTGGACTTTGAGAGCAAGTGGTATCAACAAGCTGCGGCGATTAGGGAGAAGCACAAAGTCTCTCTGAGTTTCAAACCGTGCGCTGTTTATTGTTTTTTGTTTGTTTTGTGTTTTGTTTGTTTTTTTTGATTTTTTTTGGTTTGTTTTTTTGGAGGGGTTGTTTTTGTTGGTTTGTTTTTTTTTGTTGGTTGTAAATATTTGCTGGTTTCCAATAAAATGAAGCATTTTGCGTCATAATCATATTTAGTGGGTTTCCTAAGTCATGAGGCTACCCCCGGTTATCATCCATAGAAATAGATGGTATTTTCCATGATTCATCAACCATCCTACGGTCCTACGCTCGCGATTTTGGTACCCCCATTCCAGGCATCCCAACAGCCCAAGAAACTTTCTCACCATTCCCACCTCTGGGTGGTTTCAGCCACGCAAAGGTGCCAAAGAGCTCGATGGTTTCACTTCCTGGCTACTTTCTGCGGTTTCAAGCGACTCTAAAAATGTCATGTGGTAAAAGATCTATGACAAACATAGTTATTGAAAGTGGCCATAGAAATAGTGGATTTACCCATTAAAAATGGTGATTTTCCATAGTTATGTAAACGTTTACCAGAGGGTATCAATAATATGTGATTATCTGGTTGGTGGTGCAATAACCATCTTGAAAAATATGAGTTCGTCAATGGGAAGGATGACATCCCATATATGAAATGGAAAATGAAATTCATGTTTGAAACCACCAACCAGCAACGCAATCGTATGGAAAACAATACAAGTTGATGTTTCCCTCAAAAAAATCGGGATCTTAGTCAAGTGATGTGCTAAGATCAAAACATTGCAAAAAGAGATATCATCTGGTTATTTAACATAGCCATGGAAAATCACCATGCTATTAATAGCTAAACCATCTATTTCAATTAGGGCCATGGCTCTACCATGGCGAACTGTTAGTCATAGCCAGGTTGGGTACCAAAAAAATATATGGCTTTATGGTCATCCAATGTCATCCATCTCAAAAGGGAATCCTCTGGAATCCTGCCCCATCAATCTCCGCGGCTCCAGGTTTTAACGGGAAAATTAGGACACCCCCAAAGGGTGACCCCTAGCTAATGTGACCCCTTTTTTGTGAAATCCCCGCCATCCCCATGTCTCACTGGTTCCCGAAAAAAAGTGATGAATATCACCATTGTATCCCCGGAACACATGTTTGTTGGTCAAAACTTTTAAAAGCACCATAATTTTCCATGAAACATGGGAATGGCGTGGATATAAAACACCCCAAGATCACATATTTCCAAACACCAGAGGTTTCCAATCGCTGTACCCCATTAGATCATCCAAAATAGACCATCCGCTCCTTGCTGCCATTCCTCCTCAGGAAGCGCGAAGGGCACCGCATCTTGCACGGGCCACCAAGAACCCTCGCAACGAAGCCCAGTTGGTTGATGATGAGTTCGGGTTTTTTTTAACGAATACCATGGTGATTTAATGTTGATTTAATGCTGATTGGATGGACATTTTATGGTGATTTAATGATGATTTAATGGGACTTTATGGTGATTTAATGGATTATGAATGGGATATACCCTCTGGTAATTTGTCACATAGCTATTAAAAATGACCATAGAAATAGTGGATTTTCCCATTGATAGCATGGTGATTTTCCATAGTTATGTAAACGTTTACCAGAGGGTACATGATTTTCATGGGGAATATCCCAATCTGAGGATTCAACGAAAAGGGAGATTGATTGAACTAAGAGAATGATGGTTGGTGAGTTGTTCAATAGGGATTTAACCGTGTTTTTTTGAAAATATACTGTTTAAATCTGTTTAACAATCAAACGTCTAATATGAGTCGTACTAATATGCGATTTAATTGAAAATGATGGTTGGCTGGCTCTTTGGCATTAGAGTGCTGGTTTATTAGGGATCGTGATCAATCTACGTACCCTCCAGTAAACTAACATAGCTATGGAAAATCACCATGTTTAATGAGTAAACCGACTATAAATCAGTCATTTTCCATGGTTATATTATATTCGTTTACCAGAGGGTATAGGGTGGGTCCCAAGTAGCCTATTCTATTTGGTTTCTTCATAGGGCACCAAGGTTAAGCAGGGCCACCATCAGCTACGGATGGAACATCAGACCTTTCTGGCCATTGACAAATGGATACAAAAATAGACCCACTGAATTTGCAACTATAAAATCTCAAACTTACACCATTGAATTTATATGAATTTCTTCAATGTTTAGTGAAGTTTAGTTTGATCATTTCGAGCGCTCAAACAGTCCCATCGTTTTCCCTGTTTTTAGTACCATTTCAAGGAATGTCATATACCTCTACGGCCCAAAGCCCCGCTGAATTTCTGGCAATAACATCTTTTTCGCACTGTACTTGAATATTTGGAGTCATTGAACATCTATTAGCCGCATTTCCAGGTGAAAGCTTGGGTTCACATGATGTTGACTGAAGTGTTGGTAATTCTTTGTCCCATTCTAAGAGAAGTTTCAACAAGGCCAACATGTTTTTTTCGATCGGAACGATGGGTCCGGTTGAACATTGGAGACCCCACGAAAATATCAATGATTCAATTGTTAACAATAATGATAAGTTTGTGGTTAATAATGGTTGATGTTGGTTTTCATAACTGACAACAATGGTTCATAATGGGGTTAGGCCAATACGTAATTACCTCCAATAGAGACATGACCCATTCGCGATGATGTAAATGCGCCCCATGCTTTGTTGATGGGATGATTAATTTTTCCTTGGGTTTACCACACGAAACCAGATGCGCACATGATGCGAAGCCACCCCAGTGATGTCATCTGAAATGATACCCTTAGGTCCATTTTTTCTGCCATCTGCTGAAATGGTACCTCTAAATGATCTTCTGGTTGGTGGCTTCAACCCCTCTGAAAAATATTAGTCAGTTGGGATGATTATTCCCAATATATGGAAAACTAATCCAAATGTCCCAAACCACCAACCAGAAAATCTCTAGTCATACTGGAGTAGAATCAGGAATTTTCAAAGAAGCCTCCCTAAGAATGGAATTACCTTTGAAACTGTCATACTCTATCGACTTCAGGACGACTATAATATATTATAATTACCCTCTGGTAAACTAACATAGATGTGAGAAAAAAATACACACTACTGTATTTGTAGGTCCTGTTCCTAAGGAAACCATGGGTTTTCCACATCGGACCATTAGGGTTTTCCAAACAATCGGAGCCGAAAAGACCCACCTGAACCTTCCCCTCCAACACGCTTGAGGGCGGGCGATAACACGCAATGGCAACCATCGCGCGGCTTGTCGAAAAAGCAGAGATGTTTGTGAGTCGCAATCCCCAGATGGAAATTGGGGAAATCAATCCTAAAACATCCTAAATCATTAGTGGAAAGTGACTCTGTTTTTTTGTTTTCCGGGCTTATTGTATATATACATACACATAGAAAGCATTGAAAATTCTATTCGTGGACATGAAAATATGTGGGGCGAATTCTCTTTTCAAGGCCAACTGATGCCTTTCTGGGACAAAAAACGATTAGTGGATTTAAGGATCAAACCCCCATGAAATTGGGTTCATAGTTCATAGGTGGGAAATGATTGGATGATCCACACCTGCGCCCCTGCAGATGTTTTTTCCACCATTCAGCCACATTTTTCCATTGGCAGTTGTCATAGAAAGCCCACAAGCTGCGTAAAGCGAGAAGCGAAGGCATTTTGATCATTTTAGTCAAGTCCTTTACCCTCTGGTAAACTAACATAGCTATTGAAAATGGCCATTTATAGTGGATTTTCCCATTAAAAAATAGTGATTTTCCATAGCTATGTTAAATTACCAGAGGGTAAGGATGTCTACATCGATGTGGAAAATACCAATGGTTTCCCAGAAAATGATCTGCGTTTTTCCTGGTGGGTTTTTCTACCAAACACTGGAGGGCATCCCAAACGGCAACGACCGCAACCTGGATGCCCAGCCGCCAACCATGGAAAATCCCACGAGATGCCACGAGTCTCTGGGAATCAGAACATCCAGTGACCCCATTTTTGGGTGACTTTGATACAAGGCTGAGTTATCCACCCGTGTTCTCCAATAAGTAAGATGGAAATTCCATGTTAACAATGATTTCCCATGGCAAATCTTCGAAAACAACTCCCCTATATTAATTATATTAGCCCGATATGTTGTTGGTGAAATGCCTTTTATGATGCTCAAAGTCCCCGCAGTTTTTGGCTGCTTTTATCATATCCCTATGTTTTGTTGCTTAAACCATGTTAAACACCATGTGAAACCGCGATCATGCCTCAGTTGCTCATGATTAAACAATCTCAAACCATATTCACAGCCAATTTTTGTTTATTAAATCATATAAATCATGTTAAACCATATCAAGTGCCTCATATGAAACCATATTTTTTCCGTGTTTTTTCCCCAATATTTCCAGCCGTTGACCTCGGGCCCCTGGTTGCCCCCTTTAAACGTTTAAAGGGCACCGGGCGGCGTCGCCGTCGCTCCTGCAGGGCCTCCTTGGCCACGATGACCTGACGATCCAAGGCCTCCTGCAGGACGTTCAGCGACAGGTGATCCGAGGGCACCTGTCGTCGCAGACGAAGATCCTATGGGAATGGTTAATCAACCATGGTATATATATATATATATATAACTATGGAAAATCCACTATAACATGGAAAATCCACTATAACCATAGTTCAACTATGGAAAATCCACTATAACTATGGAAAATCACCATTTTTAATTCGAAAACTAACTATAAATGACCATTTTCAATAGCTATGTTAAATTACCAGATGGTAATATCATGGTTTTAACTAATGGTATATATAACTAATGGTATAGTATACCACCAGCCAGGGAATGTATGGATAGATTGTAGTAACCGACCAGAATATATATATATGGTGTATATATATATAACATAATACAAGGTGGTGCCCCCGTTCGATAGCTAAGTTGGTGAACATAACTCCAATGTCACTACGGTTTTTGTAGGTGATACACCGAACTAGTTAATGGGATTATAAACCAACTTATAACTGGGGGGCACCACCTTGTATCATGGTTTTGGTCATCAACCATAGGAGTTTTCGAAATATTGCTAGCTGTTGATATTAACCATAGTAAGTCTATGGTTAATATATAATCTATAAATATATATATATACCTACCTGGTTGGTGGTTGACCTACCCCTCTGAAAAATGATGGAGTTCGTCAATTGTGATGATTATTCCCAATATATGGAGAAATAAAAAAAATGTCTTTCAGGGGACCTACAGTAGATGGACAAAAAAAATCAAAACCTACAGACATCTAGCAAGTAAAACCCCACACCCCAAATTTCAATGTTGAACAAAACTCTATCTAGCTTCGTCTGTGTTCCGGGTTTGATTTTTTTGTCCACCGGTGCCAAGCGCGGAACCCAAAGACAACATTGAAATTTGGGGGTGCGGGGGGTGACAACAATACAGCAAGGGTTTGATTTCATCGTCCATCTACGGTAGAAACTTACTGGTGCTTAGTAGGGAATGAGGGAATGATCCACTGGCTAATTATCAATTATAATCCCATTCCCCCATTCCCATCCATTCCCTACTATGCACCAGTAAGGAAATTTCCATAAAAATAATGATGTTAATGGATGTTTAAGGGAAATCATAGAAATAAGTCCCATAGAAATTCCCATTAAAAGGTGTTAAGGGAAATAATGTTATCTGATGATTATTAATACTTTATATAGATATGTTAAGGAAATAGATTAGTAATCTATAATGGTATTATCTATAGAGAGTAATACTCTACAGATCTCTCTAGTGTTAATAGTGATAATAGTGTAATTGATCGCGTTAAGGGAAACAATCTTATCTGATTATTATGTAAATATATAAGTTAATAATCTATAATGATCAAACTTATAAAAATGAGTAGTGCTAATCTTTGGGAATTATACTGGATCGATATTATGGAGGTACGGTATCGTATATAAAGCCATAGAAATTGGGTGGGTTATGCTACGGGAAACAATACATTTTTTTTATAATGTTTAATACTCTATAGATATCTTGTAAATAATCTATAATTTTTTTAATAGAGTCATACTTTATAGTGTTAATAGTCTATAAAGTTTAATAGTGCTAATTAATCTTTAATGTTAAGGGAAACAATCAATGGGAATTATACTGGATCCTAAAATGGAGGTACTGTACCATTACACAGCCATAGAAATTGTGGATTATATCCCCTGAAGTTTAGCCCTTACATAGGTCTTATATGTGGTAGGTACCTCCAATTTAGGTTCCTCAAGTGGCCATTGAAATAATAGAACTAATGGTGTTTAATACTCAATAGTGTTCATAATCTACAATATAGAATAGGGGTTCCTTGGGCTTCAAACTATGCGAATAGCCTGTAACGTATCAACCCAAGGGACATGTTGACGCAAATAATATATAGTATAATCTTTTATCGTGTGGTTAATCCATATATATATATACATATCATTATATAGTTCTAGGGGAAAACTATAATTTATCAAAACTACTTTGATAATTCAGAAATTATAAATATAATGTATATAAGTTAATCATCTGTGAGTATCAAATTATAGAAGTATATACACTCTGGTAAACTACCATAACTATGGAAAATCACCATTTTTCATGGTAAAATCCACTATAAATGGGCATGTTCAATAGCTATGTTAGTTTACCAGAGGGTATATGCTATAGTTTTGAAGATGTTAAGTTGAAGCTATGACTCTTAGTTTTAGTAAGGTTCACCCACGACATCCCATAATTCTTGGGTTCGTCCCATATAAATGTTGGGTAACATATGCGTAACCATGGTTACCCTATGGTAATTTGTCACATAGCTGTTGAAAATGGTGATTTATAATGGATTTACCTGGTAATTTGTTACATGGCTATTGAAAATGGTGATTTATAGTGGATTTACCTGGTAATTTGTTCCCTAGCTATTGAAAATGGTGATTTATAGTGGATTTATCCATTGCAAATGCTGATTTTCCATAGTTATGTTAGCGCGTTTACCAGAGGGTATTGATTCACCACAATACAACAGGACATCGGGGAATCAACCCAACCTCCCAAGAACTAGTTTCAGCTGGGATCAAATTCGAATCGAAACACTACCATCGAATACCATGTTGAAGAAATTCTATTCGGAAATGTTGAAATTCAAGAAAAATCTTCAATCATTATGAGATTCTCACACCATAAAACATCCAATAAACACAATTTACCACGGTTTTCCCATGGTTTTTCCCATGGTTTTTGTTCGCCACAAAACCAAGGGCCACCTTGTCTTGGTAGTAATTCACCACGGCGGACACATCGCGCATGGTGATGTTAGCCGCCTGGGGACGTCCAGCGGACGAAATGCATGTGAAATTAATAGATCGGTGGTGTATATTATATGATATATACATATGGGTGTGTCTGAAAATAGTGTACCCCTAAACCCAATGGTTAATGATCATTATATATCATTATCCCGTTTTTAAATGGCTATTTCATTGGGAATATTAACCCTATTTTCAGACAAACCCATATATTTGAACTGAGGGATGATATGAGTATAGTAAAATACGATTATGTTCATTTACAAATATACATATGAATTTATGAATATAATATATACAATATATGTATATAATATGTGTAGTCTCGACCCTCAACCTCCAGTTGAGCTAGTATGCCAAGCAGCACACGTGTGATCACTGAACCCATCAAAACGGGCCATTTCTGAAGGGTCAAGTTCAAAAGCTAACCATGGCATGTCCATATTATGCGAACCATGGTGCTGGTATATTTACCTACAAAACTGTTTGTGATGTTTGGATATGTTTGGGGTGAATGTTGAGAAACTTAGGGGGTTCAACATCAAAAAATAAGATAGTTGATCATCATGTTCCCTATTTTCCCTATTGAAATGGCCATGTGGATGGCATGTTCCCTATGAACATTGGCCTTTTGGTATACCATGGGTGCTGCACCCTCTGGTCATTTGCGACATAGCTATTGAGGATTGTTTTGCAAATGATGTTCCTATTGAAAATAGAGATTCAATAGCTATGTAAAATTACCAAGGCAACTAGTATTCATTGCAGATGGTCCGAAAGAATAAGACATGTTCCATATAGATTCCCCAGTCATAGCGGATTTACCAATGGGAACATATTTAAAAAAAAAAACGGCTCAGCAAATCTGAGCACACTAAACCTTGTTTTCATATGTTGATCTGGATTCCCCTTCATGGATAGTGATAGTCCCCTATTGATTGGTAAATCCCCGAACTAATCATCATCCAACAGGGGTGGCCGCAAATGGTCTTTGTTGGTGACCTCTGCATTCTGAGGGATTAAGAATTCATATATGTTCGGTATAACTAGGTGTCAGCCTAATCTTCTGCGATGACCTATGAGTTGGGTATATATAATATATATGTATATACAAACTATATGAAATACAATGAAGACCTATGATTCCAAGTTGGGTATATATGACCTATGATTATATTATATATATGGGTATCCTATCTACTAGTATCATGGATACATGATATATAATGGTATTTACAATATATATATATATGTATATCACTAACCTGAATTGTTTGGCCACAAAAGGGGATGATTCCTCGTCCTTAACCCGGCCGTCTCCCGATACCATCTCTCGCCTGGGCATCGACCAGGCCGGCCACCAGGGTGGCTTCACGCTCAATGTTCACCCACCTAGTTGCGGAGGATTCCCCGTTGGATTATGAAATATACTCATTATGAAATAATAATAAATATATAACGGCTTATATAATATTGGACATATATAGTTATATACTTATATTAGCTTTCATCTTATATTTCAACAATAATCATATTATATATATTTATACAATATTGGATAGTATAATCCCGGAATTCATCATCAAGCAAAAAAATGCTTTTGAACACTGATCAAATGGTGATTCTTTTAAGATTTCACGGGATTAACCATCAAATAGGGAACTTATGGCCTATGTTTCATGGAAATCCTTGGGTTTCATGGGATGCCCAAAGAGGTTATGACTAACAGGGCTAGCCATGGTAGAGCCATGGCCCATTTATCGAAATAGATGGTTTACCGGACTTAATAGCATGGTGGATCTTTCCATGGCAAACTGTGAATGTCATAACCAGGTTGGGTAACAGGGATACAGAAAAGCCAAAAAAAACTGGTCGAATTCATCATGGGATTTCACCAGCTTATAGCTGGATGGTCAATGATGGCACAGGATGTAGCCTCTAACAATATGGTGTGCCATCATTGACCATCCAGCTATAAACATTATTGACCTAATAGTATCATTGACCAAATACAATGACCCAATAATAATATCGTCTAATCATATCTAATAATGATGGTCATGTTCACCGAATTTGACCTAAACATTGATTTTATATAACCAACAGTAGCCAATAATGACCCAACAACTATGACAATGACCAGCCAAGTTGGCGGCTATATTTTCACGGGATAATCTCTGCCAAAAAAACATCCCATTTGGAAGTTTGTCTGAAATTGGCTCCCAAGCCTGATGGTGAATCATCATTTTCATACTATGTTCATTTATTCTCCCAGTTCAGCCTTCGTGTGGGGCTACCCTCTACTCAAACGAAGCCGTTTTGTAACGGGAGATGATCCCAGCGAAGTTGCACCATCCTCCCAGAGTGAGTGAGTTCCATACTGTACCAGTATATTCCTAATCTATTCCACTTCCAAGACTTCACAGTATTTCACGCTTCACAATGTGTGATCCTGAAATCCAGCCAATACCCTCCGGTAAACTATATAACATGGCTATTGAAAATTGCCATAGAAATAGTGGATTTACCCATTAAAAATGGTGGATCTTTCCATCGTTTTTGGTATGTTTACCAGAGGGTAAATCCTCATTGGCCGGATCCAGCTCACCTGAAGCTCTTCAGGCGACGAACGAAGTTCAGAGCGATGGAAATCATGGGTTTGGCCGGAGCCAGCTCGAGGATCTCCTCATGGCTTAGTTTTGGCTATGTTGAATTTACTTGGCCCCAACATCTTCAAATATGCTACATATATGCTACATATGACTTATGTACTCTTCAAAATTTTGGCCCCAGCATCTCAAAACTATATGTGTAAATCCCAATTCAGCTAGCTGAAACAAACGTGTTTTGTCATCTCCCTCGCTTGTTTGCCATAATTTTGGTATAAATATATGTAAATTCTCAAGTTGCGAGACGAATCTATATGAAAATCTGTGAAAAACCATGGTTAATTGGTAAGATTGGTCTGGGTCAAAATTGACCCTGAAACATGTATGGGTGCGTCTGCAAAGGGTAGATTCATCGCCTAGTTATGGCCATTCTAACAGGGAAAATGATGATTGACCAGTGGATGGAACGGGGTTTTCCTCAACTTGTTCAGATAGCAATCCCAAATCTGGGTCCATGTACAACCCTAAACTTTATAATTTTATAACCATAACCTGGTTTTGTCCTGGTTTTCAACCCTAAACAATTTGGGATCCTTACCTGGTTTTTGTTAGGGCTGTCTTCACCAACCTAAGGACTCAAATCCTGAGTGTCTACCAATTGAGAAAAGTATTCCTCAAAGAAATTCCATGTTTCACAGGAGGAATATTGTTGTTAATAGATGGAAGTTCAAGATGGATAGCAAGAAAATCGAAGTTGTTGTTTTTCAAGTCTAAGTTTCTTGCCATCCATTCTCTAATTCCCATCCCCCTAATCTTTAAAAACGCATTTCTATGGTCCCATTTCTATGTGGTTTCATCCCCTACTAATAAAACAAAAAAACGATTTCTTGGGGTTGTTTCACATTAACGGGGCAAAGGACTATTCATTTATGAACCAGTATAATCCCAGTAAGCCACCATTACGGTCCAATTAGTCCCATTAAATCATCATGAAATTCCATTAAATCCCATTAAATCCTTTTAAATCCCATTAAATTACTATTATTAATGTTAGCTACCAATTAGTGTCATGATACCCTACTGTGAGAATTTTTCCAAAATAATCCAGTTCGCTAAAATAGGTAGGGGGAACTCTATTGTGTTCTTTTTCATTTTTTCAGTTTTGCTTTTCAGTTTTTTATTTTCAGATCCAATTTACTTTAGAAAACCACATTCATGTTGAAGCCTTAAAATGCAAGATTTTCCAAATAATTAGACTACAACTACAACTACAACTGCACTACACTACAACTACAACTGCACTACAACTACAACTCCTACAACTGCTTCAATTACTTCAACTACTACAACTGCATTTTCAACTACATTTCAACTAAACTACAAACACTACTACAACCACAACTACAACTACAACGACAGCTACAACTACAACATTACAACTTCAACAACATCAACTAAACTACAACCACTACTACAAGTACGACTACATTAGACTTCGCTACACCACAATACATCCTGCAGTTGTGGGTGAGGTGACCGCGGCATTCATTCCAAAAATAACAACCACCTTCGGTCCATCAGTGGATTCGCTCTGCCATCCGTGATTCACAACAACCAACCTCTCCTATAATTAGGTTTCCTATTTCTGAAACTTCCGCCACTGCCTTGTGCGGTACTACTGGTATGAACCATTCAAATGGTGGTTTAATCCCATTAATCCCACTAGATACCAGTTAAATCATCCAAATATTCATAGAATTACCCTTTGGTTATTTAACATAGCCATGGAAAATCATCACTTTTAATAGGTACATCATCTATAAATGGGTCATTTTCCATAGCTATGTAACAAATAACCAGAGGGTAACTATTCAAATCCCGTGATCCGATTCCCAAGGTATCATCCCATTCAACCACCATTCAAACCACCATTAACCCACCATTAACCCAGGCCCTCCTCGTCCACATTGTCCCCCGCGCCCACGCCGCCGAAGCTGCGCAGAAAGGCCCTCCGCCGAACGAAGGCCTGGCTGGCGATGCCCTACTTGACCCTCCAATCAAACAAGATCTGGTTGGTGGTTTCAACCTACCCCTCTGAAAAATGATGGAGTGAAAGTCAGTTGGGATGATGACATTCCCAACTGAATGGAAAAATAAAATTCATGTTCCAAACCACCAACCAGAGATATGTTTTTCTATGGAAAATGGCCCCCTTTTATAGATGTTATTTATTAAGAATGATGATTTCTATAGCATTTACCGAATGGTATGAGCCCATTGCATCTCATTGCATCAATGTCGACATTTCATTCTGAAGGGAGTTGTTACAAATACAGTATCATGTAAAACAGGTCTAGAACGTTGTAGAAACAGTTGATTTTATCTTGTTGTAAACATCAACACCATATATGTATCAAGTAGCTACTTCATAGTCTTCTATTTGATACAAGGTGGTGCCCCCCAATTCCAAGCTGTGTTGTTTTTCGACTCCATGAAAACTAGTTCGATATATATTTAGTCTATCATAAACCCAAGCGTTATTTCAACCAACTGTCGAAAAACCTACAGTACAGGGCACTACCTTGTAAACATGTTTTCATGCTTGAACCAGGGCCTACCATCAGTTTCCCAAAGCATCCACGTAGCACATCTTTTTTCGTCACGGTCGAATTTTGCGAGGAACGGCTGGCTGCCTCAGTCCAGAAGAAATCATCCTCAAATTGAGTAAGTTTATGGCAATCCCACCTTAGAGCTTCTATGAGGCGAGAACAGGGGCTCATAACTTACTTGGTGGTGCATCCATCTTAGTAACTGAGTTATAGCCCTAGTTATAAGTGGAGATTGCCCCTTCAAGTAATTATCCCATTAACAAAACCAGGGTGAACTAACCCACTTACCATTCGTGAGATCCACCAAATATACATGGGCCCTGTGACCTTGGTACATGACTCACAAAATCAGAGAATCATATGGGAGAAACCAGAAATGACTGGACTGAGAGGTGCAAGTGGCCTTCACACGAGACTACCATGCGGATTGTGTTATCATTTGGCATACATTTGTTTAACAGAACCGCTCGTGTTTTACAGTTTTCATGATGCAGCTACAGGCCGTCTCATGCTGGTACCCCATGGATGTCTTGCTAGAGCCTCTACCTACCAAACTTGGGCCAGATCTTATTTGGCAAATATCATATGTACATTATATACATGTACCCACATATATGAAGTGTATTTTAACCCATATTTACATATTTAATCATATTTACGTATTCAATTTTTCAAATATGGATATGTGATTTTAAAAAAAAACAAAACATGTATTGATCGACAGTCCGGATGATCTTGCCGCAGCAATCCAGTCACCAACAGTTCACAAAGCCCTAAGCTTGCCGCATCCACTTCTTTTTGCGTGCAGCTTTGTCAACGCAACGAGTCTTAATCTAACTTGGGAAGCTCTGCAGGCATCCAACAGTAAGATCCCTACGATCGGCCCCGGTTTGATCATGAGGTATTGTAACTTATTGTAACCCTGCTGGAAATCCCAAGTGTAACAACACGGATTTTACATTGTGGCGAAACATCATCCAAATCGAGCGGAAAATGTGTGGCGAGGCCCATCAAACCGGAGTCATGGAAAAACCGCCGCCATTTTAACGGGCGGCGGCTCGGAAGATACCCCTGGCGAAACCTTGGTCTCGCATTCTTTGGGTGCCCAGTTGGGTTACCTTCTCCGGCCCTTCCATCACCGCGGGAACCCGCATTGCCAGGATGCTCCCAGTGCGGTCAACCAGGAATAGCCATGGTGCGGAAAGCCCGCCCCGCTTCCAACCATCGAAGGATTGGGAAAGGATTGAGAAGGGTCACCCCTTTGGGCCATGCAAATGTACAGCTGGTGCCTCAGCTGCCTCCATACTTATCCAAGTGGGTTTATGTATAGCCAAGTCAATGTATAGTTAGGGTTTAGGCAGTTTAAATCTATCATGATATGATGTCTTTAGTTCATGGGGGTTCTGAAGCAACTTACAACCCCCAAGTATACCAAACAGGGGTCCATTGGGAACAACATTCAAGTTAAAAGTAGCTCTCACCAGACCACAACAACACGTGACCATAGACCATAGTTTGCCTTGATTCTGGTAGTTGTATCCCCGAAATATGGTTTATGCTACAGTCTAGTCCTATCTTCTATAATAAATATAATATAAATCCCAAATATATCTTTTGCAGCCTGAAATTTGCCATGGACCCCGGAACTCACATGGTGACCCCTCGCAGCAACGAACTCCTCGAGTTCAACAGGCGCACCACGGGCAGATGGCCGTTCGTCGTCGCCAGCTGCAACGCCGTGGCCCCGGTGTCCAACGTAGCCAGGGTGTCGTCCGCACCCGCTGCAAGCAGCAGAGCCACGCAGTGCACATGGCCATGGAATGCTGCGAAGAGCAAAGGGGTCCAACCTGCAGGGAAACTTTCACGGTGAAAAAACGAAACCATTTATGTATCATCGTGTATCATAATTTATCATCATATTTTATCAACATATCTTAATCGAATCATATTTATCATCATCTACCAGCATTAGTAGATGGTATTTGCATGAAAATCTCGGGTTTTGATGATTAATAACTTCCAACAAATACTGTCACACTTTCTTCAACATGAACGTGTGTAAAAGGGTAATGTACAGGCTGCGCAACCACAAGCCAACAATAAACACAGAGCAACAACACTGGTCAAAACACCAAATCAAGACCGAGCCAATCTTATATACAAATTTAATTTGTAGCTGGGTAATGAATATCCCCATTTGTGGCAATGCAAAACCAAAGTGTTTGAAACCAACCAAGTTTTAGCCAGACTACAGCACCCCGAAAAAAGCCACAGGATTGCGGTTGCATACGTCCCAAATCGTGCTCATAAAACCTTCATGATTGTGGCATTTTAGCTAACAATTCAATGCCAAAAAACATCAAAAAACGATTCCTTATACCCGAGGAGGCCACTTCCTAAAGCCTATGCCCAATGGGGCTAAACCTTGAAGCACGCAGATTTCCCACACGCGCCTTTAGCACGTCTATCCCGCACATCTTTCGCTGCACCCGCATCCAGCAACAACTGCATGGTCTCCACATGTCCGTAGCGGGCAGCATGGTGCAGCGGGCTTGTACCATCCACGTCCTGGTGGCCCTAGATAAGCCCTGGGTTCCTTTACCAGACTTGGGGCAGCATCTCAGTTTGAAAGTTGGCAAGAACATGGCCATGCGAGAACCATAGGGATACCCTAAGCCTGTATAGATAGATGAGTCAAAATTGAAGCCCCAGAAGGGATCCTGTGGTACCACAATATTTCTATGTATTTCTTAAATATTAACCAGCTAATTATTGGGGTACCCAACTTTGGCCCATACCCTTGTTGGCTTAAACTTTGGGGAGTGGGCTAACAAAACCACCGAATCACGAAAATCGCGGCTTACGAGGGATGCACATCTTGGCCAGGAAAGTGTGCACATGATCATTGACAAACCAATCCATACCTCGACCCTCTAGCTTCAATACTATGTGACTATGTGGTTTCAAACTTACCATCACGTAAATTCCCCTAAAGTATCCGAATACATTGGAAGTGTTTCCGTTTTTTGGAACTAAATTCCAAGGCAATTGAAGGGTATTTTGAGGGGCAAGGCAAAAATTGTCTGAAACCACCAGTCAGCATCTCTCACGTTGGGATTGCAGGGGCACTGAAGCAACTCTTCAAGCGCTTCGGAGTCATCGACCATTGAAGCAGCAAGCATCATTTCGTCTTCCTCCAGCTCCGGTTTCCGAAATTCCAACAAAATCAGCTGAACCCGCACGGCCGAGTGAAAGACCTCATCATCTGGGATTTCCAAGCCATCTTCCATCAAGAACCTCTGTTGAAAAATGGACACACCCATGCGAGCGGCAACCGCTTGTTTAATTTCCTTGGCAGTTTTACCTTCATAGTCATCCACAATCGCGAAAACCTCGCCCGACACGGCTGAGTAGATGCAACACATTTGTGCGCATTGAAAATCGAACTACATCTCTGGGGCTTGGACAAGAAGCACACCAGACACATGGCATCATAAGACTTCTCAAGATCACAAAAGTGGTAGTCAAAACCCTGTTGTTCAGACCAAAATAGTTGGGATTGATGTGGTAATTATTTATCCCCAAAAATATGTTTGCTTTCAGAATGTTTGATTGGTCCCTAAATCTGACAGGCGCACCTTGCCTGACGCACCAAATTGTAGGCGTCCATGGGAATCAAAAAAACATCACTTTGCAAAATGAATCGCTCGAATCTATAGAATGCATTCAATTACATTATCTGGTTGGTGAATCAGGTACTGTGAATCATCACCCAACACAATAATCTGGTTGGTGGTTTCAACCCCTCTGAAAAATAATCCCTTCCCGCTATTACTAAACGTCCCCCAAATACCTAAAACTAGGGTCCATCTCCAATTTTGGAAAATTTCAGATTGGCCAATTTGACTTTAAATCGATCCCCACAATTTAAAAATAAAGCTACCATTTGTGGGTTTTGCCCCCTAAGACTAAAAACTAGTTAACCCCGGGGTGTTTATTATTAGGGTCCGTCCGATTTGTTTTATTTAGTTTTTATTATTAAGGGTTTAAATTTATTAATAGGGTCTGCTTCGAAATCCAATTTTTGGCAATATTTTAATTGCGTTATATAAGGAAATTTAATTGATTTTGAAATCGAACAAACTAGTTTTTATTCTTAAGGGTTTTAATTTATTAATAGGGTTCCCTAATAATAAATACCCCCCTAATACTAAAAACTACCTGAGGTGTTTGTTAATAGGGGGGACGTTTAGTATTAGGGGGAAAGGATTATTAGTCAGTTGGGATGATTGTCCCATATATTATGGAAAAAAATGTTCCAAGCCACCAACCAGATTAAATTACAAGGTGGTGCCCCCCAGTTATAAGTTGGTTTATAATCCCATTAACTATAGATACATCACCTATAAACCATAGTTATTGGAGTTATAAACCAACTTAGCTATCTAGGGGGCACCACCTTGTACGATTGGCCATTTATACAGTTCCAGAATACAAGGTGGTGCCCCCTAGATAGCTAAGTTGGTTTATAACTCCAATAACTATGGTTTATAGGTGATATATCTATAGTTAATGGGATTGTAAACCAACTTATAACTGGGGGGCACCACCTTGTAGTCAACTAGGATCAAAAAAAACATGTGGAGACTCTGGGAGTCTGTGGGGACTGTGGGAGTTCATGTGATTGGGATTTGATGTGACCAGAAGCAAAACACACACAATTTCTAGGCACCCTGATAAAACACGATGTTTTTACCAAAAAAAAACGCAATGTTTTTCAAAATGGCATTTTGGTCAGTTTGGTTGGATTTCCACCACGCTTGTGATTAGCCACATTTTTCCATCGCCACTCACACTTACTGGCATACGCTGACATGGACGCCAGGCCCTTCAGAGGGATGGAAAAAATACAAAAAAAATCAGTACAGGTTAGTACGGGAAAATACGGGTAAACCGTACGGGCTAAAAATACGGCTTCTGAAAACATGATGGTTTCCTGTATATCCTGAAAATACGGGTTTAGTACGGGATAAATATGGGTTCTGTATGGGAAAAATACGAGGTCACTAACTTTCCGATCTAAAACCGTTGAATTCTTTTCAAATGTGCAAAATTGATTGATTCAAAAAGGCTTTTGAAAGCCACGCTTTTGGAGATATTCTGGGGAAAAAAAACTGATGGTTGTACCGTCAGACAACAGAAATCATGCCCATTTATGGCAAAAAACACAAAGCTTGGAAAAACACGGCTTTGAATGAAACAACCCTGCAAACGTACGTGAATAATATACTGAATTTGTGGGCCAACTTTGAAGATTTGAAGGGATCACCCTACCAAGCGAAACTTGAGTTTGTGAGTGAGACCTGCAGCCTTTCTGAGAAGTGGAAGGGATTGGTAAAAGGAGGTTTCATTCAAAAACACAATGTTTTTTGTTTAACCAAAACACGATGTTTTTGATTGTTTTTGACAAAGATCCTCGAAAACACGATGTTTGCATGAACGTACGCCAAATTCTTGGGTTATTGGTTCTTTTGGTCATGGTATTTCATGCGACTTAATGGGATTTAATGGAATCGATTATCTTAATGTTAGTAAAGCATAGTAAAGCAATAGGAAATCATCCCAAATTTACCATTACTGAGTATAAACCATCAAAATATAGGTGATGTGTTTTTAATTTGCTTTACCAGCATTAGAGGAATAAATATCGCACAATGATACGAAATGTTTGACTCAGAATTCCCTCGGCTAAGTGTGACGGGATCTTGGACCCATCAAATCGGGCAGTTTCAATGTCAACATGCAGTGGATGGGGATATTCAAAGTAGAGGATAATTTCTTAAGTGTGCCCCCAAATTTGGGTAGGTTGGTTTTGAACTCCATGATTCCATGATTCCATAACTGCTGGGTTTACATGGATCCAAAGATGAGATCCCAGGAGCCTCTACAAACGGGTCAAGTTGTTAGGCCACCGTGAAAAAAACTAGGTGTTTTTTCCAAAAGATGCGCAGCACATAGAGAAGCCCAATTTCACCCACATCACCAATCTAATTAGATAAATTATGATAAATTCATAGGAAAACCCAATATCTTGAGGCTGATAGTGCTGTTGATATCTGTTGATCATACAGGATGGGGTCCCCCAGTAATAAGTTGGTTTATAAACCATTATCACCCCCATTAACTATAGTTATCCGCCGACCCTGCCTTAGCCAAGGCAGGGGCGGCGCCTGGGACCACCGCAGGTGTGGAACTTTTTTTCGTTCCCAATGCTTTGCACTTTCCACGAGCCACCCAGGCCATAGCACCCTCTGTTCACCGCCCAGGAGCCACTCAGGCCACAGCAATTTCTGTGCACTTCCCACGAGCCACTCATGCCACAGCAATCTCTGTTTCTACGGCGTTCCAAAATGCAACAGGCCGCGGCAGACCTTTCCTGCAGCTCCAACAAGTCCCTGAGGCCCTGGCAGTGTCCTTTTAAGGAGGTTCAAGGCTGCCGTTTGCCAGCCCGCAAAACTCCCCAAACCCTCCCCTGCAGCTCCCAGGCGCCACTCAGGCCGCGGCAGACCTTTCCTGCAGCTCTAACAAGTCCCTGAGGCCGTGGCAGCGTCTTTTAATGGACGTTCAAGGCTGCCGTTTGCCAGCCCGCAAAACTCCCCAAACCCTCCCCTGCAGCTCCCAGGCGCCACTCAGGCCGCGGCAGACCTTTCCTGCAGCTCCAACAAGTCCCTGAGGCCGTGGCAGCGTCTTTTTAGGACGTTCAAGGCTGCCGTTTGCCAGCCCTCAAAACTCCCCAACCCTCCCCTGCAGCTCCCAGGCGCCACTCAGGCCGCGGCAGACCTTTCCTGCAGCTCCAACAAGTCCTGAGGCCGTGGCAGTGTCCTTTTAAGGACGTTCAAGGCTGCCGTTTGCCAGCCCGCAAAACTCGCCAAACCCTCCCCTGCAGCTCCCAGGCGCCACTCAGGCCGCGGCAGACCTTTCCTGCAGCTCTAACAAGTCCCTGAGGCCGTGGCAGCGTCTTTTTAATGGACGTTCAAGGCTGCCGTTTGCCAGCCCGCAAAACTCGCCAAACCCTCCCCTGCAGCTCCCAGGCGCCACTCAGGCCGCGGCAGACCTTTCCTGCAGCTCCAACAAGTCCCTGAGGCCCTGGCAGCGTCATTTTATGGACGTTCAAGACTGCCGTTTGCCAGCCCGCAAAACTCCCCAAACCCTCTCTGCAGCTCCCAAGCGCCACTCAGGCCGCGGCCGACCTTTCCTGCAGCTCCAACAAGTCCCTGAGGCCCTGGCAGTGTCCTTTTAAGGACGTTCAAGGCTGCCGTTTGCCAGCCCGCAAAACTCGCCAAACCCTCCCCTGCAGCTCCCAGGCGCCACTCAGGCCGCGGCAGACCTTTCCTGCAGCTCCAACAAGTCCCTGAGGCCCTGGCAGCGTCTTTTTATGGACGTTCAAGGCTGGCCACTCAGGCCGCGGCAGACCTTTCCTGCAGCTCCAACAAGTCCCTGAGGCCCTGGCAGTGTCCTTTTAAGGACGTTCAAGGCTGCCGTTTGCCAGCCCGCAAAACTCGCCAAACTCTCCCCTGCAGCTCCCAGGCGCCACTCAGGCCGCGGCAGACCTTTCCTGCAGCTCCAACAAGTCCCTGAGGCCGTGGCAGTGTCCTTTTAAGGACGTTCAAGGCTGCTCCAAACCCTCCCCTGCAGCTCCCAGGCGCCACTCAGGCCGCGGCAGACCTTTCCTGCAGCTCCAACAAGTCCCTCAGGCCCTGGCAGTGTCCTTTTAAGGAGTTCAAGGCTGCCGTTTGCCAGCCTTCAAAACTCCCCAAACCCTCCCCTGCAGCTCCCAGGCGCCACTCAGGCCGCGGCAGACCTTTCCTGCAGCTCTAACAAGTCCCTGCGGCCGTGGCAGCGTCTTTTTATGCACGTTCAAGGCTGCCGTTTGCCAGCCCGCAAAACTCCCCAAACCCTCCCCTGCAGCTCCCAGGCGCCACTCAGGCCGCGGCAGACCTTTCCTGCAGCTCCAACAAGTCCCTGAGGCCGTGGCAGCGTCTTTTTATGGACGTTCAAGGCTGCCGTTTGCCAGCCCTCAAAACTCCCCAAACCCTTCCCTGCAGCTTCGAGGCGCCACTCAGGCCGCGGCAGACCTTTCCTGCAGCTCCAACAAGTCCCTGAGGCCGTTGTCCTTTTAAGGAGGTTCAAGGCTGCCGTTTGCCAGCCCTCAAAACTCCGCAAACCCTTCCCTGCAGCTCCCAGGCGCCACTCAGGCCGTGGCAGACCTTTCCTGCAGCTCCAACAAGTCCCTGAGGCCGTGGCAGCGTCTTTTTATGGACGTTCAAGGCTGCCGTTTGCCAGCCCTCAAAACTCCCCAAACCCTTCCCTGCAGCTCCCAGGTGCCACTCAGGCCGCGGCAGACCTTTCCTGCATCTCCAACAAGTCCCTGGGGCCGTGGCAGTGTCCTTTTAAGGAGGTTCAAGGCTGCCGTTTGCCAGCCTTCAAAACTCCCCAAACCCTCCCCTGCAGCTCCCAGGCGCCACTCAGGCCGCGGCAGACCTTTCCTGCAGCTCTAACAAGTCCCTGCGGCCGTGGCAGCGTCTTTTTATGGACGTTCAAGGCTGCCGTTTGCCAGCCCTCAAAACTCCCCAAACCCTCCCCTGCAGCTCCCAGGCGCCACTCAGGCCGCGGCAGACCTTTCCTGCAGCTCCAACAAGTCCCTGAGGCCGTGGCAGCGTCTTTTTATGGACGTTCAAGGCTGCCGTTTGCCAGCCCTCAAACCTCCCCAAGCCCTCCCCTGCAGCTCCCAGGCGCCACTCAGGCCGCGGCAGACCTTTCCTGCAGCTCCAACAAGTCCCTGAGGCCGTGGCAGTGTCCTTTTAAGGAGGTTCAAGGCTGCCGTTTGCCAGCCTTCAAAACTCCTCAAACCCTCCCCTGCAGCTCCCAGGCGCCACTCAGGCCGCGGCAGACCTTTCCTGCAGCTCCAACAAGTTCCTGAGGCCGTGGCAGTGTCCTTTTACGGAAGTCCCAGGCTGCCGTTTGCCAGCCTTCAAAACTCGCCAAAACTCGACAAACCCTCCCCTGCAGCTCCCAGGCGCCACTTAGGCCGCGGCAGACCTTTCCTGCAGCTCCAACAAGTCCCTGAGGCCCTGGCAGTGTCCTTTTAAGGAGGTTCAAGGCTGCCGTTTGCCAGCCCTCAAAACTCCCCAAGCCCTCCCCTGCAGCTCCCAGGCGCCACTCAGGCCGCGGCAGACCTTTCCTGCAGCTCCAACAAGTCCCTGAGGCCGTGGCAGTGTCCTTTTAAGGAGGTTCAAGGCTGCCGTTTGCCAGCCTTCAAAACTCCTCAAGCCCTCCCCTGCAGCTCCCAGGCGCCACTTAGGCCGCGGCAGACCTTTCCTGCAGCTCCAACAAGTCCCTGAGGCCCTGGCAGTGTCCTGGCAAATGATCTCTCTCTCTCTCTACCGGACCACCCCCAATAGGGGGGTCGGCGGCACCAGGGCGCTAGCCCATTCTATATCTACCATAAAGCATAGTTAAGCCACTTACAGGGCAACTTAGCTATCTTGGGGGCCTCATCCTGTATCCAACTTTCATATATGAAAGAGATCCATGTTGGACATCCCTGTTGGATCATGGCCACCGTTCCTGGGGTTTCTCTGGATCCTTCAAGATGAGGCATGAAACAACCAGCTGGTGTGGCTGATGTGGGTAAAACAATGTCATAAACCACCCATGACTGGGAATTGTTTATAATATTCTATAATTACCACCTATAAAAATTGTGATTTGATGGATGGTTTACTATTGTTTTACCCACATTAGATCAAAACATACCAGCAAAAAAGCAAAAAAGTAGGTTCAAGGAACCTCAGTACAAATCCAAAGTTGGCATCTGTCTCAACCTGCTGGTGGTTTTACAGCGCTTTCTGATGCTTTCTGGGCAAGTCCTCAAAGGCAATACCCACGGAACCGTCACGGCCCAACTCGGCGCTGCCGGCTGCTTTTTGGCTATGCGGTGGGGTCTCACAAGCTCGTAGCTGAATCCTCTCCGGATAGGACTAGAATTTGGATGAATTTGGAATAAATGTCAACAAATCATCAAAGGAAACAAAAGACCAATCGTTCTTTTGCGCAAAATCTAAGCAATCCATGATGTCATGAAGTATGCCAATCGCCCTCAGGCAGTTCTAGCCTTTTTTCGGGTAGCACCAGCCTCGCTCAGTAAGCTCACCACTTCAACATGCCCCTCCTCAGTTGCAATGTGCAATGGTGTTGCTCCATCGCTGGTTCTGGCTTTGTTGACGTCGGCGCCGGCCTCAATCAGCAAGCGAGCGGCTGCAACATGCCCCTCCTTAGTTGCGATGTGCAACAGGGTTGCTCCACTGTCGTTTCTGGCTTTGTTCACGTCAGCGCCGGCAACGATCAGCAAGCGAGCGGCTTCAACATTCCACTCCTCAGTTGCGATGTGCAGCGGTGTTGCTCCACTGTCCGTTCTGGCTTTGTTGATGTCAGTGCCGGCCGCGATCAGTAAGCCCATTACGTCAACATGACCTTCCTTAGTTGCAATGTGCAACGGTGTTGCTCCAGTGTCGATTCTGGCTTGGTTGATGTCAGCGCCGGCCACGATCAGCAAGCGAGCGGCTGCAACATGCCCCTCCTCAATTGCGATGTGCAATGGGGTTGCTCCACTGTCGTTTCTGGCTTTGTTCACGTCAGCTCTGGCAACGATCAGCAAGCTCACAACTTCAATCTTGCCCTCCTCAGCTGCCATGTGCAACGGTGTTGGTCCATTGTTGGTCCTAGGTTTGTTGACATCGGCCCCAGCTTCAATCAGTAAGCGAGCAACTTGGACGTGCCCTTTCTGGGTTGCGATGTGCAATGGTGCTGCTCCATCGCTGGTTCTGGCTTTGTTCACCTCAGCGCTGGCCTCAATGAGCAAGCGCGCAGCTTGGACGTACCCCTTCTGGGTTGCGATGTGCAATGGTGTTGCTCCATTGCCGGTTCTGGCCTTGTCGACTTGAACCCCAGCGTTGATCAAACAACGAATAACTTCGGTACGTCCGATCGCAGCTGCTTTGCACAAGGGCGTGAGTCCATGGTGAACTACCTCTTTGTCGATGTCAACTCCGGCCTCAATCAACAAGCACACAACTTCGACATGGCCGTTCTGGGCGGCGAGGAACAAGGGCGTGGCTCCAAAAGCGTCTGTTGTGGCTGCGTTCATGTCAGCCCCGGCCTCAAGCAGCACTCGGCCAACTTCGACATAGCCCGTCTTAGCTGCAAAGTGCAAGGGTGTGATTCCGTCCCTGGTTCTGGTTTTGTTGCTGTCAGCCTTAGCCTCAATCAGCAAGCGAAAAACGTCAACATGGCCACGTGCATGGTGCAAAGCTGTTTGACCCTGGGCATCACTAAAATTTGGGTCTCGAGGTTGTTGAAGCAATTTTTCAAGAACTCCCAAGTCATTGTTCCTCGATGCAGCGAGCATTCTCCGGTCTTCCTTCAAGTCTGGCGGCCAGAATTCTGACAAGACCAGCTGGATTTTGATTTGCTCGGCAAAAACAAAGTCATCTTGAATTTCGTGGGACCAGTCTTCAGACCAGAACTTTTGCCGAAATCTGGAGACACCAATCTGGGGTACCAAAAATCGTTTCACTTCCTTGGCAGTTTTGCCTTCATAGTCATCCACCACCGCAAGAATTTCACCGGACACTGCAGAATGCACGGAGCACATTGGCTCGCCGTGGCCTAGCTTTGGACGACAAAATCAGCGAGTGCTGCGGTGTTGGAACATGTCATAGTTGAAGAAAACTCATGAAATTTCACTACGTACATCATCTGTAAACATCTGTACAATGTGGTGGCCCCCCGGTTATGTCTGTTGGTTTATAGTTCCCCTTAGTTCGGGAAAAAAAACATAAACCCAACAGTAGTTTTTGCCAACTTAGCTAGCTTTCACCATAGTAAAAAAACGTTGTTTTTCCCTAAGCATGAGGGGGTTCAAAAAACCATGGTGAAATATCCATTGTATATATCACCTATGGCCCGCACTCCGCACTCCCGTACTGTTTTTCCGGCCATCTTTATTGTAGGACAAGCCCGAACCGCGAAAACAACGGGACTTCGTCGACGTGGGATGTCTGTGGGGACTTCGTGGTTTCATCCTTTTGGTGATATAAAAAATGTTGGTTTATATACCCATAATGGCTGATATACAATGGCTGATACTGAGAAATGCTACCCCATAAACGATAAACTGTGAATACCGAAATCGGGTGGCTCAAGCGTGCCAACTGTGTGATTATCCTAGTTACCTTTCGGGAGGTTTGTAGCTGGGAAAATCATCGAACTCAATGGATGTTTTTCGGTTGCCTTGATTACTAGAGGTTAATCATCATGTTTCCTATCGAAGTTGCCACGGGGCGGGCATATCCGATTTCACACAGATCCAAATATCATATCAAGTTGGTTTCATATCAAATTATATCAAGGTCAACATGTGTTGTTTTGTACCCACCTAAACTACTCATCTCAGGTTATCTACACTATCCCATTTTATTCCATGCCCGTCATAGCTATTACATCCTCATATTTGTTGCTGGTAAGACCTATCCCCGTTTTGTAAAAGTGATATATATTTCTATAATTTTCTATATACTTATGATATCCCCACTATGCCCCATTTTGATTTCCAAACTTTCTTCCCAGAAGTCTCAAAAAACATCCCATGATCTGACTTTAAAAAAATGGGCACAAAAATCCCAACCTCGTAGGTCGGTCCAACTGCGATTCCCCAAGTTTTTATGCGGGCCGGGCTTCCCCAGGTCTCCAAGGTGATGATTTCATCCCTATCTATATATAGACTAGAAAAACATGGTAGAAATATCCAAGGTGGTGCCCCCTAGATAGCTAAGTTGGTTTATAACTCCAATAACTATGGTTTATAGGTGATATATCTATAGTTAATGGGATTATAAACCAACTTATAACTGGGGGGCACCACCTTGTAGAAATATCATGGGGTATATAAATAACATTAGCCAAATATGTATATATATATATCTCCTCTGGTAAACATTCACAGTTTGCGACATTGGAAATGGCCATGTCGTCGAAATCGTGGATAACTACCCAGCTATAAAATGGTGGATCTTTCCATAGATATGTTAGCCCGTTTACCAGAGGCTATTCCCAAGCATTTTTGTGATATTCCCATGTTGTTTGTTTCTCCATGTTCGAGCCATCTTCACCAAGCCACCGATGCAGGGCTTTCAGCAAATGCCAGGGCACGAGGCCATTTGGGCCTTTCATGGAGAAGCAACTATCGTCTACAAGGTGGTGCCCCCCAGTTATAAGTTGGTTTATAATCCCATTAACTATAGATATATCACCTATAAACCATAGTTATTGGAGTTATAAACCAACTTAGCTATCTAGGGGGCACCACTTTGTAGATATTTTCCCCTGATTATGGAGAACCATCCTATGATATCCCCTGTGCTTATGGATTTTCCCCGTATATGGCAATATAATATCAATACCTATATTGCCTATAGTTATAATTAGCACATTTTTAGGGGGATGAACATCCAGCTATACCAGCTATTTTGATGACTACAGGGCGACAAGGTTTTGACCCATTGTCACCATGCAACTTGATAGAAGCAACAAACCTTGGGATCTTGCGGGATTTTGGCTGATTAACACATGGTTTTTAGGGTTTTTTTTGCAACTATTAAATAGGCCTTTAACCTGCAAAATATGTTGAACAAACCATAGGAACGGGCCCTCAGTTGGCTTGGCTTGGCTTAGCTGGTTTGTTTAGTTATAATTCTACTGTATTATATGTATACCTAGGTCCCCTGAAAGACAATATTTTGGGGGGCGGTTCCTGCTTTTGGTCAGATTTCTGTGACACAGATTTGGCGTCATATTTTTGCGTTTTGATGTCGTTTTTTTTTTCTTTGGTGTTCTGTTTTTGGTCTCAAATTATGATATGCGCCAAGTTTTTGGGCCCGCGTTATGTTTTTGGGCGAAACCAAAATAAGACATCGAAAGTTGATCCAGGTATACTGTTGGGTTTGAAGATAAGTTGAACTAGTGAATAGGGTTCAGAAACCAACAAACATGGCTGCGGGGAACCAACTTGTACGCATTGTTTACTATTGGTGATTGGGGTTTAACCCAATGATAAAGCATTCTTTTGTTGACTGAATCAGTGCAGTAGCTGTTGATTGTGCAATCCTATCGAGCTTACATACACATTGATGGTAACATTGATGGGACATCTTCAGCACAGGGCCGATGCCACGCAGGCGCATCTATCTAGCAATGGGTCATGCATACCATGGAAACAATCACCAATCACCCGGTGAGGCCCCCAGTTATAACTGTTGTTTTATAAAGCCAATTACCCTCTGGTAAACTAACATAGCCATGGAAAATCACCATCTTTAATAGCTAAATCCCACTCCTGAAACCTTTTTGATTCTATTTACCCTCTGGTTATTTAACATAGCCATGGTATAGATGGTCCATTTATCGATGATGTTCCCAGCTACCATTTATTTTAGGGATTTTCCATGGCTATGTTAAATAACCAGATGGTAACTATAGTTGTATCCCCCATGAACCCAAACAAGGAAAGTTTTAGTCGACTTAGCTATCGGCCCGAGGGCCTAAGTGTTGAGATGTTGCTATAGTTATGCACCACCCATTGGATCCCACTGAAACTGGTGGAGCTGGAACTGCTTCAAGAAACCCACTGGAATTCAAATATTAGTGTTACTATCATTGTATTTGTAAACCTTTGTGCAAAAAAAAATGTTTATTTTTTCCATGATATTCCACAGAAAAATCGGTTTTTCATCATGTTTTGGCCTCGCGGCCAGCGAACAAAAGCACCTCATCAGCAGTGGCGCGCAAGCCAAAGGCATTAAAAGGTGGGATGCAACCATCCATCTTCTGAGGATTGTATGGGGATATTTCATGGGACTCTACGGGATATAATATGATAGGATATACGACTTGATCTAACCAAGAAAAGATTAGAATCATTGGGATGTTGATGGATTTTGACGATTGAGTTAACCATGGGACGGGACCCCAGTTGATTAGCTAAGCTGGTTTTGTATAACTAGTAAAAATATATAAATATATTTTATATTATACATTATACTATGGTATATGAAATGGTTTTAAATTATATGTTATATTATATCATATCATATCATACCATATTAAATGTTACTATATTATACTATATTAAAATAAACTAAATTTCATTGCACTATATTATACTATACTATGTTATATTATGTCATTAAAAAACATTGTATTAAATATTAAATATTTTTTTAATCTCTTACATAT
>CAMXCT020002117.1:17500-20000 GCA_947184155.2 Cladocopium goreaui | reverse complement strand
TGACATCCGAGGCGGCCTCAATCAGCAAGCGAACAATGTCAACATGGCCACTTTGGGCTGCAATGTGCAAAGGCGTTGTCCCAATAGTAGTTGAGGCCCTGTTGCTGTCAGCCCGAGCCTCAATCAGCAAGCGCACAACTTCGACGTGGCCGTTCTGGGCTGCGAAGAACAAGGGCGTAGCTTCAAAACCGTCTGTTGTGGCTATGTTCATGTCAGCCCTGGCCTCAAGCAGCACTCGAACAATTTCGACATGACCCTTCCCAGCTGCCCTGAGCAAGGGTGTGGTTCCGTCGCTGGTTCTGGCTTTGTTGCTGTCAGCCCTAGCCTCAATCAACAAGCACACAACTTCGACGTGGCCGTTCTGGGCTGCGACGCACAAGGGCGTAGCTTCAAAACCGTCTGTTGTGGCTGCGTTCATGTCAGCCCTGGCCTCAAGCAGCACCCGAACAATTTCGACATGACCCTTCCCAGCTGCCTTGAGCAAGGGTGTGGTTCCGTCGCTGGTTCTGGCTTTGTTGCTGTCAGCCCTAGCCTCAATCAACAAGCCCACAACTTCGACGTGGCCATTCTGGGCTGCGACGAGCAAGGGCAAAGCTCCAAAACCGTCTGCTGTGGCTGCGTTCATGTCAGCCCTGGCCTCAAGCAGCACTCGAACAATTTCGACATGACCCTTCCCAGCTGCCCTGAGCAAGGGTGTGGTTCCATCGCTGGTTCTGGCTTTGTTGCTGTCAGCCCTAGCCTCAATCAACAAGCACACAACTTCGACGTGGCCGTTCTGGGCTGCGAAGAACAAGGGCGTAGCTTCAAAACCGTCTGTTGTGGCTGGGTTCATGCCAGCCCTGGCCTCAAGCAGCACCCGAACAATTTCGACATGACCCTTCTCAGCTGCCCTGATTGAGGGTGTGGCTCCGTCCCTGGTTCTGGCTTTGTTGCTGTCAGCCCTAGCCTCAATCAACAAGCACACAACTTCGACGTGGCCGTTCTGGGCTGCGAAGAACAAGGGCGTAGCTTCAAAACCGTCTGTTGTGGCTGTGTTCATGTCAGCCCTGGCCTCAAGCAGCACTCGAACAATTTCGACATGACCCTTCCCAGCTGCCGTGAGCAAGGGTGTGGTTCCGTCACTAGTTCTGGCTTTGTTCGTGTCAGCCCCGGCCTCAATCAGCACTCGAACAATTTCGACATGACTCTTCTCAGCTGCCCTGAGCAAGGGTGTGGTTCCGTCACTGGTGTTGGCTTTGTTGCTGTCAGCCCTAGCCTCAATCAGCAAGCGAATAGTGTCAACATGACCATACTGAGATGCATGGTGCAAAGGTGTTCTGCCATGTGCATCCTGTGCATCACTAAAATTTGGGTTTCGAGGTTGCTGAAGCAGTTTTTCAAGAATTCCCAAGTCATTGCTCCTGGATGCAGAAATCATCTTTCGATCTTCTTCAATTTCCTGCGGACAAAATTCTGACAAGACCAGCTGAATGTTTACTGGTTCCGTGGCAAAAACCACCTCATCTTGAATTTCGTGAGACCAATCTTGAGACCAGAACTTTTGCCGAAATCTGGGGATGCCAATCTGAGCTGCCAAAGATCGTTTCATTTCCTTGGCCGTTTTGCCTTCATAGTCATCCACCACAGCAAGCACTTCACCGGACACGGCCGAGTACACAGAGCACATTGGCTCTGGCTGTGGACATAGGGCCAACAAATTTTCGGGCCTAGAGATCTTGAACAGAAACAAATGGAGGTTTCCTAAAATGGGAGTACCCCCAAATCATCCATTTGTATCTATATATATATAGATAGATAGATAGATAGATATAGATATAGATATAGATATATAGATATATATATATATATAGATATATATATATATATGGATTTTCCATGAAATAAACATTTATAAACCATCCAGCTATGGTACCCCCATGACTATGGAAACCCCCAGTCATCAGCAAGAGCAGGTCGATCATGTCAGTTCGGAAACGCCGCTGTTCAGCTATGGTCCCCACAGGTGGAGCCCTGTTCATAAGTTGCTTTAGGATTATGGGAATGTCAACCCCGGAAGGGGGTATTCCCCAAAAAATAGTCATGAAAACTGATACTTTTTTATGGTACCTTCCGAATGAAACAGCCGTCAACGGGGTGGGAATTCATCCATCAATAAACCAACAACCATGTCACTGGCGGAAACACCACCTTGACCAGATTGATGCAAAAAAAACATAAGTGAAATCATTTAGCCTCCAGAAAATTAACATAGACCCTGCCAGATAGGGGTTGAAAGATTAGTTTTCCTCTAAAAACTGGTGATTTTCAGGGTCGAACTGCTAATTTACCAGAGGGTAGCACTTCATAAACACTTCAGTTTATCGGGCTCAAAAAGGTGCCAAGGCACTGTTCTTCTGAACTTTCCTCTGAGCCACAGAATTCAAAACACTTCCTGGCAGCGACAGCACTGGACCTTTAGGGTGCAGGTGGGCTAATCGCGATTAGTAATGGTTATAGTGGC
>CAMXCT020002117.1:0-12500 GCA_947184155.2 Cladocopium goreaui | reverse complement strand
ATTTAGCGACCAGACTCCCCAAACACCCAGTCTTGCAGCCAAATCGTTATAGATGTTTCTCAAGTCAACCAGGGGTAACCCAAGAATCACCGTTGCTTTCCCTCATTCTTTCACTTGTTAGGATGAATCCCCATTAAAAATAGATTGAGCACCTGTATCAATTCCCACAGTGATAGCCATGGTATGGCCTTAGCTGGATTAAAAAGGGCAAGACTGCAAGACCTCATTTTCTGGCTTTCAGATCTCATATGATTTAATCCCAGAACAATCCAGACTAGGTTCTGGCTTCAGGTTGTCTGATATGGAGTGGTATGGTACGAGCAAGAACTTCAAGAACCCATGGAAACCTCTTCCTTCCCCGTCCCACATAGACGTCAAAGTGGACCTCTAAGAGTTTTATTTCGTGTTTGTGTGTTTTGAAAGCTGTAGTCGCTACCAAACCCTGGAATTCCATGAATTTCTACCAAGAAAAAGGTCCGTCGAAGTACTTCATTTTCAGCGGGCGCAGAGCTCATGAATGTACATCGTACTGCGATACAAGTAGAATGCGATACTTAACAGAAACAAATTGATATCCGTTGCCATCCCCCAAAAAACGGGAGGCAACTCATTGGGATCGTCCCGGAGAGGCCGTGTTCAGCAAAGGCACACCATCGACATGGCTCTTCTCAGCTGCGATAAGCGGTGCTCCGTCAGCTTTGGCCTTGTCCTCCGCTCCAAGCGCAGAACTTCCACATGCCCCTCTTGACCTGCGACGTCCAAGGGTGTTGCTCCATCATCAGCAGCTTTGTGAAAGTCTGCTCCAGCCTCGATCAGCAAGCGTACTGCTTCCACATGGCCATTCTGAGCTGCAACGAACAAAGGTGTTGTTCCATTATCGGTTGTGGCTTTATCATAAACCACTCCAGCCTCAAGCAGCAAGCGCACAACATCAACATGGCCCTTCTCCGCTGCAATGTACAACGGTGTTGCCCCATCAGTGGCCAAGGCTTTGTCATAATCCACTCCAGCCTCAAGCAGCAAGCGCACAACATCTCCATGGCTACCATGAGCTGCGATGAACAGTGGTGTTGCTCCGCAGTCAGTTTGGGCCTTGTCAAAGTCCACCCCAGCCTTTAGCAACAAGCGCACAACATCGACATGGCCCTTCCGAGCTGCAACGTGCAACGGTGCGGCTCCAGTGTCAGCTCGAACTTTGTCAATCTCCGCTCCAGCTTCAAGCAGCATGCGTGCAACTTCCACATGGCCCTCCTGAGCTGCAATGTGCAACGGTGTTGCTCCACAGTCAGTTTTGGCCTTGTCACCAACTGCTCCAGCATCCAGCAGTAAGCGTACAACTTCCACATGTCCCTTCTGAGCTGCAATGAACAAGGGTGTTGTTCCAGTGTCAGTTCTGGCTTTGTCATAGTCCACTCCAGCCTCAAGCAGCAAGCGTACAACGTTGACATGGCCATTCTGAGCTGCAAGAAACAGCGGTGTTACTCCCTCGAAAACTGTGGCCAAATCAGCCTCTGCTGAACCTTCAAGCAATAAAGCAACACTTCCCAAGTGGCCAAGCAAGGCTCCCAAGAGCAACGGCGTCCACCCGCAAGGACTTGCGTCTCGGGCATCTCCTGCCGCACCAGCTTCAAGCAAGAGCCGCATCGATTCCACGTGTCCATTCCGAGCTGCATGATGCAAGGGGGTTCTGCCTTCCACATCTGTCACACGCGGAGTTTGCGGGCCCTTCAGCAACAATTCAAGTGCAGGAAGGTCATTATCCCTGGAGGCAGCGATCATCCTTTGATCTTCTTCAGCTTCGGGTGGCAAAAAATCCAACACCACCAGTTGCACTTTCACTAAATCTGAGGTAAACACCTCATCATCTTGAATTTCGTGAGACCAATCTTCAGACCACAACCTCTGCCGAAATCTGGAGACGCCAACCTGAGCTGCCAAAGATCGTTTCACTTCCTTGGCCGTTTTGCCTTCGTAGTCATCCACAACTGCCAGAGCCTCACCGGATACTGCAGAGTACACAGAGCACATTGGCTCTGTCAGTGGCCAGGCCCAAGAAAATCAGGACCTAAATATCTCATTGGGAATTTGGGCAAGAAACTCAGCTTCTACACAGAGGTCAGAACTCAAAAGAGGCTCCAAAAAAAAGGTGACAATTTATCCGAATTTCACATCTACTTGCAATTGAATCTTCTTAAAATCGATTCAATCTCTGGAAGAATTCAGAAGAGATCCCTTTTGGCACAAGGCTGAACAGTCCCATGATGCCCCATCCTCGTGATTTCAGCCAAGCCACCACCACTATGCCACGTTGCATCAATCAATGGCCTCTTCTCCAAGCAGTCCTTGGGCCTCCTGGTTGGCACCCATCCATGGGTAGATACTTACCTATGGAAGCCCAAACAAATAGAACACGTATGATAAGGTGAAAATCACAATTCACCACCATTTTAGAAGATATTTACTTTCTCAGTTTTGGGCTTTGCGGCTATGCGTTTGTAATAATTTGCGGATGAAATTCTGGCGTGGGTCTATGTCTATCAAAATATCACACGTGAATCATCATACCTGGGTAGTCTGTGGTTGGAATTAAATCAATGGTTGATTACTATTGATGCCTCAACTGCAGTTCCTATCATATTATTCCGACATGTTCCGATCATCAAGGTGTATAAACATAGATAACAGGGGTACATCCGACTTAGAAACCTTTGTATTCATACTGACTTCACAGAACATTGCAGAATACATCTGGGCGGTATGGATCAGGATTAACCATGCATCGGTCCATCAATGACGGAAGCCAAGACAATCTTCTCTTGAACACTCAAAAATTGGAACAGTTATACACTGATGCGCAGCCCAGGTGCTTGATACCCCATGTCTTAACTCCAGAAAATTAGCAGGCTGGAATCTCAGCCCGAAGCCAAACAGAATCGCTGCCCGTTCCTAGTTTTCTGCCTTGAGGTGAGACACAGAAAAGCCAAGTCTTTTTTTTCGCCAGTTTGGAGATTTCTACACCAATTTGGGTAGTATTTCCACCACACTAGACATATGAGTAGGTAGCAACCCCGAAGCCAAAATTTCCTCCTGGATATTCAATCTTGCCTGCAGGTACTGCTTTTGTGCCTAATAATGCAAAAGGCCGATTTTTTGTGGCTGACATGATATACAAACCTGGGCGATCACCAAGGTGTAAAAATTGTATCAGCATGGGTGGTAACCATGGTTCGATCTTTGAATCTGTGGATATTAAACGTTGGCTGTAGACAGTATTTGGACATGTGTTGATCAAACTGAAACTGCAACCTGAGCGATCTCCGGACGGTCCTAGGTGTATAAATTGTATCACGGTGATAGCTTGTGATAGCCATGGTTCAATCTTGAAATCTGTGTCACGGGAGCTGGAGGAGCCCTGGAAAGCTACAGCCGCTGAGATAGACCCAGGTCAATTTCCCTACGGTCACGACATTGAAATATATGGAGGGCGGGCGTTTTGCCGCGATGCCCCTGAAGTATGAAACACCAGCTCCATCCGTATTAAATGTATGTGTAAACAAATTGGATTCTGTATGTTTAAATGGCCAGGCGGGCAAAGGAAAACCTTCCGGGAGGTAGTCTAAAATACCCATTCGTATATTTCAAAATCCGTATATTTTAATGTAGTTACCGTAGTTTTATGTGGTTGAATATCCTACGTTTGCTGGTGTTCGCTCCTTATGGGCGGGCAACGTTTTTTTCCTCAAAAATTGGGTGATTTCCCGTTTCTTCAGGGTAAAGTAAGTCGACCAAATCACCTCGGTGATGGAAAAAAGTCAGATCCACCACAATTTTGACAATCAACTCCCATTCCCGCTGATTCTATCGGATATACATATGTATATAACTTCATGTGTGGTTGCTGAATTTTCACTTTTCATCTTCGGTTCAACCCCCTCATTCTTAGTTACAGTAAGTCCATATTTTGATGGCTTACAAATTCCCCTTTTGAAGACTGAATCCCCATTAGGCCAAATGTGTGCCATACTTTTCGGCCATGTGGTTGGTTAAGTCACCATTTCGAGAACTCAATCCCCATGACTATTGGTGAAATCAGGTATGATCATATCAGATAATATCTATATCATATCTATATCATATCTATAATTACTATCATAATCATATCTATATCATATCTATATCATATCCAATTAATGTCATGTTGAAAATCCCTCTTTGGATGGTTTGTAAATGCCCATTTTCACAACTAAATCCCCCAAAAATCCAGCTGTGTCCTGGGCAGATCTGGGGTGGCCGCGGCCCAGCCTTGTTTTTCCGCGTGGCGATCGGGGATATATTCATCCAGCAAATATGTCTGGGGTCAAAAAATTGGAATTCAATGGTCTGATTTACTCAGGAAAATGATTATCATGCGTTTTATCCTCGTTTATCACTGTCAATGGGGATGCATGGGTTATACCGTTACACCTTGTTTGTCAGGCGATGCCATCCTTCCAAACTGTTCAACACATCGGCAAAGCCCGCATCATTCGGGAAGTGATTTCGCACAAGTTTCTCAGAATGAACTGCCTATCTTTTGCGATTCGAACCCACACGCTTCCCAAGTTTATCAAACACCCAGATCGTTCGTGTGTGGTACGTTTGTTGGGGATGGAAAGGGCTAAGGAGTTGCCACTTGCCCTAAGGACTCACAAGTCCCAAAATCTGTGGGTTACCCATGAATAGTATAACTGACAACGCTCACAATGGCTAGCTCAGTTGCTAGCCATTGAGGCAGCCTTCGGATTGCTGGATATCAAAGAACACGCCCTCGAAGGGATCTGTAGATCTGTAAACAAATGACTCAGAGGACCAAGTTGCATTCTGATAGCTTGTAGGTGACTGGAAGGAAAATCAAACATAGGGCGTTCCAAGCTACAAGCATCCCCATTTTCTCTGGCTGTTTTTCGGCAAACCAATCATGCCAACATCATCGAAAAAAAGGCTTAGATTCCCGGAGGATCGTCACTTCAACCGGTGCCAAAAACAGCAGTTACCGAATTTCCTGTTCAGCACTACGATCCAACGAAAGGATGTACACGGATGTACTATCAAAGTATTCACAAATGTCAATGAACAACATATTTCAGATTAACAAAACATGAGCCGCTAAAGCAAGCATCTGAAGAAAACATCTCACTTCGTCCTTCAACAGCCTCGTTGTTTTCAGGGCGTATCTGGGTTCAAAACAACATATTCAGAACCAATTCCACCCCAAAATAGTCAGCATTTTTACGAATTTCGAAAAAATATGAAAAAATGGTAGGTTTGGTCTGATTGGGCCATAGATTGACCAACATCCTCCACGTCTTCTCAATGTTTCCTGCAATCCCAGCAGCTAAGCCAAGCGACACCAGGAGGGTCCAGGTGGGTCCAGGTGGGTCCAGGCGGCCCGGGGGACCTCAGAAACGATGGGTTTTGACGCGGAAATCAATGGAAATCAATGGAAATGAGGGATTTGACTAAGAAACATTGGAGGGGTAAAAGGTATAAACCATGATCATTAGCCAGATTTTCAGACAACATCCCGTGGTATTGGTGGATGATGTTGGATGTTCATCTCAAACACTGTTTTTGCATGTAAATGTAAAATTCCATATCATTCAGACAAAATACATGGCTTTGTCAACGAGGAAAATCCAAAATCATCATGTTGAAACAGGTGATTTGTTCGCCAAATCTTGTACCTTGTTTTCGCACAAAGCCGCTTGGTGTATCCCTGGATCCAATCATCCCGCACTTCACTGGTCTCAATCCATCCGATTTTAGGGTTTGAGAGGAATGCACCCTGCAGTTGTAAGTTGCGTAGTATACTACACCCAAAGTTGCGTAGTATACAAGGGTTAAAACATGTTAAACCAAAATCAACCATAAATCTTGGGTTTTGAAGCAGCTTACCGCTGACCTATCTGGAACCCTTCCTCCATGTGGATGATTCACAACCCTGGCAGTCTGCTGTTTATCAGCTGCTATTGCGAGAGGTTCATCCCAAACTACCAGTATCTTTATCTATACCAATGTTTATCATGTTTAAGCCAATATTTATGTTGTGCACGGCGGTAGCTGGATTAAAAAGATCAAACATGGCAAAACCGCAAGACCTTATCGCCTGGCCAACAGATATCCTCCCAGCACAATCACCAGGCTGTGCCGCTGGTCCTATGAAGTCGCATGGTACGATCAAGAACCTGTGGGAAAAAAACATGAAAAACGGTCACACTACCCCTTCCTTGACCTTCCGACATCAAAATAAAACCGATGTTTGCATATGTTTGAAGGTTTTGGTCGCTGAAGCGTGAAATTCCAATGAGGTTCTGAACAGCTCAGAATTGGTTCTTGGTTGGATGACTACAAAACAACGCCCCAAAAACAGGCCGCGCACTGCACGCTGATCTTGCGTCCACCCTTCCGCGGATGTTGCTGCGTCGTAAATTTGTTGTGCTGCTAAAGTGCTGTTAGAGAAAGCCAACACCTCCAAAGTTTGTGTGTTGATGTGTCTTTGCCCATGGAAGCTATCAAAGGCTGCTCCAAGAGCACTAAGCTGTCAAAACAATGCCACCTGCCGCTGAAGGACCAAATGTCATGTCGCGTCACTGCAACATGCAGGTCGCATCACTGCTCTGGCCCTGGCATGCCCCAGCCTCTTTCAGCAATCGCACAACGTTGACATGGCCCTTCTCAACTGCAACGTCCAACGGTGTTGCTCCAGTGTCAGTTCTGGCCTTGTTACAGTCTGCTCCAGCCGCTCCAGCCTTAACCAGCAAGCGCGCAATTTCAACATGGCCCTCCTGAGCTGCAATGTATAACGGTGTTATTCCATTGTCAGTTTTGGCTTTGTCATAGTCCACTCCAGCCTCAAGCAGCAAGCGCGCAATTTCAACATGACCATTCTGAGCTGCAATGTATAACGGTGTTGCTCCAATGTCAGTTCTAGCTTTGTCATAGTCCACTCCCGCCTCAAGCAGCAAGCGTGCAACTTCCACATGGCCATTCTGAGCTGCCATGAACAAGGGTGTTGTTCCAGTGTCAGTTTTGGCTTTGTCATAGTCCACTCCAGCCTCAATCAGCAAGCGTACAACTTCCACATGGCCCTTCAGAGCTGCAATGAACAACGGTGTTGCCCCAACATCAGTTCTAGCTTTGTCATAGTCCACTCCAGCCTCGAGCAGCAAGCGTACAACATCCAGATGCCCAGTCTGAGATGCAATGGACAACGGTGTTACTCCAGTGGCATTTGTGGTTTTGTCATAGTCCGCTCCAGCCTCAAGCACCAAGCGGACAACATCCAAATGGCCATTCTGAGCTGCAATGATCAAGGGTGTTGCTCCAACGTCAGTTCTAGCTTTGTCATAGTCCGCTCCAGCCTCCAGCAGCAAGCGCACAACTTCCACATGTCCCTTCTGAGCTGCCATGAGCAAGGGTGTTCCTCCATTGTCAGTTCTTGCCTTGTCATAGTCCACCCCCGCCTCCAGCAGCAAGCGTGCAACTTCCACATGGTCATTCTGAGCTGCGAGAAACAGCGGTGTTACTCCTTCGAGGACTCCAGCCAGATCAGCCTCCGCTGAAGCTTCAAGCAATAAAGCAACACTTCCCACACGGCCATGAAGGGCTGCCAAAAGCAACGGCGTTTCGCCTTGAGGACTTGTGTCTCGGGCATCTCTTGCCGCTCCAGCTTCAAGCAACAGCTGCGTCGATTCCACGTGTCCATTCCGAGCTGCATGATGCAAGGGGGTTCTGCCGGCCACATCTGTCACATGCGGAGTTCGCGGGCCCTTCAGCAACAATTCAAGTGCAGGAAGGTCATTGTCCCTGGAGGCAGCGATCATCCTTCGATCTTCTTCAGTTTCGGGTGGCAAAAAATCCAACACCACCAGTTGTGCCTTCAGTAAATCAGAGGTAAACACCTCATCATCTTGAATTTCGTGAGACCAACCTTCAGTCCACAACCTCTGCCGAAATCTGGTGACACCGACCTGAGCTGCCAAAGATCGTTTCACTTCCTTGGCCGTTTTGCCTTCGTAGTCATCCACAACTGCCAGAGCCTGACCGGATACTGCAGAGTACACAGAGCACATTGGCTCTGTCAGTGGCCAGGCCCAAGAAACTCCGGACCCGACTATCTCATTCGGAACTTGGGCAAGTAATTCAGCTTCTACACAGAGGTCAGAAATTATCGCAAAGATTTCATCTGAAAAGTGTGACTTTGCCAGGACAAAAACCATCAAAAAGTCTGGGCCGATGGGTCTTTGCAGTGTCGAACATGAACCCCCAAAAAAGTGATCTGAAACCAATCCGAAAGTCTGCTGATTTCAGTGCCCGATCTTCCGTCTCAGGACCGAGCCGCCTCTGTTCGCAGCGCGGCGCATCATCCAACAGCCTCTGCTTGAAGCCCTTGGAGTGCTTAGGCCTCCTGCCAAAATTCCAGAGATGATGATGTAATCATGTATATCTTGTTGGCAACTGGATGTTGTTTTTTTCTGACACCTGGTAAATCATGTTGTATGTTGTATGTACCCAGGAGTTGTTACGGGCCAGGTTTTTCCGGGACGAAGAGATCGAATGCCACCAGCCTTTTGGGGTAACTCGATGTTTCAAGGGGTAGTGGCAGTGGTTTAAAGATGACAAAGCCGACTGGTGGGTGGTATACCTACCCCTCTGAAAAATATGAGTTCGTCAGTTGGGATGATGAAATTCCCAATATATGGAAAAATAAAATTCATGTTCCACACCACCAAACAGAAGAATCGTTTACGAATTGGAAACCAATTGTTTTGATCCATTTGCATCGAAGTGAGGTCACCCAGGTCCTGGGTGTCATGATCATTCACGATGATGGCCCTTGAAGTCTGTTCCATCAATATCTTTACCTGGTGCCAGCAGCGGAGAAAACGCAACATCAAATGATAGCATGAAGCATTGCGTCTGGCTGAAATCATATTGAAATCCCTATTGCTTTGAGTACCAACCATAGTATATCTATGTTGTGTATTCAGGCTTATTACAGGGGTTTAATAGGGCTTATACTGAATGCTGACTTCCCCCAATTCCTGTGGATAGTTGTAGATGCTATTAGAATTCCCAATGCTTGGTGTCTCATTCTGGTCGAACAATCCCACCACTATTCAGAACCTGGCCAAGGACTTCAGCTACTACGCAGAGCTCAGAACTTAGCTTTATCAGTGAAGAGAATCTTATAATATAATCGTACATTGAAAAAACATGAGAAACAATCATTTCAATGTACAATTTATATACCCTGTGTATGTCCAATAATTCAATGACAGTATAATATAAACTATGTCAATTCATGTCAGTCTCAGCTGAAAAAAAAAACAAAAAAACTTTATCCTCAAACCCTGCAAAACCGGGATGCCAACTGTGCTTTTCGCCCAGCCGCCCTTCTCATCCGTTCCGTTGCCAAGCCACGGCCGACAACGGCTGTCGTTGGGACCGTTGGGCCTCCTGAGTGTTGACCCATGGCAGATGTTTACCTCTAGAGACCACGAAAAAAGATGGAAAAAGGGTGATTTTAACACCACTGCCTTTCGAAACTCTACTATAGGATGTTACTTTCCGATCATTGGAAGATATTTTAAGGTTGACCATCCGTTTATAGGTGATTCTTTGGGGAAATGCTTATTAAAATATCATTCGTGTATGATCTGGATATACTGGGATAGCCTAACTGAGATTGTGATTCATGGACGATTGCAGCAACTTATTAGTCAAGGGCGACTCCTATCCCTCACATGTCCCAACTACAATGGGACAATATGACTGACTTCAGGGAGCATCGCAGGATACGTCTGGGCAATAGATGAGAAACCACCTGAAGGAAAGGGCATGTCTGGATAATTCCCCTTGCTAGCCATCGTTTCTTGCTGACGTCGTTCACGGTCTTTGCACACCGTACTGTACATCTCTGCACTAATCCCGTGGTATTGTTGAATGATGTTAGATGTTCATCTCAAATACTGTGTGCATGCAAATGTAATGGAATATCATTCAAACAAAATAGATGGCTTTGTCAACGGGGAAAGCCCGAAATCATCGTGTTGAAACAGGTGATTTGTTCGCCAAATCTTGCACCTTGTTCTCCCGCTTGGTGTATGGGGATCCAATTGGATCCCCTCACTTCACTGGTCTCAATCCATCCGATTTTAGGGTTTAAGAGGAATGTACCCTGCAGTTGTAAGTTGCGTAGTATACTACACCCAAAGTTGCGTAGTATACAAGTGTTAAAACATGTTAAACCAAAATCAACCATAAATCTTGGGTTTTGAAGCAGCTTACCGCTAACCTATCTGGAACCCTTCCTCCATGCGGATGATTCACAACCCTGGCAGCCTGCTGTTTACCTGCTATTGCGAGAGGTTCATCCCAACCAGTCTGTTTATCTATACCAATGTTCATCATGTTTAAGCCAAATATTCCAGGTTGATGTTGGTTATTATATATATAATATAATATAATATAATATAATATAATATATATATATACCTAATATATATATATACATAATATATATATATACATATAATATTTGTATATATATATATGTTGTGCACGGCGATAGCTGGATTAAAAAGATCAAACATGGCAAAACTGCAAGACCTAAAAAAGCCTGGCCATCAGATATCCCAGCACTGCCACCATATGCCTTTAGCCACTGGTCCTATGGAGTCGCATGGTATGGTCACACTACCCCTTCCTTGACCATCCGACATCAAAAAACCGATGTTTGCATATTTTTCAAGGTTTTGGTCGCTTTTTAGCGTGAAATTCCAATGAGGTTCTGAACAGCTCAGTTGCAAAAATGCAAACTGTAATGAATTAAAACAGAATTGGTTCTTGGTTGGATGACTATACAACGCCCCAACAAGGAAACTCATTGGGATCCAAAAAAGTTACCCAGCCCGGCCAGGCCGCGCACACGCTGATCTTGCCTCCACCCTGCCGCGGATGTTGCTGCGTCGTAAATTTGTTGTGCTGTTAAATGCTGTTAGAGAAAGCCAACACCTCCAAAGTTTGTTTTTTGATATGTCTTTGCGCATGGAAGATATCAAAGGCTGCTTTCCAAGAGCACTAAGCTGTCAAAACAATGCCACCTGCCGCTGAAGGACCAAATGTCACGTCGCGTCACTGCAACATGCAGGTCGCATCACTGCTCTGGCCCTGGCATGCACCAGCCTCTTTCAGCAATCGCACAACATTGACATGGCCCTTCTCAACTGCACTGCAACGGTGTTGCTCCAGTGTCAGTTCTGGCCTTGTTACAGTCTGCTCCAGCCTCAATCAGCAAGCGCGCAATTTCAACATGGCCGTTCTGAATTGCGATGTACAACGGTGTTACTCCATTCTCAGTCCTTGCCTTGTTACAGTCTGCTCCAGCCTCCAGCAGCAAGCGTGCAACTTCCACATGGCCATTCTGAGCTGCAATGAACAACGGTGTTGCTCCAAAGTCAGTTCTAGCTTTGTCATAGTCCACTCCAGCCTCAATCAGCAAGCGTACAACGTCGACATGGCCATTCTGAGCTGCAATGAACAAGGGTGTTGTTCCATCGTCAGCTTTGGCTTTGTCATGATCTACTCCAGCCTCAAGCAGCAAGCGTACAACATCTCCATGGCCACCAAGAGCTGCAATGAACAACGGTGTTCCTCCATTGTCAGTTCTTGCCTCGTCATAGTCCACTCCAGCCGCCAGCAGCAACCGCACATAGATGACATGGCTCTTCTCAACTGCAATGTGCAACGGTGTTGCTCCAGTGTCAGTTCTGGCCTTGTTACAGTCTGCTCCAGCCTCAATCAGCAAGCGAGCAATTTCAACATGGCCAGTCTGAATTGCGATGTACAACGGTGTTGCTCCAACGTCAGTTCTGGCTTTGTCATAGTCCACTCCAGCCTCAAGCAGCAAGCGCACAACTTCAACATGGCCCTCCTGAGCTGCCATGAACAAGGGTGTTATTCCAGTGTAAGTTTCGGCTTTGTTACAATCCACTCCAGCCTCAATCAGCAAGCGAGCAATTTCAACATGGCCAGTCTGAATTGCGATGTACAACGGTGTTGTTCCAGTGTCAGTTTTGGCTTTGTCGTAGTCCGCTCCAGCCTCCAGCAGCAAGCGCACAACTTCCACATGTCCCGCCTGAGCTGCCATGAGCAAGGGTGTTCTTCCATTGTCAGTTCTTGCCTTGTCATAGTCCACTCCCGCCTCCAGCAGCAAGCATGCAACTTCCACATGGTCATTCTGAGCTGCGAGAAACAGCGGTGTTACTCCATTGAGGACTCCAGCCAGATCAGCCTCCGCTGAAGCTTCAAGCAATAAAGCAACACTTCCCACACGGTCATGAAGGGCTGCCAAAAGCAACGGCGTCCACCCTTGAGGTTTTTTGTCTCGAGCATCTCTGGCCGCCCCAGCTTCAAGCAAGAGCCGCATAGATGCCATGTGTCCATTCTTAGCTGCATGA
>CAMXCT020002116.1:95000-114878 GCA_947184155.2 Cladocopium goreaui | reverse complement strand
TGACTTTTTGGGTCAGCCACTGCCGACGATTTCCAGGTCTCCAACTGCTGGGCTCTTAGGGATCGGTCTAGATTGCGATGTCACGGCGATGTCCGGCTCGCAGCATGCCGTCTTGATCAGTTTTGGTGTTGAGCTTTTGGCATGTTTTGGCTTTTTGGTGTTGGGCCAACAACAGAAAACTACCACAAGATATTCAAGATACCATTTCTTTGTATTGTCGCGCAAAAAGCAACCATGCGCCCTGGGCCAACCTTTGTGACACCCTTGTGACACCCTTGCGACCTTTCAGTTTTCGGCTTCAGACGGCTTGCCACGCATTCCAGCTATTTTCCAGCTATTTTCCAGTATCTTCCACCATGCGTATGCAGCGTACGCAATGTGCACAGTGGATGCTGTGGTATCGCCTGGTCCTGTTCGCCTGGACCGCGGTCCTCATCGCCGGGGGCGCTGTCGCTTGGAAATTCATCTCGGAGCGCGGCTTTCATCTTCCAGCGATTCCAGGCGCCATGCCATGAAATGCCATGAAATGCCATGAAATGCCATGAAAGCCCTGTTTCGATCGTATGATGTGCAGCAACTGCCGTATAGATCCCCAGAACATTGAGCATCCCAGAACATCCTAGAACCTCCCAGAACCCAACTTTCGCACAGTGACACATGTTGATCATGTTGCATGCTGTTGCCGTGCCAGGCAGCCAGTACGACAAAGAGGAGCAGTCGTACCTGGGTTTCTTCGGTGATGGTGTGGATGGGGCTCAGGCTGCGCTGGTGCTTGGCAGTGATTCCCCAGTCATGGCGATGACCAACGTATCTACCTGTCAGATCAAACCAGCTCTGCAACAAGTTGGGAGCACTGGAAACACTTTCCAGTTGGAGTTGTCCTGTCAGAATGAGTCTGCACCTGGCGGTGGATGTATCACATCTTCACAACTCAGAAGTGAAGTGTACTCGCTGGTGAGCATGTTCATGTCCAACATGATGTCGCCAGAGAATTTGTCTCACTTCCTCGAGCTACAGGTGGAACCAATGCTGGATGCTGCTCCGGAGATGTTGGCTTGTCCGCATGTTGAGGACACCTTTCAAAAAAACCTGGCAGAAGCATCTTTCCAAGTGGAAGAGTCCCTTCGCCAGAAAATGCCGAACTGCGACTTAGCAGTTCTGTCTTTCTGGTCTCTGCCTCCTCAACAGTTTCAGCGCAACTTGACCTTTGCAGAGTTCAAGTTTGAAGTCACGGTCACGCTCCCGGCAGGAAGCTTTTGGAATGTTTTTCAAAAACTGCTCAGCTCCAAAAGCCAAGAACAAATCATGGTGGCAGTTCGTGCGCACACATGCAACGGCTTGCCAGTTGCTGACTTCTCACAGGAGGCTCTTCAAGTGGCCAACATTCTGAAGGATGTTGCAGAGGCGGCAGAGGGCATCGACGGTACCAACTTGAAAGCCGAAGTGATGTCCTTCGCCATCATCGTGGAAAGTATCAGAGATGGGGTTGAAGTGGTGATGGCCATGTCAACAGGTCGGGCCTGGTAGGGATTTTCAGTTTTCATCAGAAATGCGGCAGCCGTTGTAGTTCCAGTGTCTTTTTCAGCCTTTTCAGCTTTATTTTTTTGTGAAAAGTCTCCATGTCATTTTGGAGTGCGGATTGAATATAGCCGAGTGCTGCTTGAAACCGGAAACCTGCTTGGATGACATGTTTGCTGAATTTCTACTGGTGCAGGTACCCTTCCCCTTGGGATTGCGGTCTTGGCATACATGGTGGGGAACCCGCGCTTGGTGATCATTGCCATCATCAATGTACTAGCTGCCGTCACAGGTTCGGTGCTAGTCATGGAGTGCCTTGTAACCCACCTGATGCCGGTGAGCATTTTCACGCCGCCCTTCTTGATTGCAGTGGTCCTGTCCATGTCCATTGACTATGCCTTGTTTCTTTTGAGCAGATTCCAGAAGGAGACAGCAGCAGGTGCAGCAGCAGCTGAAGCCATGGCTATCAGCCTTTCCACATCTGGCCGTATCGTCGCGCAAGCTGGTGTGATCTTAGCATGCTGCTTTGCCTGCTTACTGATGACGCCAGTGCAACTGGTCAGTGCTATGGGAGCAGGTGGGCTTGTGGCGGTGGCTGTGGCCATGGCGGCCAACCTCACCTTGACCCCAGCTCTGATTTTAGGAACGCGACCCACTTTCTGGATTAGCAAACCCAATGCACCTTGTCGACCTTGTCGTCAAGCTCCAGAGGGAGATGCTGAAGCACCAGCAGGTGACGAAGAGTTGCATGTTCCCAATGTTTCCATGGGCTTTTGGCGGAGATTTGGGGAGCGGTTGACGAGCTGTGCCAAGCCTCTTCTGTTCTTGATTCTACTCTCTGCAGCCCCTTGCGTTTGGAAGGACTCGATGCCTTCTTCAGACATGTTGGGTTTCACACCAGCCCTTCCACAAGGCTCGTCCACAGCCAAAATCTTCCACAGCATTGGTGAAGAGTTTGGATATGAAGTTCTTTTCCCCACAACAATCGGGCTGGTGGCTCCAGCTGAAGTGAGCCTGGAAGCGTGGAGGCTCCAGGCTTGCAAGGCTTTACAGGAGATTGGGGAAGAGGTGTACAGAAGTGACTTCACGAGTTCAACCACCGTCCCACCCCAGACCCCACACCGACGACAGTCATTCAGTGAGGCCAACCGCACGCCCCTTGCCGCACAGTTGACTCCGTTCCCAGACCACTGCAAGTCTGTGCAAGCACACGGTGCGCCCACCCCAAACCAATGGACAGGAAGGTACCGTCGCCTACATCGACTACCCATTGAATCCTTTGTCCATCGATGGACAACGATGGACCAAGAGCTTGCAGAGAGCTGTGGAAGACCATCATCGGGGCAGATGGTATGTGCATGGATATGGTCCACTCTTGTCCAGCCAATCTGGTGAGATTTTCCATATTTGGTTGTTGCAACGGTTTGCGCGGTCCTTCTCATTTCCATTTGCTTCACACGATCTGTTTTATGGAGCTTGCGGGCCCTCCTTTGCCTGTTCTGGATGTTAGCTGTTCTTTGGTGTTTGTCCTCCCTCGTCTTTCCTGAAGGGCTATACTACATTGTGCCTTCCATGATGTTGCCCTTCCTGGTGGGTGTGGCCTTGGATTATGACATTTTCTATACTGAGGCAGTCTTGGAAGAATGCAATGGTGGCCTCCCAGTGAAAAAGGCTGGCATCAAAGCGCTTGAGAAGACTGCCAACATCATCACAGCAGCCGGAGTGGTCATGATAATAGCCTTTTGCCCACTCCTGCTTTCTTCAACGCTAGTCTTGAAGCAGATTGGTTTCATGGCAATTGGTGGTTTGTCTATCAGTGCTTTCTGGAACACCAAAGTGGCCATGCCCGTGTGCTTGCACTTCTGCGGGAAGCACAGCTTTTGGCCTCGGAATTTGGAGAAAAAGCAGCGCTGCCAGCAGCCAATTGATGCCATTTTCCTGGGGCACCCTGCCTACCTGGTAGATACGTTTACCTGGTTGACCTCGCCTGACACCGAAAAGCCATGGAGCGCATCGTGGTGGATGTACCTCTTCCTTCCTGTTCTTTGGCTGCTTGGTTTCGTTGGGGCGCATATCTTGAGGCGCCTTGGCTTGCCAAATCATGTTGTTTTGGATGACTACGAGTACAACGGACTTCATGTCCAGACTTGGGTGGTTCTGCACTACGGCCGCCACTTTCGCAACTCTTTGGAACTTCATGATGCTCGACGCAACGTGAGGGCAGCAGCCAGCAGGGCTGAGAAGACCGGCGCCCGGGTGCTAGGATTAGGTGCGCTCAACAAGGCAGAATCTTTGAACCGTGGAGGCCTGGACTTGGTTCAGCACTTGCCTTTAAGCCGAAGCATGTGTGTGACTCATGGAGATCATCTCACAGCTGCTGCAGTGGTGGAGAATGTGCTACGGCTGGTCGCAAGGTTCCCTGAGTTTCGGGAGAAAATCTTCATGACCGGAGCCACGGGGAAGACCGGGAAGGCCGTTGCGCTGGCCTTATTGCGCCGCGGTGTCTCCGTGATGTGCCACAGTGGCAGCAAGCAAAGACGAGATGAATTGGAGACTCATGGGCTAGCCACTGCATCCCACCTGCGTGATGGGGCTGACTGCGGCATGTGGATTGTGGGTAAATATGACCAGTTGGTGAACCAAGTCATGCCTCTATCTGCTGTTGCCTGTGTCTTTGCGGTGCCAAATCCAGTTAATCCAGTGTCCCGCTCAGATGTCATGGTATATGCTGGTGCCACCATGCAGATTGATGAGTCGCGCTTGAAAGGACAACGAGCAAATCTGAAGCTCTTACGCCAAGAGATTTATGCATGCAATGCAGCCACCCTGCTTCTTGCATCAGGTTCCAAGCAGTTCGATGATTTGGGTGAAGTGGATCCACTGACATTGGAAGGCTACCTGGAGGGGGCTGAATCCATTGGCATCACTTTGAAGCCTCTTGAAGACTTGCATAGTAAGGGGCGGTAGCTCTTAGAATTTTGGGTTGTGACCTTTTTTGCACATTTGTGCTACAGCTACAGCTCCTGCGCGGGGCCTTAAGCCTTAGCGGAATGTGGCTCTCTCACAACCATTTTTCCAGTTGCGCAGCATGCGCAGTGGTTGTACAGCATGCACAGAGGTCATGGGATTGATCGACGCAATAGCAAACCAGACAGCACGAAGACCCCAAGTTTTGATTTCTCATCAAGTTCGATGAATCTGGCTTGAAATGGGCTTGATGAGCCATGAAAGGTTTGCTGTTGTGTCTAAGTCCATGTCATTGCCTAGAGGCTGTGCCAACGCCCGTTTTGAGGGTTGAAAAGAAGTGTGCTTGATGTGCCAATCCCTGGTCCAATCGTGTTGGGTTGCCACCCTGGTTTCGTCCCCTACAGACGTTTTTATTGAATTCCTGCTTCAGGTTCAAGATCGAAGCGTCCTTTGACCGGGAAAACTGGTGGCGAAAAAAATGGTGGGTTCGAAGGTGCGGCGGTGGTGGGGCATTGAGAGCTGGAGAGCTTGCATTCATTGGAGGCATCAGGCCCGCGCCTTGCCCCTGAAACTCTAGTGAAACTGACTGTCCGACGGAGTTCTTGCCGTTCCGGACGATTCAGTCCAGGTTTGGAGTGTTTGCTTTACCCCTGTCATTCCGGTGGCAAAGAACTTGTGAAGTTTTGAGTTGCGAGCAATGGAGAACCCATTGAAAAACCACCGGAAGTTTGATGCTTTTGCTTGAACTTATCTTTGCAATCACGTTGGTGGAGGTCATGAAAATTGCAGCCACACGGGTCGCTCGAGCACAGGACTTGCAGTTGACATAGAGATATATGTTTGCGGCGTTTTTGTTCCGAATGTGTTTCCTTGCATTTTCCCAAAAGACAATCCAAAACTCCGCAGATGCTTCCTGCAGGAAGTTCAAATCCATGGCCTGCAGAGAGCGTCGAGCGCCGGGGTGCCTTGGATGCGGCGCCAGTTCAAAGTTGTTAGTTTTCTTTTTAAGTTTGTGATGATTTTGTGCTGATTTTGATGCCGTTGCTTTCAGTTTGAACGCTTTGCGCTTCCAAAATGATCTGAAAGCCATTCATCATGGGGAAGTTTCATGACATCATGCATCATAGCACAGCTTCACATGCGACCATGAAACCCAGCGTGGTTACAACGGCGCAACGACATTCAGCCAGGTTCGCACAGCGACACGTGTGTCTTTGCAAAGCTATGTTCATTGCTCTTACAGATGCCATGTACATGGATGCAGGGTTGAAACAGCGTGCACTTCAACACTGGGGGTCTTAAAACAAGGGAAGTTTACACAGGCTTAGCCTCCCTGTATATGCAACTGATGCAAAAGTGAACAGTGACAAGTCTTTAGGGGCAGGGTAACGTGTGGTTGAGCATGGATGCAAGAATGACCAGATAGGGCAGCAATACTAGTCTTCTGATAAGCAACGTTGCCTTTGACGGACCTTCCCGCTGAGCCCATGCAATTTGCATAGATGCAAGAGCGATAGATGTTCTGCGTGTGTGTGAATTAAGTTTTGCAAGTAGCAAGGGCATTTCAGTGCTGCAGGGGAATGGGTGTATACCGTATACCAGTGTTTGATAGTAGAACAGCTGCGCCAGGGAGAAATTAGCATGGCGCTTTTACAATTATGGGCTGTACCATTCCAGCTGGATGTTTACTGTCAAACTGTTGGCATTTGTTGGCATGTGGGGTTTGGGGGGGTCACTTGTTTCAAGCACATGTGCAAATGTTTGATTGGCCCATCTAGCATCCAAAAACGTCACCATACGTTCGAACAGTGTTGGACACCTCTGTTGGACGTTGGACACAGAGCCCTTAACCAGGATGATTTCTGCGCGTGTGAAAAACAGCCTCTTTGAGATTGGGCTCTTAGGATGTTGCCTTCGGGGAAACTGCTAATGCGCCTGCCTCACGCCCCAGGCTGGGGTATATCCTGGGATCACAAACGGAGATTGCGGTTTTGGAAGTAGCTTCTCCCATCGCTTTTCAGCTTTTCCATGAGATATCCGGAATTTACATGAATTTGTCACTATCTACGGTAGCGCATGTCCAACCGTCCAACCCTGCTTGACAGTGGCACAATGTGGCACATGTTGTTCAACCTGATTCTGCCAGGTCGAAACCCTCATCGGACACGGACAGGCGGGTCATGAGTTGCGTGTACCAGGCCGAAAGTCTGACATCAGTGAAAAACTACAGCACATGGGATGAATTTCAAAGAGGCTTGGAAAGGTGTTTTGCGATTACTTGTCTTTTCCGAATTTTTGAGTTTGGTTGTTTTCTGTTTAAACTTTGACCCTCACAGGAAGCATGTGTACAATCAAGATTCGGCCAAGGCGCCGACGCTTGCACCAGCAGCAACGCCGGGTCCTGGTCAGGCTTGGAAACATAGGGCAAGATTGGCGAGATGTTCCTACCATTTGCATCCATTTGCGCGCTTTGGAGATGGCTGCTGTACATGATTAGAGGAAAGATTTGAAATAATTCACATGATTTCTCATAATTCGAGTCGTTTTGGTGATGGTAAAATCAATTATCTTTGAGGCCACGGAAGTCCTGTGACTTTTTGGGTCAGCCACTGCCGACGATTTCCAGGTCTCCAACTGCTGGGCTCTTAGGGATCGGTCTAGATTGCGATGTCACGGCGATGTCCGGCTCGCAGCATGCCGTCTTGATCAGTTTTGGTGTTGAGCTTTTGGCATGTTTTGGCTTTTTGGTGTTGGGCCAACAACAGAAAACTACCACAAGATATTCAAGATACCATTTCTTTGTATTGTCGCGCAAAAAGCAACCATGCGCCCTGGGCCAACCTTTGTGACACCCTTGTGACACCCTTGCGACCTTTCAGTTTTCGGCTTCAGACGGCTTGCCACGCATTCCAGCTATTTTCCAGCTATTTTCCAGTATCTTCCACCATGCGTATGCAGCGTACGCAATGTGCACAGTGGATGCTGTGGTATCGCCTGGTCCTGTTCGCCTGGACCGCGGTCCTCATCGCCGGGGGCGCTGTCGCTTGGAAATTCATCTCGGAGCGCGGCTTTCATCTTCCAGCGATTCCAGGCGCCACCCCCCCCCCCCCCCCCCCCCCCCCCCCCCCACCCCCCCCCCCCCCCCCCCCCCCCCCCCCCCCCCCCCCCCCCCACCCCCCCCCCCCCCCCCCCCCCCCCCCCCCCCCCCACCCCCCCCCCCCCCGCCCCCCCCCCCCCTTGCCATGAAATGCCATGAAAGCCCTGTTTCGATCGTATGATGTGCAGCAACTGCCGTATAGATCCCCAGAACATTGAGCATCCCAGAACATCCTAGAACCTCCCAGAACCCAACTTTCGCACAGTGACACATGTTGATCATGTTGCATGCTGTTGCCGTGCCAGGCAGCCAGTACGACAAAGAGGAGCAGTCGTACCTGGGTTTCTTCGGTGATGGTGTGGATGGGGCTCAGGCTGCGCTGGTGCTTGGCAGTGATTCTCCAGTCATGGCAATGACCAACGTATCTACCTGTCAGATCAAACCAGCTCTGCAACAAGTTGGGAGCACTGGAAACACTTTCCAGTTGGAGTTGTCCTGTCAGAATGAGTCTGCGCCTGGCGGTGGATGTATCACATCTTCACAACTCAGAAGTGAAGTGTACTCGCTGGTGAGCATGTTCATGTCCAACATGATGTCGCCAGAGAATTTGTCTCACTTCCTCGAACGACAGGTGGAACCAATGCTGGATGCTGCTCCGGAGATGTTGGCTTGTCCGCATGTTGAGGACACCTTTCAAAAAAACCTGGCAGAAGCATCTTTCCAAGTGGAAGAGTCCCTTCGCCAGAAAATGCCGAACTGCGACTTAGCAGTTCTGTCTTTCTGGTCTCTGCCTCCTCAACAGTTTCAGCGCAACTTGACCTTTGCAGAGTTCAAGTTTGAAGTCACGGTCACGCTCCCAGCAGGAAGCTTTTGGAATGTTTTTCAAAAACTGCTCAGCTCCAAAAGCCAAGAACAAATCATGGTGGCAGTTCGTGCGCACACATGCAACGGCTTGCCAGTTGCTGACTTCTCACAGGAGGCTCTTCAAGTGGCCAACATTCTGAAGGATGTTGCAGAGGCGGCAGAGGGCATCGACGGTACCAACTTGAAAGCCGAAGTGATGTCCTTCGCCATCATCGTGGAAAGTATCAGAGATGGGGTTGAAGTGGTGATGGCCATGTCAACAGGTCGGGCCTGGTAGGGATTTTCAGTTTTCATCAGAAATGCGACAGCCGTTGTAGTTCCAGTGTCTTTTTCAGCCTTTTCAGCTTTATTTTTTTGTGAAAAGTCTCCATGTCATTTTGGAGTGCGGATTGAATATAGCCGAGTGCTGCTTGAAACCGGAAACCTGCTTGGATGACATGTTTGCTGAATTTCTACTGGTGCAGGTACCCTTCCCCTTGGGATTGCGGTCTTGGCATACATGGTGGGGAACCCGCGCTTGGTGATCATTGCCATCATCAATGTACTAGCTGCCGTCACAGGTTCGGTGCTAGTCATGGAGTGCCTTGTAACCCACCTGATGCCGGTGAGCATTTTCACGCCGCCCTTCTTGATTGCAGTGGTCCTGTCCATGTCCATTGACTATGCCTTGTTTCTTTTGAGCAGATTCCAGAAGGAGACAGCAGCAGGTGCAGCAGCAGCTGAAGCCATGGCTATCAGCCTTTCCACATCTGGCCGTATCGTCGCGCAAGCTGGTGTGATCTTAGCGTGCTGCTTTGCCTGCTTACTGATGACGCCAGTGCAACTGGTCAGTGCCATGGGAGCAGGTGGGCTTGTGGCGGTGGCTGTGGCCATGGCCGCCAACCTCACCTTGACCCCAGCTCTGATTTTAGGAACGCGACCCACTTTCTGGATTAGCAAGCCCAATGCACCTTGTCGTCAAGCTCCAGAGGGAGATGCTGAAGCACCAGGTGACGAAGAGTTGCATGTTCCCAATGTTTCCATGGGCTTTTGGCGGAGGTTTGGGGAGCGGTTGGCAAGCTGTGCCAAGCCTCTTCTGTTCTTGATTCTACTCTCTGCAGCCCCTTGCGTTTGGAAGGACTTGATGCCTTCTTCAGACATGTTGGGTTTCACACCAGCCCTCCCACAAGGCTCGTCCACAGCCAAAATCTTCCACAGCATTGGTGAAGAGTTTGGATATGAAGTTCTTTTCCCCACAACAATCGGGCTGGTGGCTCCAGCTGAAGTGAACCTGGAAGCGTGGAGGCTCCAGGCTTGCAAGGCTTTACAGGAGATTGGGGAAGAGGTGTACAGAAGTGACTTCACGAGTTCAACCTTCATGAGTGAAGTCATCATTGATGGCAAGTGCTTGGCAGTTGATGTTGCTGGAAGTCTGCTGAAGTGGTGGCAAACCAATGGACAGGAAGGTACCGTCGCCTACATCGACTACCCATTGAATCCTTTGTCCATCGATGGACAACGATGGACCAAGAGCTTGCAGAGAGCTGTGGAAGACCATCATCGGGGCAGATGGTATGTGCATGGATATGGTCCACTCTTGTCCAGCCAATCTGGTGAGATTTTCCATATTTGGTTGTTGCAACGGTTTGCGCGGTCCTTCTCATTTCCATTTGCTTCACACGATCTGTTTTATGGAGCTTGCGGGCCCTCCTTTGCCTGTTCTGGATGTTAGCTGTTCTTTGGTGTTTGTCCTCCCTCGTCTTTCCTGAAGGGCTATACTACATTGTGCCTTCCATGATGTTGCCCTTCCTGGTGGGTGTGGCCTTGGATTATGACATTTTCTATACTGAGGCAGTCTTGGAAGAATGCAATGGTGGCCTCCCAGTGAAAAAGGCTGGCATCAAAGCGCTTGAGAAGACTGCCAACATCATCACAGCAGCCGGAGTGGTCATGATAATAGCCTTTTGCCCACTCCTGCTTTCTTCAACGCTAGTCTTGAAGCAGATTGGTTTCATGGCAATTGGTGGTTTGTCTATCAGTGCTTTCTGGAACACCAAAGTGGCCATGCCCGTGTGCTTGCACTTCTGCGGGAAGCACAGCTTTTGGCCTCGGAATTTGGAGAAAAAGCAGCGCTGCCAGCAGCCAATTGATGCCATTTTCCTGGGGCACCCTGCCTACCTGGTAGATACGTTTACCTGGTTGACCTCGCCTGACACCGAAAAGCCATGGAGCGCATCGTGGTGGATGTACCTCTTCCTTCCTGTTCTTTGGCTGCTTGGTTTCGTTGGGGCGCATATCTTGAGGCGCCTTGGCTTGCCAAATCATGTTGTTTTGGATGACTACGAGTACAACGGACTTCATGTCCAGACTTGGGTGGTTCTGCACTACGGCCGCCACTTTCGCAACTCTTTGGAACTTCATGATGCTCGACGCAACGTGAGGGCAGCAGCCAGCAGGGCTGAGAAGACCGGCGCCCGGGTGCTAGGATTAGGTGCGCTCAACAAGGCAGAATCTTTGAACCGTGGAGGCCTGGACTTGGTTCAACACTTGCCTTTAAGCCGAAGCATGTGTGTGACTCATGGAGATCATCTCACAGCAGCTGCAGTGGTGGAGAATGTGCTACGGCTGGTCGCAAGGTTCCCTGAGTTTCGGGAGAAAATCTTCATGACCGGAGCCACGGGGAAGACCGGGAAGGCCGTTGCGCTGGCCTTATTGCGCCGCGGTGTCTCCGTGATGTGCCACAGTGGCAGCAAGCAAAGACGAGATGAATTGGAGACTCATGGGTTGGCCACTGCATCCCACCTGCGTGATGGGGCTGACTGTGGCATGTGGATTGTGGGTAAATATGACCAGTTGGTGAACCAAGTCATGCCTCTATCTGCTGTTGCCTGTGTCTTTGCGGTGCCAAATCCAGTTAATCCAGTGTCCCGCTCAGATGTCATGGTATATGCTGGTGCCACCATGCAGATTGATGAGTCGCGCTTGAAAGGACAACGAGCAAATTTGAAGCTCTTACGCCAAGAGATTTATGCATGCAATGCAGCCACCCTGCTTCTTGCATCAGGTTCCAGGCAGTTCGATGAATTGGGTGAAGTCGATCCATTGACATTGGAAGCCTACCTGGAGGGGGCTGAATCCATTGGCATCACTCTGAAGCCTCTTGAAGAACTTGCACAGTAAGGGGCGGTAGCTCTTAGAAACTTTTGGGTTGTGCTCTCTCACAACCATTTGTACCAGGAAGCGTTCGAGGGAAGCGTTCGAGGGAATTGGTTCCTGGATTTGGCAGACTATTATTACTTTTTTTTTTCCTGGGGGGGGGTGGCAGACTATTATTACTTTTTTTTTTCTCTGGGGTGGGGGGGGGCCTTATGATTATTATTTTTTAATTCCTTTCTTGTCCTTTCCGGGATCGCCACTAATTTAGTCTACGGAAGCTTTTTCGTGCATTGAAATTAGTCTTGTGAGGCTTTCCTGTCCTTTCCGGTTTTTTTTCCCCTAGACTAACTATATATGCAAAAAAAAGTCCCCTAGACTAAATATATTTTCCAAAAAAAGCCCGTAGACTAAATATATATTCAAAACAAAATCTGTAGACTAAATATATCTTCAAATAAAAATCTGTAGACTAAATATATCTTCAAAAAAAATCCGTAGACTAAATATATATTCAAAAAAAATCCGTAGACTAAATATATTTTAAAAAAAAACCGTAGACTAAATCTATTTTCAAAAAAAAATCCCTAGACTAAATATATCTTCACAAAAAATTCCCCTAGACTACATATATCTTCAAACAAAAATTCTCCAGACAAAATATATCTTCAAAAAAAAATCCGTAGACTAAATATATATACCAAAAAAAATCCGTAGATTAAATATATACTTTAAAAAAAACCTAGACGAAATATATTTTCCAAAAAAAGCCCGTAGACTAAATATATATTCAAAACAAATCTGTAGACTAAATATATCTTCAAAAAAAAATCCGTAGACTAAATATATATTCAAAAAAAAACCGTAGACTAAATATATATTAAACAAAAAACCGTAGACTAAATCTATCTTCAAAAAAAAATCCCTAGACTAAATATATCAGTTAAAAAAATTTCTTAGACTAAATATATCTTCACAAAAAATCCCCTAGACTAAATATATCTTCCAAAAAAAATCCCTAGACTAGATATATCTTCTAAAAAAAACCCCTAGACTAAGTATATCTTCCCAAAAAAAAACCGAGACTAAATCTATATTCCAAAAAAAATCCCTAGTAAAAATTTCAAGGACCTTCAAACATCGATTTTTTCCTTTGAAAAGTGCTTCTTTTACAGGGTTTGGTGCCAAATCTGGACCCCTGGGCCTTTTGAAGCTCCAAAACCAATCTATATTCAAAAAAAATCCACTAGACTAAATATATCTTCAAAAAAGTTCCCCTAAACTAAATATATCTGCAAAAAAATTCCCCTAGACTACATATATCTTCAAAAAAAATTCTCCAGACTAAATATATCTTCAAAAAAAAATCCGTAGACTAAATATATATATATATATACACGTAGACTAAATATATATATATACAAAAAAAAACCGTAGATTAAATATATACAAAAAAAAATCCTAGACTAAATATATTTTCCAAAAAAAGCCCGTAGACTAAATATATATTCAAAACAAAATCTGTAGACTAAATATATCTTTAAAAAAAAATCCGTAGACTAAATATATATTCAAAAAAATTCCGTAGACTAAATATATATTAAGAAAAAAACCGTAGACTAAATATTTATTCGAAAAAAAATCCGTAGACTAAAAAAAGTAATAATAATTGGCCGCCCCCCCCCCTCCGGTCTACGGGACGGGGGGGGGGTTCCACCAATTATTATTATTTCAAGTAATCGTAGTTGCTTCTCCCCCCATTATTATTACTTCAAGTAATAATAATTGGCCGCCCCCCCCCTCCCCCCCCCCGAGGAAAAAAAAGTGTAATATAGTTGTCAAGCCCCCCCCCGAGAAAAAAAAGGAAAAAACCAGAAAAAAAAGTAATAATAATTCAACACCCCCCGGCCCCCCTCACCGGTTTCTGCCCCTCACCCTAGACTAGATATATCTTCAAAAAAATACCCCTAGACGAAATATATCTTCAAAAAAATTTCCCTAGACTAAATATATCTTCAAAAAAAATCCCCTAGACTAAATATATATTCAAAAAAAATCCCCTAGACTAAATATATCTTCAAGAAAATTTCCCTAGACTAAATATATCTTCAAAAAAAATCCCTAGACTAAATATATATTTAAAAAAAATCCCCTAGACTAAATATAGCTCCAAAAAAAATTCCCTAGACTAAATATACTCAAAAAAATTGTCCTAGATAGTATATCAAAAAAAATCCCTAGACTAAATATACTTCAAAAAAAATCCCTAGATCTTCAAAAAAAATCCCTAGACTAAATATATAAAAAAATACCTAGACTAAATATATCTTCAAAAAAATTCCCTAGACTAAATATATCTTAAATTTCCCTAGACTAATTATATCTTCAAAAATCAAATCCCTATTGACTTTTAAAAAAAATATGGACCCCTCTGCAAAACCAAAATTCCCCTAGACTAAATATATCTTCAAAAAAGTTCCCCTACATATATCTTCTTAGACATATACAAAAATTCTCCAGACTAAATATATCTTCAAAAAAAATCCGTAGACTAAATATATATACAAAAAAAAATCCGTAGATTAAATATATACTTAAAAAAAACCCTAGACTAAATATATTTTCCAAAAAAAGCCCGTAGACTAAATATATATTCAAAACAAAATCTGTAGACTAAATATATATAAAAATAGACTAAATATATATTCAAAAAAAATCCGTAGACTAAATACTAAATCTATTCAAAAAAAATCCCTAGACTAAATATATCTGTTAAAAAAATTTCTTAGACTAAATATATCTTCACAAAAAATCCCCTAGACTAAATATATCTTCCAAAAAAAATCCCTAGACTAGATATATCTTCAAAAAAAATCCCCTAGACTAAGTATATCTTCCCAAAAAAAATCCGAGACTAAATCTATATTCCAAAAAAAGTCCCTAGTAAAAATTCAAGGACCTTCAAACATCGATTTTTTCCTTTTGAAAAGTGCTTCTTTTACAGGGTTTGGTGCCAAATCTGGACCCCTGGGCCTTTTGAAGCTCCAAAACCAATCTATATTCAAAAAAAATCCACTAGACTAAATATATCTTCAAAAAAGTTCCCCTATACTAAATATATCTGCAAAAAAAATTCCCCTAGACTACATATATCTTCAAAAAAAATTCTCCAGACTAAATATATCTTCAAAAAAAAATCCGTAGACTAAATAAATATATATATATATACAAAAAAAATCCGTAGATTAAATATATACAAAAAAACCCTAGACTAAATATATTTTCCAAAAAAAGCCCGTAGACTAAATATATATTCAAAACAAAATCTGTAGACTAAATATATCTTCAAAAAAAATCCGTAGACTAAATATATATTCAAAAAAAATCCGTAGACTAAATATATATTAAAAAAAAACCGTAGACTAAATATTTATTCGAAAAAAAATCCGTAGACTAAAAAAAGTAATAATAATTGGCCGCCCCCCCCCCCTCCGGTCTACGGGACGGGGGGGGTGTTCCACCAATTATTATTATTTCAAGTAATCGTAGTTGCTTCTCCCCCCATTATTATTATTTCAAGTAATAATAATTGCTCAAATCCGGTTTCCCCCAATTATTATTACTTGAAGTAATCGATTGCCCCCCCCCCCTTTCCCTGCCTCCCAGCGTTGGGGTGGCTCCTTTCCAGCTGTTGCAAGAAGTAATGATTATCTCCGGCCCCCCCCCCAAACAAAAAAAAAGTAATAATAATCGATTGCCCCCCCCCCGAGAAAAAAAAAGTAATAATAATCGATTGCCCTCCCCCCCTTTCCCTCCCTCCCAGCGTTGGTGTGGCGTCTTTCCAGCTGTTGCAAGAAGTAATGATTATCTCCCGCCCCCCCCCAAAGAAAAAAACAAGTAATAATAATCGATTGCCCTCCCCCCCTTTCCCTCCCTCCAGCGTTGGTGTGGCTCCTTTCCAGCTGTTCCATGAAGTAATGATTATCTCCCGCCCCCCTCCCCCCAAAGAAAAAAAAAGTAAAAATAATCAATTGCCCCCCGCCCCCCCCCTTCCCCTCGCACTCCCAGCGTTGGTGTTCCCCGCTTCCTCCCCTTCTCTGGAAGCACACAATGGTTATCTCCCACCCCCCCCCCAAAGAAAAAACAGTAATAATAATCGCTTGCCCACCCCCCCTCCCCTTTAAAAAATGGTTTCGAACGCGGCCTCATTTGTACAGTTGCGCAGCATGGGCAGTGGTTGTACAGCATGCGCAGAGGTCATGGGATTGATCGACGCAATAGCAAACCAGACAAACCGAAACCATCGAAGACCCCAAGTTTTGATTTCTGATCAAGTTCGATGAATCTCGCTTGAAACGGGCTTGATGAGCCATGAAAGGTTTGCTGTTGTGTCTAAGTTCATATCATTGCCTAGAGGCCGCGCAAACGCCCAGTTTAAGGGTTGAAAAAAACGTGCTTGATGTGCCAATCCATGAATCTTTCAAAGTCTATCCAACAGTTTTGGGTTGCTGCCCCCGCTTTCGCCCCGGCCTACAGATGTTTTTATTGAAATCCTGCTTCAGGTTCAAGATGGAAGCGTCTAGATCAGAATGGAAATCCGGTTTGATCCGGTGTGCATTCAACAAGATTGGCGGCGAGAAAATTGATGTGTTCGAAGGTGCCGCGGTGGGCAGCTCGGTTCAACATGAGGTGTACATGAGGGGAAAGACTCAAGGCCACACTCACCTTTTGGGCTGTCAACAACTTCCATTGGGGAGCTTGTTTGGCTCAAAGATTTCTGCTTGCACAGTATTGATGGGTTTTTGCTTGTTGTTTCAATTTCCATTTTTTTTTGTGCGGATTCGATCTACAGATGTGAATTACATTGAATGGTAATCTGTTTGCACCGAAGATCAAAACCAAAGCCAACTTTGCTGCCGAATGGTCAGCTCTGCTGCGATTTTCGCCTTGCAATTGACAGCTACTGGCGCAGCAACGATTTCGGCTGGCACAGACCACAGTTGCTGGATCACTTCAGATTCCGCTACTTGATTCAAACAACATCAAAGCGCATCATCAAACATGATCAAAATCAAACATTCTACAGCCACTTTGCGTTCTCTTCGGCAACAATTACATAGTTTCAATGTGTTTCAATGTGATTGGTTGTAGAATGTTCGAGCAGGTCATGGATGATTTTGGTTTGGGACATTGCCGAATTGAGGGGAGCAGCAGCAGAGCTATTTGCAGAGCTATTTGCATGTAGTGAGGTGCTTTAAGCCATCTGCACGAATCATTCTGTATCTACATGCGTATGTAAAAAAAATATAAGGGCTACCGCCCTGGTGCCGCCGACCCCCTTTTTTGGGGGGCATGTGACTGGAGCGAATGGGAGAGGCAGTTTGGCTGGCAGCACACAGAAGAGAGCATGGCGATAGAATATTAAAATATGTGATGTTATTATTAAAATATTATGTGCCCAGTGGCTGGGCATGTTTGCAGAAGCAGGATTGTGGCAAGGCGCGACTAGGTGCGAATATGGAAGAACACGAGCCGAGAGTAGAAGGCAGCGAAAAAGTGCAATGCCATGGTATGGCAGGGTATGCTGCGCATTGGGAGGCGAATCGGACGGTGCTTGTGTGGAAAGATGATTGGGAATTTTGGAGCACCTGTGTACAGAAGTACGGTGATTGCTTTGGATAATGAAAGGAAATATACCACAACACGGTGTCATGATACAGTAGTCAGTGAGGGTCGGATCGTGCCTTCGTTGTTTGCGTTGAAACGCATATAAAGCCAAACCCTATATATACATATATATATATACATATTATATACATATATATATATATATATATATACGTGCCGTCAGCCGAGCTTCAAAGGCCAGCTACGCCCCTAAAACGCACGTTCCGCCACACTGAAACAGCATGCCAGTAAGGGACGGATCGTGCCTTCGTAGCGCAGTTGGTCGTGGCTCATTTGCTCGCTTTGAAACACATATAAAATTAAACCCTGTACAAGCCGTTAGCTAAGCTTCAAAGGCCAGCTACAAGCCTCCAGAAGCTATGTTCCGCCACATTGAAACAGCCTGGCTTTGAAACGCATATAGAACCAAACCTTATACGAGGCGTCTGCCAATGAAGGAGAACAGGCCGCTGATGATGTTTCGCTGTCTCGGCCGCCTTCCCCTGCAATGGAAACGGCAGGGGTCGGCGGATATGTATATTGCTACACAGAGGGGAAAAAGACATAGATTCACTTAGGATTCACTTAGGTACATGTAACATATCACAAATAGAGATCCATGTCATAGCCACTCTCCATCCCGTTCCACTCGTCATGATTCAGTTGTCGATTATGTCATGCAATCTCAAGAGAACCACGCTGTGGAGTCGTCAACTGAGGAATAGTGGTGTTGGGGTCGCAGTACTGAAGGTCAATTGGGTCAAGGAAGTTCCTTCGATCCCAATATGCGACTTTTGAGTTCCAGCCTTCCACGCAGTACTGCATTGTATTGCATAGATTCAGTAGTGTTATACCAGTAGTACCGCACAAGGCGGTGGCGGAAGTTTCCAAAATAGGAAACCTATAGGAGAGGTTGGTTGTTGCGAATCACGGATGGCAGGGCGAATCCACTGATGGACCGGAAGGTGGTTGGAGTTGTGTCTTTTGGAGTGGTTGCAATGGTTGCAGTGGTCACCTTACCACAACTGCTGGATGTAGTGTGGCGTAGCGCAGTTGTAGTTGTAGTTGCAGTTGTAGCTTTAGTTGTAGTGTAGTGTAGTGGAGCTGTAGCTGTAATGTAGTGTAAATAGTGCATTTGCAAGCGCAGTTGCAGTTGTAGTCATGATGTGGTGTAATTAGTGTAGCGTTATGCAGTGTAATGTCGCGTAGTGTTGCGCAGTGTAGAGTGTTATAGTGTAGTGTAGTCTAGTGTAAGGTATTGTAGTTGCAGTGTAGTGCAGTGTAATTAGTGTAGTGTAGTGCAGTATAGTGTAGTGTAGTTGTAGGTGTAGTGTAGTGCAGTGTAATTAGTGTAGTGTAGTGTAGTGTAGTGTAATGTAGTGTAATGTAGTATGTGTAGTGTAGCCTAGTGTAGTTTAGTGTCGTGTAGTTTAGTGTAGTGCAGTGTAATGTAGTGTAGTGTAGTATGCTGATGTGTACTGTAGTGTAGCGTAATGTTGTGGTAGTGGTAGTTGCAGTTGCAGTTGTAGTTGTGGTTTTTTGTGTAATGCAATGTAATCAGTGTAGTGTAGAGTTGTGTAATGTAGTGTGGTTGTAGTTGTAGTTGTAGTTGTAGTTGTTTGTAGTTGTAGCGTGCTGCAGTGTAATTCGTGTAGTGTAGTGTAGTTGTAAGTGTAGTTGCAGTTGTGCTAGTAGCGTTTGTTGCAGTTGTTAGTGTAATTGGCGTAGTGCAGTGTAATGAGATGTAATTAATGTAGTGTAGTGGAACGAGTGTAGTGTAATGTAGCCTAGTCGAAGGAAGTTTAGAAGTCAAACTTCCGACAATATGGGCAGATGAAAAGCAGAGCAGGGAAGAGGCAGAGAGAAGAGAAAGATAAGAAGAAAGAAGAGTAGAAGAGAAAGAGTCAGAAGAAAGAAGATGCAGATGCGCGAAAAGGTAGGAAAGTCGCGAAACACTGTGTTTTTCGAATGATTTGTGGCTCCGGAGGGTCGAAAAGTAGGCTCGCTAAAGCGGCGGGTGCGGAGCCAGCTGGCCAGATGAGAGATGAAAAAGTGCACGCCGTTGTGGCGCGAAGCACATTTCCAAGTCAAAATGTAAAAAAACACCATTGTCGGACCACTTTTGTAAGTTGAGATGTCGAGAAAGTGCACGCCGTTGTGGCGCGAAGCACATTTCGAACTCAAAATGTTAAAAACACTAGGGGTTCGGACCACTTTTGGAAGTTGAGATGTCGAAAAAGTGCACGCCGTTGTGGCGCGAAGCACATTTCGAACTCAAAATGTTAAAAACACTAGGGGTTCGGACCACTTTTGGAAGTTGAGATGTCGAAAAAGTGCACGCCGTTGTGGCGCGAAGCACATTTCGAAGTCAAAATGTACAAAACACCACATGTTCGCGCCACTTTTGGAGGTTCGGATGTGGAATAAGTGCACGCCGTTGTGGCACGAAGCACATTTCCAAGTCAAAATGTGCAAAACACCACATGTTTGCGCCACTTTTGGAGGTTCGGATGTGGAAAAAGTGCACGCCGTTGTGGCGCGAAGCACATTTCCAAGTTAAAATGTGCAAAGCACCACATGTACGCGCCACTTTTGGAGGTTCAGATGTCCCTTCGCTTCGCTTCACTACACTA
>CAMXCT020002116.1:87500-90000 GCA_947184155.2 Cladocopium goreaui | reverse complement strand
AATCTGCAGTGTTGTCAAACGGATCTGAGCTATTAGGATATTGTCCAACCGTTTGTTACATTTCTTTCGGACGTAGTTCCAATGCTGCATTCAAACAACTGTTTGTTTGGCTAGGAAAACGTTCTCTTGCTGAACGATCATGTAAGTATTAAAGTACCATTTATGCAATGATTGGGCCTTCAGGGCCAGTGTGGGCAAGACCAATTTGAGGTAATATATGTAATATATATATATATATGATTATATATGTAATTAACATAGCATAGTAAGATATCTGTAAGTAAACTTATTGGAGTTGATTGACTTGGCAAAGTCTGAGGTTTGTCTCACCCCGCACTAAGGTCACTAGCATTGCAGTGGGCAATTTCCACAGCTGTGCTGTGCTTGACAACCTGCAGATGAAATGTTGGGGTTACGGCCAATATGGGCAGCTTGGGCAGGGAGCCTTGACGCGGAATTCCCACGATGTTCGTTGAATTCCCACGTTGAAGCCTGAAAATCCCAACAAAAAATCTTTCGATATCATCCAAACAGGTTTTTCAATCACAGAAAAATTTCAATTTCGTCAACCGTTTTTTTATGTCGTCACTGGATGTCGTCCGAGGAACGCAAGAAGACCTGGGAGATGAAGCCTTTGAGATGGGTGAGAATCTGGCCGCAATCGGATGAATCGACAGGGGATCGATCGGATCGATTTCCGTAATCCACGTGTGATCTATATGATCTATATCTGGTTGGTGGTTTCAAACATGACTTTTATTTTCCATATATGGGATGTCATCCTTCCCATTGACTAACTCCATCATTTTTCAAGACGGGCACATTGCACCACCAATATGATCTATATGCTGTGATCCAAAAGATGCATTCGTGAGTCATGTGAGCAGATGAATTTTCTGTGAAACCTTGGTGTGGTGAAAAAGGATGACCTCAGAGAATCTTTCATTTTTCTCTCAGCGTTAACTCACTTGGTGAAGTTGATTGGTTTTGGCGAACTCAGGAACTCAATGTTTTTCATGCTGTTGGCCAAGTCAAAGTCTAGGCAGAAATACGCAGAGTTGATTTATCGATTTCCTGTTTCAGATTCGTTTCCATTGGAGTTTTAGTTCCTGGGAAGCCTCTAAGGAATCTCTCCTACATAGACCTGGGAAGCAACCGAACGGTCGTGCAAGCTGCAGCTGGCGGATTACACACCTGTGCTTTGTTGGACAATCATGCCATCAAATGCCGCCTGGTTTCACCGCTGTTCCAAAGCAGGGGTACCCCAAAACGAATGGTTTGTAAAGACAGAAATGGATTTGGGGGGTCATCCCCATGTATGAAAATTGTCAAACTTCTGCAAAGAGGGGTGAAACACTAGCAGCATGTTCTTAGGTTGCTCTGTTCGCATTGGCGCCTGAGATGTTTGAACTTTGATTTTCTGGTCCTCTCTGTCACAACGTGTCTGGATTTTTTTCCCGCCCAACCGGTGTTGGATTCTTGTTTTGCTGTCTTCATCTCCCGCTTGCATTTGTTCCGTCCTCCGTCAAGTTGTACCAAATCTATCACTGCCAAACTTCACTCTATGAAACTCTTCGCTGGCAAACGTATCCCTTCCCACCTCCATCAAACTTGAACTCACCAGACTGATCTCTGCCAAGCCCAACTATATCAATCCTATCTCTACCACTCAAGATAAGCTTGGTATGGCGCAGCCCTTGGTGCTTCTTTGATGCGTTCATAGCAGGCGTAGGACTATGAAAGTGTTCTCTGTCAAATCTGTCTATGTCAAACTTATCTCTATTGAACCTTTCTCTATCATCTCTAGCTTTGCTAACTGTAAGCGACTTATCGTTTTCAAGCCTATATACATCGGAGATTCATTCTATAGCGGTCTCCTTCCTCTTTTAGACACCGTCGGAAGGCTTAGGATGGCGAGCTTTCCGGTCCTTCCATTGGAATGTACAAATGCATAGCCGGGCATAGCCCCTTGTCAGGTTGGGGCCATGGAGGCTATGGTCAACTTGGCCTTGGGAACACTGAGACAATCGGTGATGATGCAAATGAAATGGGAGACAATCTCTCAACAGTTGCTGGTTGGTGGTTTGGAACGTTTTATTTGACTTTCCATATATTGGGAATGGAATGTCATCATCCCAACTGACGAACTCCATCATTTTTCGGAGGGGTAGATCAACCACCAACCAGGTTGATTTGGGCAGCGGAAGGACCGCTCAACAAGTTGCAGCCGGTGCTTGGCACAGCTGTGCCTTGCTGGATGATTTTTCCGTGAAATGTTGGGGTTCTGGACTCAGTACCTTGCCACAAATAGGGACTGGGACACCATGGGACGCCACGCGTGTCGGAAACGGATGAGCAGGGGCTCAATTCATGATCATCACATCAGATCCTGTATGCCCATGCTCTATGCATTGAAAAAAACGTCGATCTTCGGCTTTTGGGACGTTTCTTTACCGTTCTTGTCTCTCACCATTTATTCTCCATTCGCTTCACCTTTCTC
>CAMXCT020002116.1:0-80000 GCA_947184155.2 Cladocopium goreaui | reverse complement strand
TACAGCTACATCCACATCGATCACATCCACCAGAACGTTGACAAGCAGCTTGACAAGCACCACGAGCAACTTCACCACCAGCACCACGAACAAATCCGAGTCTGCTACAGCTACATCCACATCGACCACATCCACCAGAACGTTGACAAGCAGCTTGACAAGCACCACGAGCAACTTCACCACCAGCCCACGAACAAATCCGAGTCTGCTACAGCTACATCCACATCGATCACATCCACCAGAACGTTGACAAGCAGCTTGACAAGCACCACGAGCAACTTCACCACCAGCACCACGAACAAATCCGAGTCTGCTACAGCTACATCCACATCGATCACATCCACCAGAACGTTGACAAGCAGCTTGACAAGCACCACGAGCAACTTCACCACCAGCACCACGAACAAATCCGAGTCTGCTACAGCTACATCCACATCGACCACATCCACCAGAACGTTGACAAGCAGCTTGACAAGCACCACGAGCAACTTCACCACCAGCCCCACGAACAAATCCGAGTCTGCTACAGCTACATCCACATCGATCACATCCACCAGAACGTTGACAAGCAGCTTGACAAGCAGCCTGACAAATACTGTGACAAGTACTGCCACCAGTACACTCTCTACCGCTACAACTTATACTCAAACCAGCACCAGCACACTAGGAACGAGAACAAGTCTCACAAGTCTCAGCGTCACTTCCATGGGGAGTACGACCAGCGCTGTTACAAGGCTGACCACAAACACGATCACCGTCACTAGCACCGCTACAGCCGCAACTGACACGACTTCGACGACCGGATCTGTAGCATCTTTGAGCGGTGCTGGTGCTGGTGATGCTGGTGCCACAGTCACTTCGACTCCAAGCACAACTCTTTCTGCCCTCACTTCGACAAGCTCGACAACTTCGACAGTTTCGGAGTGTTTATCCGATTGCAGTTCGAGCATTTCGACAACCTTCACCAGGTGTGTTATGGAATGTTCTGATTGTGGATGTGGGGACGGATTTCATGCTGTTTCATGTTCTATATATGTTCTATATATGTTCCATATATGTTCTATATATGTTCTATATATGTTCTATATATGTTCTATATGTTCCATCCTGTCACGTTTGACATTGACAAACACCCCAGGCAAGTCTGGTTGTTTTGTGCTTGAATTCCTCGGATTCCTGCAGTTATTCCTGCAGTTATTCCTGGGACGGCTTCTGCAGCTTAATAGAAGTGTTCAAGATGCCCATTACCATTATCATTATTATTATTATTATCATTATTATTATCATTATTATTATCATTGTTATTATCATTATCATCAATCATTTAAAGTTCTGGTTTCATGGAACTGCAACTTGCTAGGCGAGATTGGTGTATTTCAATAGCCTGCGTTTCGAAGTACTGGTATCATGACATTTCAAGGCAATGCCTACAGCACCCTAACGGACAAGTTGTAGAAACGATGACCCAAAACTAAGGAGTTGAAATCAATTCACTTGACCCATAACGGACACAGGCCTGGAAAACCGGGCCATTTGGCGCAAGGTGTGCGTTCTTTGCTGTTTTCTTTAGGCCCGGAATGTGGCTGGAAAACCACCGTTGAACGGTCAGGACAGAAGCATCGCCAGTGAGTGCTACGGCATCGCTTTTATTCAGCGACTCCATTGCAGCTTTGTCGAAGAATTTGGCTTTACCGTTTTTTGTGGTCGAAAATTATGACTTTCTCATTTGGCCTAATGCGATATAATTTGGTAGTTGGGAATGGATTCCCCGCATATTTCTGGTTTCGCAATATTTGCGATGCTGGCTTTGCCACATTGCTGCGTTCTTCTGTTTGATGAGTCATTTTGCGCCTGAAAGTCTGTTGCAGATGTGCAGATGTGGGCAGTTTTTTTGTCTTCGATGCAAAGCACATGTCAGCAATGTTTGTGGGTTGCGCTTCATTTTGACACTATTCAATATCGAAAGTAATGTTTTTGGAGAGGAACTGTAGGGCAAAAGACAGATCATGACAAATTCTGTTTCATCACACCATAATTGCCATACGTGCCACAACAGCTGCTTGCACGCCATCGCGACGATTGCTGATTTCCTTTTGCGCCCGTGGTCCACGCTTTGCTCTTGATCCTTCTTTTTCTTTAGTCGCTCTACTCCATACTTGTGCTTGCTCAACCCTCTTTTTTCCTACGGTTCTTTTCTGTTTCCTCTACTCTACTCTTTTCGTCCTTTCTTTGCTGGTCTATTCTTCCTTTCTTTACTCTTCTCTGCTCTCAGAGACTTCTTCCTTGTTCTACACTTTTTCCGCGTTTCTCTCCTCTCCTGATTTAAAATACCCGAAGAAGATTCCAAGAACCCTTCCACTATCGGTAAAACTATCGTCTCACAGAAACCCTCTGCTGAGCTCCGTGGGTTAACGTGCAGAACTGCAGAACACCATAAGATACCATAAGTGTACTCATGGAGCACATGAGTTCTGTGAAATTTAGGGAGTTTGCACAGCTGTTTGTGCATATCGGTTGTTGGTTTATTTCTTGACGCAAGTGCTGAGTTTCTTTGGGGGAACTTTACGTTTTGTGAGGCAACAACTGCTTTGAAGAAAAGCAACATCTTTTAAGGCGAACTTGAACGGAAGTGCATCTTCTGCATGATTCTGGTTCTTTTCAGGCAGCCCTGAGGCTGTACCTTAAGGCGAGACAGCGTGTCTTTGCAGGAAAAACATATAAACAATTATAAACACATAAATACAGGTTGCGAAGGGATTTGCAATGTGTGAAGACTAACTTATCTCGCACAATACCTTTTTACATCCTTTCGCTCGCAAGAATTAGGCACAGTCTTCACTGAAGGTTTGCTTTTTTCTTTGGGGACTTTGCAGTTGTTCATCCTTGACTCGAAGGAACAGTAAAGACAGGTGGTCCGCGGCCACTGTAGCTGTACTGGTGTCGAGTTTTGCAAACCTTTGCCGTAAAGGTTAGAAAAGTAGTTGTGCAATTCTGTGCCCCTGCGGACTGGAATGACACGCTTTGCGGACAAAGTTCGGAGCAGGTCGCGTGTTATAAAGCACTCCTTGCTTCCTCAAACCACATCCGACCCTCTACAGCCCTCCCATAGTGCCATAGTACCTTTCCATCTTAAACCTGCAGCTTCAGATTCAACAAATTCGCAATATCATTCAATATCCCATGACGGATCCATGTATGCTATATATATGCTAACATAAAGGGGGTATATTGATGGTAACATGTTAGCATATATAGCAGCACCATGGATCCGTCATGGGTATATCAATATCCAAAATCAGCCGAAACTTCAGGATCCGCTGGAGGAAACGCAGGAGACTCAGGAGCCTCAGGAGGTCTCACAAGCCAGCGTCCTGGTTCCAGCCATGACCTTAGAGCGATGAAACACCGATGGAGGAAACGGTTGATGTGAAGATGTGGTTTTTTACAGCTGAATTTGATCTAATTTGATCTAATCTGGAGGAAATATGGGGAATAGTTTGACAGAATAGGAGTTGATCAAAACACAACATTTTTTGAAGGGATGAAGCAACGGATCAGAGCTGGACAAGCTGAGTTCATGATGGAACAATAATATCTTGTTGAGTTTCAATCAGCAAGATTCAGGACAGGTTGAGGACAAGTTCAATTAAATTTAATTGATGTTCAGGATGTGTTTGTTGAATTCTGTTGATTTCTTGCCGATTTCCAGCTCAATTTCAGAAAACATCTGTCAATTTGTTTGTTCTGAAGTTGCCAATGATTGCCGAGCCAGAAGTTTTGGCCAAAAATCCTTGCTGAACCAGGCATTAGCCGCAGCTTCCGTCGTCATTTGCTGTGTCTTTGGATGTTTGCTTGTCATGTGCTCAGAGTGAAAAGTCTTGCCATCTTGCCGTGCAGCTTCTTTCTACTTGCGATTGGCTCCTCAAACTCGGTTCAGCCGCTTGTTAAACGCAGCGAGTTTGCGTTGATTTTCATGATTTTTCATATTGGGAGACAATTCCATTGAGATGTTTACTTCTTTTTTTTCGGGCAGGTTTCGCTTCTTTTGAGTTTTGCTTGGAGAAGTATGGGAACTTGATTCTCGCAGATGGCATACTATGGCGTCTTAACTACTTCACTTCGGTGAGGAGCAGGTTGACGTCCGCTTACAACAACAACAACAACAACAATTCCATTGAGATGTTTCTGGTGTTGTTTGGTCATGCAAGGTGAGATTTTGGAATTCTTGGAATTCAATAGTGATCAGCTGTTTCATCACGCAAAGTCACACCCCCCTAATTATCATCATTGATAAAATTTATCCACAGTTCTCCTAGACAATAGTAACAACCATTAGCAACCACATTGCCATTGCAGAGCTCCCTTGATGTTTCCAGCAACTCTCAGAGATCCTGCAGGTCAAGTTGCGGAAAGCCTGCAAAGAACGAGCAAAGGTTGCTCCGAAAGACTCTGAGAAGAATCGCTATGAGGAACGCTCAAAAGTGTTTTTGGTTGCAGTGAAATAACCACAATTATCTTTTCTAGATCTTTTAGGTAACAACTCTCCTCCAATTATTCAATACTCGACATTTTTTGAACATTCAGAAAATTCCGGATATTTCTTTGCGCTCCTGTGTTCCATTGGTTGGAAAGGTGATTGAGACCAGAAATTCCCTTGTGGTTTTCACCCAATCAGGTTCGATCAATAAATATCGGTCCACCCCTATACAGATCCGAAGGTTTGGCTTTATGGTCCGAAGATACATATCACATATTATCACATCGATAAATATAAATATAATATATATATATACATTATATGATAAATAGATGATACATATCGGACCCAAAGGTTCGATCCATCCTGGCCGCTTTGCGAAACGCGCGGCCAGGCCTTTGTTGATGTGCTGCCTGGAGAGGCGACCCAGCGGTGAGCTGGAAAAAATACCTGGATTTTGAAGAAAAAGACCTGGATGAAAAAATGAAAAGCAATATGAAAAGACCTGGTTCCAAGGAAAAGACCTGATATCTGGAAATGATGAAATTCCTTCAACTTCCTTTAAATGTCCTTAATTTTCAATTGTTCAAAAAGACCTGCGCAAGGTGCACAGCGTGTACGATGCTGACAAAGAACTTCCAGGCGAAATCGGCGAGGAATCCTCCGGAGACAGCCAAGCTGATGCACAGGCCGGGGTAGGGCAGAGCATCTCCATGCATCAACCACTGTTTTTTGCGGACTGTGATTCCCGTTTTTGCTGCCAAGATCACCTGCTACGTGCAGCAGCTTTAGCAAGATTGAACTTCTGTTTTGTAGTTTCTGTCAGATAAATTCTTGTGAGGAGCCACCGGTTTGAATGAATCGAAGAAGGATTGAATCGGGTAGAATCCACTTCTGCAAGTTGTTTCATGTTTCCATGCCAGGAGGGTGAGGACGCACCAGATGAAGAAAATCGTGTTCAAGATGTTCAAGAAGAGCATGAAAACGATGCAAAGCAGGCGCGGTAGGAAGGCAGACATGTGGTGACTTCGCTCAGAATTTCAAACATGCTTTAAACTAAAGGACGTTTTGTTACAGAGGTTTACAAATATTCATAAATATTCACAAATATTGCACAGCTGCGCAATTACACCATTTATAGGAGTATGGGGTGACTTCGGGAAGTTTACAAGAATAGCAGTTTGGAAGCCCAATAGAAACAGTTTGTAGGGCCTATGGGGAGGTACGATGGCAAAGCAAGCGGAGGGTTGTGCGGTGCTGAGGCTTTCGAAAGCTGCTGCAGGGCTTGTGAAGGTTTTAAGGCCTGCCCAAAACGTGCCATGTAGCAGTTTCGAAGCCCAATAGAAACAGTTGTAGGGCCTATGGGGAGGTACGATGGCAAAGCAAGCGGAGGGTTGTGCGGTGCTGAGGCTTTCGAAAGCTGCTGCGGGGCTTTTGAGGCTTTTAAGGCCTGGCCAAAACGTGCCATGTAGCAGTTTCGAAGCCCAATAGAAACAGTTTGTAGGGCCTATGGGGAGGTACGATGGCAAAGCAAGCGGAGGGTTGTGCGGTGCTGAGGCTTCCCAAAAGAAGGCCTGGCCAAAACGTGCCATGTAGCAGTTTCGAAGCCCAATAGAAACAGTTTGAAGGGCCTATGGGGAGGTACGATGGCAAAGCAAGCGGAGGGTTGTGCGGTGCTGAGGCTTTCGAAAGCTGCTGCGGGACTTTTGAGGCTTTTAAGGCCTGGCCAAAACGTGCCATGTAGCAGTTTCGAAGCCCAATATAGAAACAGTTTGAAGGGCCTATGGGGAGGTACGATGGCAAAGCAAGCGGAGGGTTGTGCGGCGCTGAGGCTTTCAAAAGCTGCTGCGGGACTTTTGAGGCTTTTAAGGCCTTGCCAAAACGTGCCATGTAGCAGTTTCGAAGCCCAATAGAAACAGTTTGTAGGGCCTATGGGGAGGTACGATGGCAAAGCAAGCGGAGGGTTGTGCGGTGCTGAGGCTTTCGAAAGCTGCTGCGGGACTTTTGAGGGTTTTAAGGCCTGGCCAAAACGTGCCATGTAGCAGTTTCGAAGCCCAATATAGAAATAGAAACAGTTTGAAGGGCTTATGGGGAGGTACGATGGCAAAGCAAGCGGAGGGTTGTGCGGTGCTGAGGCTTTCGAAAGCTGCTGCGGGGCTTTTGGGGCTTTTAAGGCCTGGCCAAAGCGTGCCATGTAGCAGTTTCGAAGCCCAATAGAAACAGTTTGAAGGGCCTATGGGGAGGTACGATGGCAAAGCAAGCGGAGGGTTGTGCGGTGCGAAGGCTTTCGAAAGCTGCTGCGGAGCTTTTGGGGCTTTTAAGGCCAAAACGTGCCATGTAGCAGTTTCGAAGCCCAATAGAAACAGTTTGAAGGGCCCATGGGGAGGTACGATGTCAAAGCAAGCGGAGGGTTGTGCGGTGCTGAGGCTTTCGAAAGCTGCTGCGGGGCTTTTGAGGGTTTTAAGGCCTGGCCAAAACGTGCCATGTAGCAGTTTCGAAGCCCAATAGAAACAGTTTGTACCTCCGATGATGGCGAAGCAAGCGGAGGGTTGTGCGATGGCAAGTGGTGCCAAGGCCTGGCCAAAACGTGCCATGTAGCAGTTTCGAAGCCCAATAGAAACAGTTTGTAGGGCCTCCGATGGGGAGGTACGAAAGCTGCTGCGGGGCTTTTGAAGGTTTTAAGGCCTGGCCAAAACGTGCCATGTAGCAGTTTCGAAGCCCAATAGAAACAGTTTGAAGGGCTTATGGGGAAGTACGATGGCAAAGCAAGCGGAGGGTTGTGCGGTGCTGAGGCTTTCGAAAGCTGCTGCGGGGCTTTTGAGGGTTTTAAGGCGTGGCCAAAACGTGCCATGTAGCAGTTTCGAAGCCCAATAGAAACAGTTTGAAGGGCTTATGGGGAGGTACGATGGCAAAGCAAGCGGAGGGTTGTGCGGTGCTGAGGCTTTCGAAAGCTGCTGCGGGGCTTTTGGGGCTTTTAAGGCCTGGCCAAAACGTGCCATGTAGCAGTTTCGAAGCCCAATAGAAACAGTTTGAAGGGCCTATGGGGAGGTACGATGGCAAAGCAAGCGGCTTCGAAGCCCAATAGAAACAGTTTGAAGGGCCTATGGGGAGGTACGATGGCAAAGCAAGCGGAGGGTTGTGCGGTGCTGAGGCTTCCCAAAAGAAACAGTTTGTACCTCCGATGGGGAGGTACGATGGCAAAGCAAGCGGAGGGTTGTGCGATGGCAAGTGGTGCCGGTTTGGAGGGTTTTGGAATTGCGGAAAGCATATAATATGCCATGGCAATGGCAATGCCGGCACGAGCCATGCTGCACACCTACGGTGATCCCGGGCGCCGCCCCGCCTAGGCCAAGGCTAGGCAGGGGTCGGCGGATATAATAAAATATAAAATAATATAATATAATATAATATAAATCATAATATATAATACAATGTAATGTAATGTAATGTAATATATATAAAATAAAATATAATATAATATAATATAATATATTATAATATATAATATAATATAATATAATATAATATATATCATAATATATAATACAATGTAATGTAATGTAATGTAATATAATATGATATGATATAATATAATATGATATGATATAATATAATATGATATAATATAATATATATACTAATATATAATACAATGTAATGTAATGTAATGTAATATAAAGTAATATAATATAATATAATTTAATATAATATAATATAATAAAATAATATATATATATAATAATATATATATATATGTACAATATAATATATATATATAATAATATAATATGATATGATATGATATAATATAATATAATATAAGAATATATATATAATAATATATATAATAATATATATATATATACAATATATAATATATATATATAATATAATATAATATGATATAATATAATATAATATGATATAATATAATATATTATAATATATATAATACAATATAATACAATATAATACAATATAATAAAGTATAATAATATATATAATAATAATAATATATATATATTATTATATATATAATAATAATAGTATATATATTATTATATATAATAATATATATATAATATATATATATTATTATATATATATGTATATATTATTATATATAATAATATGTATATATATAATAATATATATATATATATATATATGTACAATAATATATATATATAATTATAATACAATATAATATATAATATATAACATATAATATATAATATATATTATATAATATATAATATATGATATATAACATATAACATATAATATATAATATATATTATATAATATATAATATATAATATATAATATATAATATATAATATATAATACGTAATATATAATATATAATATATAATATATAACAGAATATACATATAATATAATAGATATAATATAGTATATATATAATATCATATGTATATGTGTGTGTGTCACATACTGCACATCACACTGAAGAATGACGCGAGTGTTCAAAGAAATGATCCCAACATGGGATCCACTCTTGTCATTCAAAAAGATGGATCACTTTCCAAAAGCAAAGTGGACCGCCTCTGGCCACCCAAGCGCTGGAACCAGGCGAAGGTTCGGAAAGGCTTCAGGGACAGGTTACAACCAACATTTTCTGCAGCTCTGCCCTATTGCATCACTCCTTACTCCTTTCTGTTTTTTATTTTTTTTCTGATATGCGCAAACCTGACATCGGTAGCACTGTTCTGATCTTTTGAGGTATTTGGAGTACCGGCCCTTTAGCATGCAGCCTGTGCTGGCTCTTCTGCCACCGTTTCTTGCACGATTGATTTCCCTGACAGCAGCGGCGCTGCCGTCCAAAGCAAAAGACCTCTTGGCAGTGCCTGTGAGCAGAAACTCACGAGGCAGAACACTTGGCAAAGCCGGTGTCCACAGTCCAACTCAATGAGACCCAATGAGACTCAATGACTTCAACACTATTGCCAGCAGTTCAACTATTGTAACTATTGCCAGTTGAACTGTTGAACTTTGCAGACTTTGCAGGCAGTTTTGCACACGACGTGACTACCAAGAGCTTCTTCTGCCAGCCTCACCAGCTTCCGGCTGTTTTGGAACTCTACCGCACGGAGGGCCCTCGTTTGGATGCTGCAAGTTCAGGCGCCACACAGCCCATAATTAGAACTGGAAAGATATGCACGCAGAAGTGGAGTCTCCCATGAAATCAAACACTGTTCAAATTTCAAAAGAATTGATTGACAAGAAGAATCAATAAGACACAATATATATATATATTATATAAATTTATATTACATCATATATATTAGTCATGCAGAGTCACAGTCTTTTGCTATGGAGAAAAAAAATGACCACGAGGCGGAAATCGTGCTGAAAGTTGCTTGTCGTTTCCATGCCTCTCACACTCGACAGGCCAAGGCTTTAGCGAGTGCGAGACTATTTTGAGCAAGAAGGATCGTCCCAGGATTCTTGCTCTTTATACAAAGGCGGATCAAACAAAAATGTCAAAAAGATGCCCAAATCTATAGGATGGCCATTGCAGTTTAAGAGTTCCGCGCCCATCACCAGTCCGTGCCATGCTGGTCAGGGTGATATGTGGGCACCGATAGAACACTCTCGCAGACTCAGAGGTGGACGAACCAGGATTGCCGAAAACTCATAGAACAGCAAGGGTAGGTCCAAGTGTCGATATGATATCGATATGCATTCATGTGGCTTCATGTGGCTTCATGCGACTGATGTTGCTTGACGTTGCTTGACGTTGTTTGACGTTGTTTGACGTTGCTTGTCCACAAGTGCACGCCTGGAACGAGGCCTTCTGTCTCAAAAGGATGAGGTCATCGACTTGTCTGCGGATGTAGCTGTAGATGTGTGTCTGGGCGGATTTGTTGGTTTCGAATGGTTTCGATACGAGGGGGCACAGTGTCTTGGTGGTAGGACAGGACCACAGACTCTCTTTCAAAGTGCCAACATGAGAGCAAGAGTGGTGCAAGAGCTGCTTACACAAGATGACATGGAAACCAACAGCTTGGTCTTCCAGTGCCAGCTGAAGTTCGGAAGCCGTGTTTTTCAGGAAGCTCGGAGCTCCTGGACATTCCTTTGTCCTTTCCCGCGAGCATAGCAAATGTGTGGCTGGCGTCGTGGCTGCTTCACTTGCGAGGAATACAGCTGGAAGCGGAACAGGTCGGAACCGGTGAGGCCAAGTGAGGCCGGTGATGGGCAATGTTTTTCTCGGGGCAAAGCACCCTTGTGGCGCGTGGCTCGCGCAGTGCGTCACTTTCCAGATTTGTAGGGACTTCAGTTATCTTAATCTTGATCATCTTCAGTTCTGTTGAATTCCCAATTTTCAGATTAGATCTCATTAGATCTCACTTCAAAGGAGCAAATCAAAGCAAAAAAACGGTGTTTGATCTGTTTCAATTCGTGCTGACGAGTGCAGGATATTTGACCGCCAATGCAGAATGTGCAAGCACCAAACCCCATGCCATGTCGTGTCTTTGTTTGGTGGCATGCCGAACCATGCCACGTCCAGGAGCTGATGGGCAAGACAGTGACCTTTCTAGAAGACTGCATCGGAGAGAAGGCCAATCCCAAAATCAGGGTGACATGGACTGACATTGTGACATTTTCATTTAAGCGGTGTCTTCGGGCCAGATGTACCATCACACTACTTGACTTTTGCACTCTGTACATTTTATACCTTATGAATCCTTATGATAGGATCGATTGCGAGCTAAGCTGCGGTCTTTCAAAAATGAACCCCGGAAGAAAGCCACAGATAGAAAAGCAGATCAATCCTGTCCAGTGATGAGATGCTAAGCCGTCAACGTGCCTCACTCTCCCGTAGGGTTTCCATGAGGGTCTCAACGAACCTCAGAAATGTATTGGTTGAGGTAGAGAGCGCTTGCGCTGATCCTGCACCTGGCTCTGCCGATGCCCAATGGGGAACTGAGCAAACCTCAAAGCTAACAGCTCTTGCTTGATGCACTTGATGCCCTCAAAATCTGAATGAGAGCTGATTTCAAGATCCTGTATATTCAATTTTCCTTCTGGCAGCAGATTTGGCCGCGTGTAGAGTTTTGTTTTGCAAAGGGTGAGTCACTCAGCAGCCATTGGTCAGAAGCAGAGTAGTTCCGCCAAGCTTAGGAATCATATGAATTGTTTGCCGCAGCATTTTCAGGTTTCAAGGGTTGAGGAACTCATTGTAGGTCTCACAGTCGACAAGCTTTGGTTGCTTTTCGACCCCTTGGGGTGATTTCCTGCTCGCCAGCCCCTCAGCAAACATTTTTTGCCTAGATTCTTAGATCTTTAATCCCTTTGTTAATGCAGTGTGCCACGACAAACAGACGCGAAATAGACGCGAAACAAACGCCAAACAGACGCCATGAGTTGGACAACACCTCGAGCAGGGGACAGCTTTGATACTAGGAGGTCAAAAGGATGATATTTACATAGTATGTAGCCATATGGCTGTATGCAAGAATTGCATGAAACTGCAATAGTCACTGCGATGTTGACGACTTCGACTGTGGATGTCCTTATGCCCATGTTGGCCTGGCACCAGGTACACATGTTGAACCTCCCCCTCGCAGTCAGTGGCTGAGAGATGAAGAAATGGAGGGGAAGCCGGGAAGCCTGTTCAAGTAAATTGAAGGCTCAACAAAAATCATATGAAGAAGTCGCTTAATTGAACATCTTTAGAGCCACACTGATAGTCAGACTGACAGTCAGACTGACAGTCAGAAAGTCGCTGAGGATTCATGCCACACTGCTTTGAAGCCTTCTGAGTCCCCTCGAACCTTGGCAAGACCTTCGATAATCGACAGCAAGCAAGTTTGACAAGTGCCATTTGCGGCACATTACCATGATGATCCCTGACCTCTTTCGCATATGTTCTGAAATGACACGTGCTGCAAGGAGATCATGACAGCACCGCATTTCCAAGCGAGGTCAGTCTTGCTGAATTTCTGTGACTTACATGTCGACTTACATGAAGTGCTTTGTTTATCTTGTGGAAAGGGACTGAGAAAGGAGAGATCTTGGGACCTTGCCGTCTGTCTTGCCATGTCTTACCTATCTTGTTTGCCTATGTTTGTTTGCCAGGCTGCTTCTCGCAATTGGACACGCCAAGCCTCGCCAGATACAGATGTGACGCCTGTGGGTCGTACTGTGGACTTCCAGCAGTTGAAGGCATTCGCCAGGGCTTTGAATGGCTTTCATGCAGTGTGTGCCATGTGTTTTGAGACGTTTGGGAAGTGCAAAGTACAGAGGCCGCAGTTCTTCGGGCGAAACTGGAACGTTGCCATGGCGAGTGTGAAGGCGCGGCTTGAGTGAGTGCTTCAACAAGATTGAGGGAAGAACGAAGTTTCCCAATGAGGCTCTAAACTGTGAAGAAGTCATGCAGACCCCCGCAATTGGAGCAATTTGTCCCAGCCAAGACTTGCGGCAAATCAAGCGGAGGTGTCTGAAAATCGGAGAAACTATGGGATAATCGTGGGAATACATAGGAAAATCCACTGCCATTCGGTGGAAGACACATCGATGTGAGCTATGGATAGCTATGGTGTGTAGTGCCGAACAGCTCCTCCATGATTGCTTTATCTACAAAAACAAACACATACCCACACACGCACATATAATATCATGTCATGTCATATCATAAACATAAAGTATTATCTTACATTGTATAGTATTATCTTGTGTTGTGTTGTATTATACTATATTACATTACATTGCATTAATATACATTAATTACATTACAATATATTATATTATATTGCATTATACCAGTAGTACCGCACAAGGCGGTGGCGGAGGTTTCAAAAATAGGAAACCTATAGGAGAGGTTGGTTGTTGTGAATCACGGATGTCAGAGCGAATCCACTGATGGACCGAAAGGTGGTTGAAGTTGTGTTTTTTGGAGTTGTTGCAATGGTTGCAGTGGTCACCTCACCCACAACTGCTGGATGAAGTGTGGTATAGTGCAGTTGCAGTTGTAGTTGTATTGTGGTGTAGTGGAGTTGTAGTTGTAATGTGTAATAAGCGTGGAGTAGTTGCAGTTGTAGTTGTAGTTGTGGTGTGGCGTAATTAGTGTAGCGTATTGTAGTGTAGTGTGGTATAGTGTAGTGTAGTTGCAGTTGTAGTGTGGTGTAGTGTAATTGGTGTAGCGTCGTGTAATGCAATTTAGTGGTAGTTACAATTGTAGTTGCAGTTGTAGTTGTAGCGTAATGTAGTGTAATTAGTGTAGTGTAGTGTTGCGCAATGTAGTGTAGCTGTAGTTGCACTTGTATTTGTAGTTGTAGCGTGCTGCAATGTAATTAGTGCAGTGTAGTGTAATGTGGTGTAGTTGATATTGTTGTTGTAGCTGTGGTAGTAGCAGCTGTTGTAGTTGTAGTGTACTTAGTGTAGTGTAGTGCAATTAGATGTAATTAGTGTAGTGTAGTATAGTGTAATTAGTGTGGTGTAATGTAGCGTAGTTTATTTGTATTTGTAGCTGTAGTAGTAGTGTAGTGTAGTGGTAGTGGTAGTGGTTGTTGTAGTTGTAGTTGTCTATCTATCTATCTGTCTACCTGCAAGCTTGAAAACGAAGCTATTCTACGAGACTTCCTCAATTTTTGACTTTGACAACATCAAAAACACAAGTAAAGGACCGGACAACCCCACAAGGTAACTTCTTCCAATAATGAGAGCACCAAATGTTGCAGCGGGGACAGGGAAAGAAGGAAAGACAAAGGATGTGGTGAAGGACCGACAAGTAAAACAAAGTTGTGTGTGACAAAGTTGTGTGTGAAAGATGGTGTGTGACAAAGGAAGATGGTGTGTGTGTGACAAAGTTGTGTGTGAAAGATGGTGTGTGTGAAAGTTGTGTGTGAAAGAGAGCGTGTGACAAAGTTGTGTGTGAAAGATGGTGTGTGACAAAGTGGTGTGTGAAAGATGGTGTGGCGAAAGATGGTGTGTGACAAAGTTGTGTGTGAAAGATGGTGTGGTGAAAGATGGTGTGTGACAAAGTGGTGTGTGACAAAGTGGTGCCAGCCACCAGAGCCACCAGAGCTAGCCCAGTGCCATAAGTGCCACGTGAAACGAAGGTAGATGTCTCCAAGTGCCACGCCTGCCACGCAAAGTGCCGCGGCGTCACCGGCGACTAATCCCAGCCCAAGCGCGCCACCAGAGCCAGCCCAGTGCCATAAGTGCCACGCCTGCCACGCGAAACGAAGGTGGATGTCGCCAAGTGCCACGCCTGCCACGCAAAGTGCCGCGGCGTCACCGGCGACTAATCCCAGCCCAGTGCCAAGAGTGCCAGGCCTGCTACGCAGAACGCAGGTAGATGTCTCCAAGTGCCACGCCTGCCACGCCTGCCACGCAAAACGAAGCTAGATGTCGCCAAGTGCCACGCCTGCCACGCAAAGTGCCGCGGCGTCACCGGCGACTAATCCCAGCCCAAGCGCGCCACCAGAGCCAGCCCAGTGCCATAAGTGCCACGCCTGCCACGCGAAACGAAGGTGGATGTCGCCAAGTGCCACGCCTGCCACGCAAAGTGCCGCGGCGTCACCGGCGACTAATCCCAGCCCAGTGCCAAGAGTGCCAGGCCTGCTACGCAGAACGCAGGTAGATGTCTCCAAGTGCCACGCCTGCCACGCCTGCCACGCAAAACGAAGCTAGATGTCGCCAAGTGCCACGCCTGCCACGCAAAGTGCCGCGGCGTCACCGGCGACTAATCCCAGCCCAAGCGCGCCACCAGAGCCAGCCCAGTGCCATAAGTGCCACGCGTGCCACGCAAAACGAAGGTATACGTCGCCAAGTGCCACGCCACGTGGAAAACAAAAGATGGTGCGTAAAAGATGGTGGTTGACAAAGATGTGTGTGAGAGATGGTGTGTGAGAGATGGTGTGTGAAAGATGGTGTGTGAAAGATGGTGGTTGACAAAGATGGTTGACAAAGATGGTGTGTGAAAGATGGTGTGTGTAAAAGATGGTGTGTGAAAGATGGTGTGTGAAAGCTGGTGGTTGACAAAGATGTGTGTGAGAGATGGTGTGCGAGAGATGGTGTTTGAGAGATGGTGTGTGAAAGATGATGGTTGACAAAGATGGTTGACAAAGATGGTGTGTGAAAGATGGTGTGTGAAAGCTGGTGTGTGAAAGATGGTGTGTGAAAGATGGTGGTTGACAAAGATGTGTGTGAAAGATGGTATGTGAAAGACGGTGGTTGCAAGATGGTGTGTGAAAGATGGTGGTTGACAAAGATGTGTGTGAGAGATGGTGTGTGAGAGATGGTGTGTGAAAGATGGTGTGTGAAAGATGATGGTTGACAAAGATGGTTGACAAAGATGGTGTGTGAAAGATGTGTGTGAAGAGGAGGCGGCGGGAGGCGGTAGGAGGCGGGGAGGCGGGGAAGAACTCGGGATACAGAATCAAAAACAAGAACCCCACACAAAGATGTGGGGAACAATTCTGCGAGACTTCCTCAAAATTTGAAGTTGGCAGCATCAAAAACGAAGCAACTCTGCGAGACGTTCTCAGTTTCCAAGTTGACAACATCAAAGTCAAAAACGAAACAATTTTGCAAGACTTCCTACAACTGCCTCGTACCAATGCGTTTTGCGATTTTTCCACTCCACCGGTCTAAAGTGCTGCGCCTGCCACGAGAAATTGATGCCAGGTCATACGAAGTACTGCACCTGTCACACAAAATCATCTTAGCAAACCTGCAGCTCTGATGCTCCAAAATGCAACCCCTCTCAGGAAATCAGCGCCTGGACCTCCATGATGAACATGTCTCTTGTACTGCGCCTGCCACGGAAAATGCATCTTTGCAGATCCTCTGCATATGTCCCACGCCTGCCATCGTTTTTGGAAATGCCACAAAACCCTCAGGTTTTGCTCACTTTTGACAAGGTGCACAATCCCCATCGCCTGCCACGCAAAATGACATCTGAACAATGTCCAAAAGTGCTCCGTACCCCCCCCATTTTTTGCATTTTTGACTTCGACATATGCTTCGGGCCACAACGGCATCTCAACTTCCAAAAGTGCTCTGAACCCGTCAGTTTTTACACTTTTGACTTGGAAATGTGCTTCGCGCCACAACGGCGTGCACTCTTTCGACATCGAAGCTCTTAAAAGTGGTCCGAGCATGGTGTGTTTTGTTCATTTTGACCACATGGCTCCGCACCTGCCGCTTTAGCGAGCCTACTACTTTCGACCCCCCGGAGCCACAAATCATTGGAAAAACACAGTGTTTTGCGACTTTCCTACCTTTGCGCACCTGGATCTTCTTTCTTCTGTCACTTTCTCTTTTTTGATCTTCTCTTCTCTCCTCTCCTCTCCTCTTCTCTTCTCTTCTCGTCTCTTCTCTTCTCTTCTCTGACTCTTCCACCTCTGCTTTTCATCTGTCCATATTGTCGGAAGTTTGACTTCTAAACTTCCTTCGATCACGTTATATGCCATTATATTGCATTCGGTGCATCATCTTATATTGCGCTTCATTGTGTTACATTTCATTACATTGCATTTCATTAAATTGCATTTCATTTCATTTGATTTCATTTTGTTGCATAATACCACAATACACAATACATTACATGATGTTACATTATCTTACATTCTGATACATTATGTTATGTTGTGTGATATGACATGATATGATGCATGCTATACATGTCGATCTTCGAACCAGAGCAAACTGCGCAATTTCTCTATGCTTCCAGCTGCTTCCAATCTCGGGCCCAAGGCAGTCCTCAACAACACGATGATGACGAGGCCCGCTGGCCCGTTGGCCCGTTCTCAAAAGTGCAGCCATAGATTCCAAACCTCCCATGTTTCACCAGCCTCATAGTGATACAGGAGGAATCTGCGGTTGCCGTCCATCGTATTGCAATGGCAGCTCGACGATATGCCTCTGGCTCACCGACGCCTGCCTGAATCATTCGCTTGCTATAGTGCTGAATTTTTGACAGCAAACTGACTGTTGATCGTTGCAATTCCATTTGCGAAGACATTGTTTCAATTCTTTCACAGATATTTTGGAAAGAGTGTTTAACCGCGTTCAACAAAATCAGATGAGAACATGCCTCGGTCATCTAAGGAGCGACTCTGAAGATGATGATCCGGAGACTGTGAGAAGGCTTTGCGTGGCTGTGCGACGCCTTGCAAAAGGGCAGTAGCAAGAGTCCTTCGCCCCGGAACGGACAACTTTGTTTTCCAGGGGCAGCGGGGGGATCTTGTGGAGATTGAAAGTGTCAAACATCACTTTCTTTCTCCTAGGAAGAGAGAAACAATGAGCTGCGTTTGTTCGGTGATTGCTATGCAGACTAAACCAGGAGAAAGAAACAAAGATAACAAATTGAGTTTGGAGAAAGGGAGCAGCTTCTTCATTCAATCAGAGAAAAAAAACATTTCGCCGACCCATTTTCCGCAGCTCATGCGCACCCAGTTTCCACGTCGCCGTTTGGAACAGCTAGACGTGAACGTGCAAGCTTTTGTTCCGGAGTTTCAATCTCTACTCTCTAGAGTCCTTTGGGGGTACCATGCTAAGCGGAGTGTTCAGAGCCAGTTTTGAGCCGAACATCTTCCATTGCGAGCTCTGGAGAACGCTAGTGTGCTCAAAGTCGAATGTTTGAATGGCGACTAAACTGACCACTGGAAGCACGCACGAGTCTTGTCTTCGAATGATACAGACACTATCAGGCCTCATACATCAGTTTCGTTGAGTTTGAAGTTTGAAGTTTTGCGTGGTCTGAGCAAAGTTCGGCCTTTGCAGATTTGAAGCTTGACTTGGCGCCTGGGACACCACAGCTGAAGATATTTGATGCTAGGGTCATCTAAGGTCATCTAAGGTCATAGCTGCGTCATAGCTGTTTGTGAGTCATCTTGGGCAAGGGTCAATAGGTCCGGTCCTGCAACTTTCCTGAAGCAGCTGTCGGAACCGAGGTGTGTGGCACAATGGCTCTTGAAATTTTTGAAACACCTTAAATTATACTTCAAGTATATAATTCACCCCGCTTCGCGTGGGGTGGCCGCCCACACCGCAGGTTTATTTCGGTCCGTGAGAGGGGCTAAGGGTGGTTTTCCCCCGTGGGGGCTCCCCAAGCTAAGAATTTTTTCCCCCGTGGGGGCTCCCCAAGCTAGGGAATTTTCACTTTTCCCCCCCGTGGGGGCTCCCCAAGCTAGGGAATTTTCACTTTTCCCCCCCCGTGGGGGCTCCCCAAGCTAGGGAATTTTCACTTTTCCCCCCCGTGGGGGCTCCCCAAGCTAGGGAATTTTCACTTTTCCCCCCCGTGGGGGCTCCCCAAGCTAGGGAATTTTCACTTTTCCCCCCCGTGGGGGCTCCCCAAGCTAGGGAATTTTCACTTTTCCCCCCCGTGGGGGCTCCCCAAGCTAGGGAATTTTCACTTTTCCCCCCCGTGGGGGCTTCCCAAGCTAGGGAATTTTCACTTTTCCCCGCCGTGACAGCTTCCCAAGCTATGGAATTTTCACTTTTCCCTCCCTTGGAGGCTCTCCAAGCTGCGGAATTTCAAATAGCTAGACAACGACGCCTAGATAGTCCCCCAAATCCCGTGTTCTTTGAATGTGTTTCCATGTTTTTGCAATGGTTTCCTTCAAAGCACGGTACTTTACACTTTTGTCGCCATAAAACCGGTCGAAAACATCATGTTCGACAATGCTTCCAATTCCCTTATCTCCCCAACCGTTGAAAATACCGCTATTTACAGTGTTTTCTTCAATTTTTCCATGTTCCAATGCCGGTAGCCAACTCCAACATATATATAAGAAATCCTTCCAAAACATTGTTTTTGACAGTGTTTTTCCAATGTTTCCAGTCAAACAGACGGTAATTTACACGTTTTTTGCTATAACGTCAGTCCAAAACACTTGTTTTTGCAGTGTTTTCAATGCTCTGGCATCCAAAAACCCTGCAAAATCTTGCTATGTACAATGTTTTTTTCATTTTTGGCCGTTTTTCCATTGCCGGAAAGCTACCAAAATGACCCAAAATTCCATTTCAATACCCTCTTGCGCTCAGACACCCAAAAATCCTCGAAAAATGTCGAAAACACCACCGTATTCTGGTCTCGGTGCGAAACCGTTTTTGCCCCCCCCCCAGCTAAAGCTGATATAGCGACTGCTATATTAACAAATGTCATTGAGCATTTAGTGTTGCTGTTTTGCCCCCCAATAAGCACGCCTTCACCGCCAAAGCGGTGTGGGCGGATTCAAGATTTTCAAGTATAATAAGTAATACTTTATTTATATTTATTTATGTTATTGGCAGAGGATCAACATGAGCATCACCAGCCTCAGCTTCTCTAAAGTGAGTTATTTGGAAGAAATTCTAAAGTGCCACTTCAGCCAGGGTAGAAATGCAGCATCCCCTGACGGGATTGCAATGCCTGGAAACCAATGGAAACTGGGTTATTGCAGACGAATTCATTCCATTCCGCTGCTCCAAAGTGGTGCTGGCTGTGGGTGTGAAGAGCGCTTGCAGTCTGTGCCAGATACAGAGCACCTTTGCAAAAGGCTGGCCATCCTCATATTCTTTAAGCCTCCATTGCACGCTCCAGTACATGGAAACACATAAAGCACATTCATAGACCAGTTGACATGTTTGGACAATTCAACCCTTCGACTTCAACTCCCCGGTAGAACATGCCTGCAAGCTCTCAGGATATCCCATGATGTTTCTGAATTCTCCTGGACTTCGTTCATCATGGTGTACAGTTTATTTTTGATTGACAGTGACATATGACATGTTATTCTGAGCGTTTCCATGCCACACCATTGCAGTATTTTTTTAGTATCAGTTCCTGTCATCCTTACGAATCGATGCCTGGCCCCCAAACAAACACCAGAGAGCTTTAGAGCTGATTTTTTTCTCCAAGATGAGTGGCCATTAGCAAAGAAAACCATCCCATAGCTCCTAGGACTTTCACAGATACTGAAGGCATATTACTTTTATAATCTTTGATATTACTTTCAGATTCACACACACACACACCACACAGCAACTCAGTAGGATACAGTCTGTCGAGTAGATGGGTGTCAATGTTTGTGCGGATTGTGCAGGAAAATGCATCGCAAGGGGTAGCCACATGCAGTCACAGATGCCTCAAGAGGTGTTGCTCCGGAGCGTGCTTTGGATCTAGCGGGACGCCACGTTTGCCAGTCAGACATTGGCGACGCGCTAAGGGATTTCAAGCCTTACCACAACCAATCAAGATATATCAAGACTTTCTTAAAATGGATTGTCCTTTTGACCCTTTCTCGTCCCTGATGCAAGGAGTCTCTTGACTTCAATAGTTTTTCTGTCGTGGTTGGGTTGAGTTCCACTGAGAGGTGGCCAGCACTTGTTTGCAATGTGTGCGAGAAAAATGGCTGCCTTCCTGCAGCTCAGTCTCTGCTAAGGTGCTTCACACATCTTCACACAGCAAGAATAATGTGCATTGCAGCTGTACGGCAAAGGATCTGTTCCCACTACTGCTTCGACGCAAGCCCGGGCCAAGGTGATTCTCCTAGAGAACTTGCGTTTCCACATCGAAGAGGAGGCGCTGTCACAATGAAATGTTCCTATTAACTCTTGCTTCCCGAGTTTTATGGGTCAAGGAAATATGGTGGAAAAAAGTGGACTGCTTGGACTGCTCGGACTGCTCGTAGTCTATGCCAGGGCAAGCGCACCGAAAAGGGCGATGATGGTAGCGACCTCGAGAAAGATGTGCCTTCGGGTCTTTGGCAAACAGTGAATCAAGTGCCAAAATAAGTAAGTGTCTAAAGAGTCTGATTCTCTCCTCTCAAGCCTTTTAATTTCAAAGCTCTCAATATCAGCTCGTTCACAGTGAATGCATGTTGTTAGACTCTTGCCAGAACTGAACAGCCAATTCTATCCAAATGATCTGGAACTTGCTACAGACAAGTATGGTAGGGAGAAACTGAACCAGATTTGTCGGCCGGGCATCAAGCAATGCCTTCGGTTCGTTCCCACAAGCAGGCCGGGTGACCAGATAAGATTGGCAAGTTGAAAACGGAAAAATATGACGTGATTGAATTGATCCTGAGCATTCCTAAATCCAGCTGAGCCCAAATCCTGTGAAACGTTCTTGATACAACTTCTCCACAAGTCAAATCGCAAACGTCCGCAACAGTCTTTTGCGCACCATGTGGATCCATGTGGCACTGGCAGATCTGGCAACCTGTTCCAGGGCAGCCTGGCCAACGATGGGGAGCGTTGGAATTGCAGCATGTGCCAGGCGGGATCTCAGGGTCCAGTGGAGATGAAATAATATTAATTTAGACAGATTTAGACATGTTAAGAATTGTTAAGACAAGTCGAGACGATGCCAGGTCCAAGAGAGGTATACCGAGTTTGTCAAAAGTTGCTACTGTTTGAGCCATCGAACCAACATTTTCTGTGATTGGGTCATTGATAAAAAGTCAAAAAGGGTCTAGATTGAGTCTACATGAGGCACAGAGGCTCAAAGAAAGCTGGCAGTTGTGGTGTGGTGAGTGGAGTGAGAGGAATCAGATCTAGCGAATCTAGCGGCTAGCGGCCATAGCTTGAGTTGAAGACAGTACAGAGTTCCTCAGAGCCTGCGAGATTCCGAGTTGCCTCATGGCTAACGGAGTTCGTTCTTGGGTTTTTCAGATTGGTGCTGCAGCCCTGCTTGTTCTGCTATTCTCCAGGGCCTATGGCTACACAGGAATCGGCAAATATATGAAGAATGTCATGGAGTCTGCAATTTTCTACATTGAATCTTCAGAGTATGCAATGATGGCATACTTAGCTTTCACGGTGGTTGGTGTCATCGCTTTGGTTCCAACAACCGCAATGGAATTCTCTGGTGGATTCTTGTTCGTACCCAAGTACGGATTGCTTGGCACCTTGCTTTTTACCTGCGCCGCAAAGTTTGTCGCCAATGTCATAGCGATTACTTTGGCCAAATATGTCCTTAGAGACTGGGTCAGAAGAAGCTTTGTGGATCGATCAGAGCTTTTGAGCTTGGTTGCAGAGGCTGCAAAAGATGAACCTTACAAAATGGCCTTCCTGGTCAGAGGTTCCTATGCTCCTCTGAGCGTCAAGAATTATGGCTTAGGTGTTTTGGACATTGGCTACCTCCCAATTATGGCCACTTCGTGCATTTTCTCACCCTTCTATGCAGCTCAAAACATTTACATGGGCAGTGCTTGCAAAAGTTTGCAAGAAGTCTTCGCACCTACGAAACAAAATCAAGAAGTGGAAGTTGATGACTTCACTTCATGGATGCATGCCCTGAAGGCTGCAATGCCTGTGGTGCTGAATGTGCTGCTGGTCCTGTTCCTCATTCGTGCCATCAAGGCGCAGCTGAAAAAATCTCGCAGCGCCATGGAGGCCAAACTCAAGAGCAAATGAGAAGAAGGATGGAAAAAGGATGGCAAAGGCCAAAGGTCGCCATGGAACTTGGCTTCGCATCGAGGCCATCCCCAAGTCAGACTGTGAGAAATGTGACAAGCAAAGCCACAAAGCAGATATTATTTACGACATGATATGACATATTATGATTCGATTGAAGCAACCGCTTGCTGAAAGAATTTTCGCCACAACTTGTACAGTGAAAATGTGGTTTGGTAGCCTGGCTGAGATTGGTTCGCAGTCAGGTCTTGGAGTGTCTGTCAAGTCGGGAGAATTTCCAAAATGGATAGCGCAAAGTGTAGAAGACATCACGCACAGAATCGCGCAGAGCGCTTGCCAGACTGTGACAGGGTCCCGAGAAACTGCAGCTTGATGCTGTACGCTATCAAGTATGCCACCCAAAAAAGTGCGATGGAAGTCTCTTTAGCTCAGCGATGGTACTGTATGTGGCGAGTCCTGCCCATGATGATGATGATGATGATGATGATGATGATGATGATGATGATGATGATGAGTCTGAGTTGATTAGCCCCTGGTTGGCTTAAAACGTTTGGCCAGTTTTGGTGCGGGGTATTGGCACGCCAACAAGATCCGATTCTGGGCATTATAAGTCAGTCACTTAGTTTTTCACGAGGCGGCGGCCTTTGCTGGGTGGCTTCCCATGCGCTCAGTCGTGGTGAAATCCTTGAGAGTGGTGAGGAACGAGTTATGCTGAGAGTTGCATTGATGTCAGAAATTGTCAGAACATATCCAATGTCAGCGCATGTTGCTCATGTTTGAGTGCCACTTGAGTGCCCCAAAATGCCCCAATGATTTGATTTTCACAGGCCCTTCCATGCATTTCACTTTGTGGAGCTGTCCTTTGCGTTTTGCCACACACTTCCTGGGATTTCTGACGTAGGCACCTCTGGCCTGCTGGTCCCTTATCCCGGGCAAGCAGATGGAGGCACGACCGCATCACAAGGTTGACTTGTTTCCACATTGAAAGAACTGAAGGGTTGAGTTAGACTTATGGCTTAAGACTGAAGGCTTGTGAAGGCTTGCAAAGCTTTGCGTTTGCGAAGTGCAGCACAACTTGTTTGAAGCGCATTGAGAGCACTGGGTCGACGAGTGTAACAAATGCAATGTATTTTGACCGAAGTGCAGCAATGGCATTGGATTATATAGTATAAAACGTGGTCATACTATACTTCCACTTGTATCATGTTATATATATATTTTACATTTTAGGGTCACATAGGATCACCTTCATGATGGAGTACTCTCATGTTCGAAACAGGCTTCTTGCAGAGCGTTCCTGCAGCTGTCGGCACGGAAGCAGCATGTCTGGCAACGCCTCACCAGCGGTGATAGTAATATGCCCGAGGACTGGCCAGACTGGGCTGACTGGCCCGAAAGTTTGAAAGGCGATTGCAGTGATCAAAGTTGACGATTCAAGATGTTCTAGTCGTCCCGTCGTACCATGTCGTACCTAGTCAGTCTAGTCACTTGAATTTGAGCATTGGAGACAAAGCCCAGGATGAAAGCGTAGCTGAAAACATAGTATAGTACAGTACAGTGAAGTATAGTATGTAACATTATGTAACAAATCTCTATTTTGCTCTGTGGTTTTTGAATATCTTTAAGGGTCTCGAGCCTTTGGAGGCACAGCATCTCCTTGCATCGTCAAATGCGATCGCATCAAAAGTGGCGGGAGAACTTCATCACGGGCACTGCGGTGTAGACGTGAGGGCCACTGAAAAAGAACCTTGGCCACAATCCAGGTGAACAAATTGGTTCAATGCTCAGTTCAATTTTTTGGTTCAGTGATTGGGGATGACGTGCAAAATTGACACAGATTCGGCACTCAGATATACTGCAGATATACGTTGATCACGACGAGACATGCGCAAATTGAAGGCATCTATGGTCGCAAAAGCTGCCATCATTGCGCATCTTAATGCCTTTTGCACAGAGCACGGCCTGGCCATCTATGAAAACTGCTCTAGGCATTTGAATTTGGAGCTGGGTATGGCTGGTATTACACAGCATGTCAATCGTTTACTCTCAAACTCAACATCATTATTTACCACCGCCACCACCACCACCACCACCACCACCAGCAGCAGCAGCAGCAGCAGCATCACCGTCGTCGTCGTCGCCGTCGTCATCATCATCATCATCATCATCAAGAATTTCGATTGACTGACGTGACCAATGCTGGGCATGAGACAGCTTTGCACAGATGCTTGCAGTCAGAGCTTGCTGCAAGATGTTTGAAGTGCGGCCGAAGGTTCAACCACTCCTGCGTGCCAAATGCTGAGTACGGTGTCAACGAGCAAGGCCATATGAAGGTGAGAGTGATCAAACCAGTCGCTCAAGGAGAGAAGGCCGGCTTGCCCCAGTCTTTCCATCAGAAGTACCCCCGCTCTTGCCATCTGCATTCTTTCACACTAGAGTCACTAGAGATTTGCTATGGCTGCTATGGCATGATTTTGAATGTGAAGACTCTCTTCTGTTGGCTTCAATGTCCGCCCTCACGCCAGGTGTGCTTCTCCTACCTTGGCGATTCACTACTGTCTCGAGAGCCGAGGCAACCGTTGATATTTGTTTGGACGTGGTGCTTACAGCATGTTGCCGCTGCAAGTGTTGCTGCAAACTCTCAAGAGTCATTCGTTGGTTGTCCCCCTGATTTTTCTGCGGTTTTCGTTTTCTACTTAGCACAAGGATTGCTTTAGAGCTAACAACAGCTTTCAAAAGCTTTGCGTGACTTGATGCGAGGCAGCAATTCTTGCGGCATCGTTATTTTTTTGACTGTGCCTGTGATCTTTGCAGCCTACCTGAAGATGTGCTCGCTGGAAGGGTGCTGGCCCCAGACAACAGCCACATTATACCGGACGGGGTCACGATGAAGTCAGCACTGCATTTCTTGCGCTGAGAGCGAGAATACTTACTGTATTTTTTTTTTTGGTGTCACAACATTTCGCAACGAGATACAACGACAAATCTTATTCAAACCATTTTGGACTGCCGCAGCACTGCAGTGCTTTTGCCAGTTGTTTCAATGACATCAACATGTGCAATATGTATATAATCATGCGATGATGCTCCATTGTCAGGGCACAGTCAATGTATTTGGTTGACAGGCGTGCTGTGACACACAACGGCTGCTTCCGAGCGAAACGTGCAGTCATTGTGGCAGTGGTCAGGAGCTGATAGGGGTAGCTAAGTTGGGCGAGTCATGCCCCATGTCACTGGATGCTCCAATGTGAAAGAACATGAAGATAAAAGAAAAGAGATGAAAAGAGATGAAAAGAGATGAAAAGAGATGAAAAGAGGCAGAGAGTGCAGAGAGTGTTCGAAGAATTTGACAAATTGCGATGTGCTCGACACGAACGGTCTAGGACATAGATTCCGCGGATCTCCTTGAAAGATCGGTGCACTTTGGCAACGGATCAAGTCTGGGGCAGAAGTTACCATAGAATCGCTGGATATCAAACAGAACACATTACTGATTCAAGCGGGGGGGGGGGTACAGTAGTCGCCCCATGAATGAGCCAGTTCTTTCCTGTTTTACCACTACCTTCTTCATGTCGGCGTTTGGGCGTGTGGGATGCAGACGTGGGTCGGGAAATGTAGACGTTGCGGCAAGTATGTTTTCGACGAAACACATGTCAATGTCAGAATTGTTTTGAATTGTTCAAGTTTCGTTTGCTCTTGCATCTTTGTACTTGCTGCTTTTCCTTGATGTTTTGCCGAGGGCAACTTTGGCCATGCAGGGTGAGCCGTCCGAGCATGAAATACAGCAGCTACAAGAAACTTGCAGGCTGTGGACCAGTCGAGCTACACTCTTCCAAATTTAACGGCTTCAGTACGGGTGGCAAGATGGGGGCAGAAACGGACAAGTAGTGACACATGTTTCCCACATCACCCGATGAGAGAAAATGCTGACGAAGACAGGTACTAGTAGGGTCATTTTTGCGACGCATCGCATTGAGTTTCCAGGAAGCTGCACCTGCAATTCCATGCTGTTGCTGCAACTTGGCACAAAAAAGTTGCCATGAAGTTGCTTTGTGTCCTTTGCGAACACAAGATGCTGCTTTGCGCTTGAAGCCTTTTGTCAGGCCCGCCTTTCCCTTCTATCCTTTCATGCTAGAGTTGCTATGCTGGCGCAAATTGGCATGAACCTGGAACTCGTGTACAAGGATAGTTTGGCGCATGAGAATCCATTGAGCAGCCGGTGCATGTATTTGTTGTGAAGCTGTCGGTGTGCCGTGGACTTGTGTGGACCTACTCTCCCGCACAGTCGCCTCACCGTTGGCAGGGAGTATTCACTTTTTCGATCTTACTCCATTCAAGGTCATGTTTTGGCCTTGTGACTCTATGAGAAAGAGTGAATTTGCGAAAGGCCTGGGAAGATCTTCAATTTCTGCGTGGTTGCACGTTCGCAGTTAGAACATATTAGAACATATTAGAACAAGATAGAACCACGTAATTTCTTTTCCAAGCCATCGATGCTCCTCGGTCGTGGGCCTAGCTAGAGCCTCCCGAGGCTGGTTTTATGCAGACTGGCAGCTTGGACTGAGAGTTTTGGCCGGTTGGACACCGTTTGGACAACGTTTGGACATGTTGGACAACTGTTGGACAGTCTCTTGGAGCCTTTTGATGGAAGTACAGTGAGAGATACTGGGAGTGCATGATTCTTGTTCGACGCTGAGGAATCCGTTAGAGCACTGCTTTTTGGTGCATCTCTTTGAACCTATGCTGGACATGCTTCAGCATTTGAAAAGGCTGACATGACAAATCATTCCACAACTCACTTAGAAGTAGATGCTCAAGAGGTGGATGACAGATACTGCATCAAACAATATTTTTTAGAGTGCCCTGTTTCTTAGGAGTATGCATTGACGCTGGCAATGCATGCGCAGGTATCACAAATCCGAGCACAGAATTATTGGGTGCTTGAAGCAGTGGCTGAGAGACAAAAGATCCTTTCGAGCTCCAAGCGCCTGATATTTTCGATGCAACTCATGCCTTGCATTTGCAATTTCGCCCAGCATAATTACTTGATAATTACTTCATATGCATGATTAAATTGTGGCCTTGGCCGTTTCCAGAGAGTGGCAGATTGCTCAACCTGACTCAACTTAAGCATTTAAGCCCTGAGATCAATACAGGCCAATCGCAGCAATCAGCAAATCCCTTTCGTTTTTCGAATTTCAGAAAGACCGGAGGAGATACCGAGATACATCGAGATACCATGAGACACCGATACTGAGGCGAGAAGAAGGAGATCAAGGCCGGCGACGATGAGGTGAAGGCCTGGAGCACGCAGATTTCGACGGGCGATGTGTTTGGTTTAACGACGCTACAAAATTGTACAAATACATGCAAAAATGATTAAATACGTAAAAAAACATCGTAAAAGATCGTAAATACTCTAGTCACTTTAGTCTGTAACTCTGAACTGAAAATCTTTTACAGGATTAAAGTTAGGCGTAGTCCACGACGCAAAGCACCGTAGTTCGGGCCGTAAAGGATGTGTGTTTAAGGCACCCCGCTGCCTTTTTTCACACTTGGATCGTCATGGATTTCAGATCTGGCTCTGGATGAAACTTGAGGCTTTCCGAGCATCGCTGTCAAAGCTTGGCCGGGCGCCCCAATTTCTAGACTACGACACGTTGGAGGACGAATATCAACAAACCACAAGGAAACCAACACAGATGCACTGGATGCACCTTATCTATCCTTATCTGTGTTCATGTGCACCGACTCAGTGTGAACCAGCAAGAGAAGTCTTTACCACTCCCTGCAGCACTTGGCTTCAAGATTTTCCGCTCGTGCAACCCCTCCAGTTGACATGATGCGCATTTTGGTGGGGAGCTTAGTCACAACGTTGTCGCTGGTTTGCGGTCCGGCAGGCACAATTTGCACAAGGCATTCAACCAATCAGGGCCCGTGCCGTGCATCGCCTTGTGCATCGGTGCCTAGGCTCTCGCCGCCGCAGCACTTGGCGCCATTGCCTTTGTCGGCCCAGTGGTCCCAGCTGAGCCCAAGACCCGCGTGTCGCTCCGAGCCAGTCTCAAGGAGCCAGAACACCAGGCCATGGTGCCATGGTGCCATGATGTGTCATGGAAGTTGAAAGACGCCTAGAGATCCTAGAGACTCACAATGGTTCACGGCCACTGTGAATGTGGGGATCTTGCTTGGTTGATGATGTTGAATGGTGAAGCATGCAATGAAGTATGTGTTGAAGTATGTGTTGGAGTGCAGGCCAAGGAAATGCAAGGGCCCTGGGCAGGTCCCCGCACAGGGAAAATTGTAGAGTCAGCAAGACTTAACGACATAAATGATATAGACAACTCAAAGAATTAGAGTATGAAGGGACTGAAAGGAATGCAAAATCATCCCAACACAGTCAAGTGTTTTGTGAAACGATTGCAAAATGGGCAAAATGGCTTGGGGTAAACCTGAAAAGGCTCCTGAGCAGAGCCCCCTTCGAGTGGGTGGCGCCTTTCTGTCCATGATGGCTGCGTTGGCGCTTGTGTGGCTGCCCGTGCAGGCTCGGTTTCTGTTGCTTCATGTTTGCTTCATGGTTCATTTCATTTTGCCTCGTGTTGCACGTCGAAGACAAGCAACGCAATTGATCAATTTCGAGCCTGACAAAATCTGAGATGTTCAGACACACTTGGAGGTTTTGGCGATGTATTCGCGTGGTACGGCCACTACTGGTTGTACTGGTTCAATCTTTGTGTCATTTTGTGTCTCCTGGCTGAAGCGAGTGAATCGACGGCAACCTAGGAGGCACAGGCTGCACGCTCCGGTGGCCGTATTGGTGGTTCTGCCCCAGCTGCTCGTAGCCGGCCACCTCCTCGTGCTCCTGTTGCCAGCAGCAGCAGCAAGACCGCGGCAGGGGACGAGTGTTTCGGTGCCTTTGGGTATTTTGTTTGTCCTAGATGATAGTTTCACAACTCAATTTCTTGATAGATCACAGGAAAAGGAGATGTGGCTTGAAACCTTTGACAATGAATGAACACATTTGGCTCATTTTGGCTCATTTTGACTCATCTTGGCTCTGTCTCTGTTTCTCTCTCTCTCTCTCTTTCCTCTGTTTGTGCTTCATAGACACCGTCATTTTTGTCCACTTTGCATCTCATTCCAGGACCACCGTGATCAACAAGACCACCGTCATCGCTCCGCCACCTGTGGTTGCTGCTCCACCCATGGGAATGGGCATGGGAGTTGGCTTCGCTCCTGCCCCGGTTTGGAGCTGAGTGCGGAGATAACCGTCAGAGAACCTTTGGCTACAGTGAGGTTGCTGGCAAGTGCTTTGACAAGTGTTAGGTCAATGCAAGCCCATGCCCGCCGGCCGATGGTTGCGATTTGGTTGTCATTCAAATGGGAAGGATCGTGTACATGAGGTGGTCGTGGCACCTGCTCCTACCCTTGGCGATGTGGTTGTTGGAACTGTCGTTGGAGGGGCCATCAACAACGCCATCACAGGAGGCAGGAACTTCTGTGATCTGTCGAATTTTCATCCGAGTTCCATTCAAAGTTAAGCCCGTGCAGAAAGAATATAAGACAATGCAACGAATTCCACTAAAAGTGTGAGTCCATATACATCCACATAGAGATGCTTTGGTTTTGGCTGAAATTGTGGTCAGTTGATGTCAGTTGATGTTAGTTGCATTCTTTGCCGATATTTTGCAACAGAATTTCTCAGGGCACAGCGGACCCAGCAACACCGACAGACTCCTGGAGAACCAGCAGCGTCAGGAGAGTTTATTGTTGGATTCTCAGGATGGCATAGCTTATGGATGCTTATGGATCTTATAGATTTACTAATGGATCTACTTATATATATAGATCTTATAGATGTTATAGATCTTATAGATCTTATAGCTTTTTGAATATCTGGTATGCCTCTTGTTGATGATTCTTCTTAGCTTGAGAGCTGTGAAATTTGAAATTATGTAGGATGAGCGCCAGATTGACAACCAGCAGCGCGAGATTGAGCTGTTGAAGTCGGAGATCCAGAACCTGAAGTCCAAGTGAGCGGCCAATCGCATGGCTCAAACGACCCAACTGGCGCTCAGTGGGAGAGCGTGCCTAAGTGATGAGGGAAAGATACAAATCCTCGGAAGAGGCCATGTCGGTCTCTAAGTTTTCCAAGAGTTTTGTGCTTTTTGTGCTTGAAGGCTTGCCATGCAACAATTTTGAGGTTGAGCAAGTTGAGCTATTTCAAAATGCCCGTTTGCTTTTCAACGTATTTACATATTTTGGTAATTCTTTACAATCTTTAGCATGGAAGCCGCGATGCAATTTGTGCTGCCTTAGCGTAACATGCTGTTCCAATTCCTGTAAATCTTTCTGGCACACCAAAGCTAGAAGCTTCCAGAATGAAGTTTGTCCATTTGCAGTGCTGTGATTCAGCAGACAGGAATTCTTTGGCAGCTTGGTCAATCAGCTCTGTAGTGTTTAATTTCCAAGTGGATGGTCAGATCGCAGAAGTCATAAACATAGGTCGTTGACGTCTGGCTCTGCGTGGTGACCGCTGCTCACGCCGGATCGGCTTGGACCGAGAGATCTTTCGGACAGACCATGGCGTGCAACATGTTCCTGTGAAAAAGATGGCGCAGCATGGCGCAGCATGGCGCAGCACGCAGAACGTTCCAAGGTCTAGCTGAGTCTAGCTGAGTCTAGCAAATTATAGTGCGTAAACGCAGACATTGGTGGAATCAGTGCTGAAGGATAAGGTCTTTCTTGTACTCATAGTTCATGCTTCATTGCTCTATGCTTCAAAAACCAAGATTTTGATTGATCGAGAAATCTACCTGCAGTCACAACTACGCTTTCGTTTGAGGCAAAAGCTAGCAGCTATCACATTCAAACGCCGGTACGGTATATTGGTACAGATGGGTACAGTACACATGAATGTGCTCCCCTTTCGCCCGCCTTCACGAACCTCACAGCTTGATGTTTTTGCAAGTCTCCCTTGTCCTTCAATACTCTTTCACTAATGTCAACCCGGATTATATACTGTAATTAATAAACCATGGTTTATTAATTAGGGGGGTACTCCTCCAATAGTCATCATCTGATACTTAGATGGTACCCTCCTAATTGAACAGCCTAGGGGGTTATTAATCCAGGGTTGACATTACCAGTGCACTGTTTTGTTTTTTTTTGCAAAACATTAAATCATTCAATCTCGAACCTCTGCACCAACCGTGTCATTGTTTTAATTGGACAAACTCCCCAAAGATTTCAGATTACGGGTGCTCAAATGCTTGGAAGATCTGGGCGGTTGATGTCAGTATCCGTGGTATGTTGATTTTTCAGGTGATGTCTACGTCAACGATGCCTTTGGGACGGCACACAGAGCGCACTCGTCCACAACTTGGAACAGTTGCAACATGATGTCCAACATGATGTCCAACATGATGTCCAACATGTTTCAAGCTGCTTCAAGCTTGATCATTGGCAAAAGGTCTTTGAAGACTTTCTTTTTTGAATTTTCAACAATTTTCACTGCATCAATCAACATTATTTTGTGAATACTTAGTGACCTAATCCAGTTTGATGCGCTGGTATTTATCTAGAAATTCCAGAAAGATGGATTCGAGGTCGATGGTGGGCTGCAATCTGCCTGAGAAGGCCGGCAAATTGGGCAAATCTCAGGACAAAGGTTTCACTACAGTGTGGTACCACAGAAAATCATGTTGTTCTGAGAATGTTTCATGTCATGAATCATGTTGTTTCTCGCCAATCATGGTCTTTAGGGCTGTGAATGGGGTGACTTCCACGTAGGTTCCTCCCAGTCCTCAAGGTGTAGACAACAATAGTTCAAGTAACCTTCACATAAGGTGAGCTACCTTCGGTTAAAGGTTGCAGACGATTCTGAAAGTGATTATTTTTGAGGTCCAGAGGGCTCTGGGATTTTAGAGATCAAAGCCGGATGTGTTGTGCTTCCGATTCGAAGCGAACTCAGTTTGTGGTTCCTGACTTTCGATTCTGATGAGGCCACATTATGCCTCACAGGATTCTCTCAAACTTCCCTTCCCATTTGTGACCCAAGCTGTCCTGTAGGCTGACTGCAATTTCATACATTTTCTGAATGGATTCATCCAGCCAGCTTGATCAAGCTTGTGCGCTTCAGAAAGCCTTGTATTGTGAGACATTGTGAGCATTCTGTGAAGGTTGCAGGTTTGTTGATCGAGAAGGAGCTGAACGCATTCTCACAGGTCTTGTCAGGGTGCCCAAATAGCGGAGGGATGAATAGAGCTCAAGTTTCAATCCGCACAGTTCCAGAGATGATCGCTTTCAACATCTTTGAACATAATCCTTGCAACATGATCTGGATGTGGCAAGCTGACATCTTCTTGGTATGCAATGAAATGTAGAATCTCGTTCTTCGAGGGCATCATTGATAGTGTCCACATGCATTCACCATCTTTAGTGAATAATCAACGCCTTTCGCCAGCCTTTAAAGATCTTTAAAGCATTTACATTAGCTGCCTTGCAAAGTGCAGAGCGTCAGAGCGTGACTTCAATAAACAGCCGGAGCTTCTCTAGTTTCATCGGCTCCAACAGCCGGAGCCAAAGCCTTTCCCAAGGAGCACTCCTGCTCGGCCATTGGTGGCAATCGTTGGTGGTGCAAAGATCAACGACAAGCCTCCCTCTGAGACATATTTTCAGGGATCAGACGGAGAACCCTTTTTGAAGCTGTGAAATGGATTGAAATGGTGAAATATTGTGAAATGTAGGGTCTAGAACCCTAATGTAGGCTGCAATTGTTTAGACAAAAAGCAGTGGAAGCCTGTCTGTCACAGTGCCTCCATCATGTTTTCATTTCAGGATCAAGCTCATCGAGAATCTGATTGACAAGGCAGATGGCATCATCATTTGCGGCGGCATGGCATACACCTTCTTGAAGCAACTTGGCTGCTTTGGAATGGTGTTTTATGAGCCAATACATGGGAGTGGTAATCGTGCAAACAAAATGGACAACCTAAGCTTGGGTTCAAGACTATCAAGGCAGAAGTTAGGAAAGGGTTGGAACTCTGAGTCAAGACTGACTCAAGAGCAGAAGCCGTGAGCAGACATGACAATTTGAAAACATAAATCAACTTTGATACAATATCGGCTTTGCGGTTGCAGTCACTTACCATTCACTTAGCCACCAGCTCGTCAGACTGTTCTCACGTTGGTATCCTTCAAGTGCAAAGGCAGTGCTTCGGAATGAAGATTGGCCGTACCCTCGGTGGCCCATTTTCACAGGGCTATTTGCTTTTAAAGGTGTGTGGTCAAGCAGATATGAATATTCAAGTCAATATCTGAAAATGCAGTTGAGAGTCTGAAATTGGCTTTCTCATGCTTACTCATTTTTACATCCCTGACTTTCATTGTACGAAGTAGAAAGCTCCGCCCAGGCAAGAGCCTTTTTGACAAGAAGGGTCTGGAGCTTGTGTCAAGATGTTTGCACACATAATTGCAGCCGAAAATGAACCACGCCTTTGTCGTGTAGACAAAAGGAGCATTTATCCTGCAGTAACTAGAGTTATTGCATGTTAATAACATTGTTATTGCAGTCTGTAATTTTTGAGAAAACAAAGTTATTTGAGATGCTTCGAGGCGCAGATATTGTGCAGGGTATGCTGGACAAGGCTGCAGCAAAGGGCTGCGAGGCCAGGAACTCAAATGCCCGGCGACAGAGCTAGAGCTGAGCTATTTGAAGCGAAGTGTCATGGCCACCGCGGCCACCTTGAAACCTCACTTTACGACAGAGTCTCCCTCTCTCTCTACATCTCTCTGAAAGTGGAGGGCACAATCCAAGGTCACCTTGCCCATCGACTGGCTGTGTGGAAAAGAGTTCAAGAACGATCAGGTAGGGGCCGTAGGGGCCGTCAACGCCTGTGCAGGTGTGTTGTAGCAGGTTGTAGCGCTTTCTAGCATAGCCCGTCTTGAACGGTTTGCAGACCTTTGAGTAGCCTTCCTCCTTGTCAATGACAGTTTGAAAGTTCGAAAGCTGCCTGTGCTGAATCTGGCACAAGGAGACCAAACTTGTCACAAAGGAGGAGGGCATCCCAGATGACTGGGAAGGCGCGAGGCTATTCTGAACAGATGCGAACAGGTTTGAACGGTGTCATGTCATTCGCTTTTGTTTGAGAGATGGGAAATTGGGCCATCCGTCTGACATGGCTAGTATTCTTATCAGCTCAATAACGGCATACCACATGCTAGTCTTGTGACACATCATTGCTGGAGTCTGCTGGAGGTATGGACTGTGGACCCAAGAGTCTGAACCCCTCAGTTCCACTACTCGTGAATGCCAATATGGCAAATCATCATTGCTTCAAAGGAGATATAACTTGAACAATCCTCCAAGCTAAGATCCTTTCAATCGACTTGAAGTACACGAAAGCATATTCAATGAATCTAAAAAAACCTTAAGATCATATTTGATCATACTGGAACAGATCGAATTCGCATATGAAGCCATGAAGCTTGGACACTTTGGCGCCCCTTGCCAAGGCATGGAGCTTTTTGCCAGCAAAGTGAAAGCGGCCAAGACAGTAGGGCTCTCAAGAGGATCTCAAAAACACGGGACACCACATCATATTGTCATATTGTATCATATTGTATATGGCATATTATGGCATTGTATATGAGTGGTATTGTATGGTATTGTACATCATTATATGGCACTGTATTGACACTTTGCCATACCTTGCCGATCATTGCCGACCACGAGGTAGTTTGGAATGGGCCAGCTGGCGTTTTTGAATTCGACAACTTCTCCAAGGGAACCAAGGCGCTGGCAGAAACTGGATGCAATCCTTTCGAAAGTCAAATTGTTTCCATGTTCTGAAATTTGCAGTTTGTCAAACGTGTTTACCTCGTGTTTTCCAGCAGTTCCTACCGGTCAGACCATGCTAGGCGCTGCTGGAAGCGGTTGCAGATCTTCATGCCTCAGGCAAGATTTGAAACCTTTGCTTCAAGGATTTGGTGATTTGGAATGCAAATCTGTTGAATTCTATGTCAACAGATTTGTTGAGTTCTGTTGGCTTTGCGAATGCATCTGTTGACTGCTATGTGCCCTGCACTCGAAGGGAAGAGGTGCTGGGGCTGCTAAGACAGACCGGTCCGCAGACAGAGTGCTCTCATGACATGCATCTCCAAGTCTCCAAAAGACAGATGGACTCTGCGCGGAGGTGGTGTCGGCATTATTGGTGGTGGCGACTCGGCCACTGCTGCTGCCAAGTGGAACATGGAGGATAGACCAAAACATCTACAAATAAGACACGGAAGCACATCTGATTTCACATCAACACAGTCCTAAATATCAAATAATTATAAATCAGAATCGTAAATATCAATTCATTATCAAGGGTGAGTCTTTGGCCAACTACTTGTACCATTTGCTATCATGTACTATGATATAAATATAGATTTAATATACAAAAACTACGTATTATAAATTAATATAAATTATAGTCGTTCAATTTCTTGGGTCAGTTTCTTCCAAAAGGCATCTCTCTTTGGGGACCTGTAAGATCCAGTAGCCGCAGTAGCCATCTATACCTTGACAGCGCCAAATATCCATTGCTGAGAGGACAAGGTCTCCTTCGTCTCAACCGGTGGCGGTGCTTCTCTTGAGTTGATGGAGGGCAAGATTTTGCCTGGCATTGTAGGGAACTCAGCCGAAAAAAGACGTAATTTAGTACTGATAGCTCATGGGGAGCACTACTCCAACCTGATAAAGTACACGCAAGGATATATAAGAATTTATGCATCAAACAACATCATGTGTGCAGTTCGTCTTTTGCAAAAGATGAACCTTTTGCAAGGCAGCTCTGGCAGATGCTCCTCCCAAATGGGAGGCTAGGCTTGTCATGTCAGAGATCAGGTTGCTGAGGCTCAAAATTAAATGGATCTGCAAGCTGTGCAAATCAAACATTTCAGCCACTTGTGTTCATTTGTAGTCTACTTATATCTGCTTAGTCTACTGCAACTGCTGTAGCGGAAGACTCCGTTACAAATTCGGCTGCATTTTGTAGGGCACCGTGACTGGGAAATACCAGTGGGACGACAAGAAGAAATCCAACACTGACGCAGACAAGGACCTGATATAGGGTTTTTATGGACGATTTTTTTCTTGAACCCTTTCCAGTAGAATGCTTACTGTAAATGTTGTTTTGTGCTTTTTCACATTCCTGTACATACCTGTGAAGCATGATTGACAATGATAGAGGTTGCACGTGAGCAAAACTTAGTTTATCCGAGTACATAGACCAAGTGGAAGTGGAAGGTGGGTGGGTTTGCGTAGGACATGAGCAGTGCTGGCGACGCAATCACAAAGTACAGCTGGGGAGATGGAAAGAAGCAGGCGCATAGAAGTGTTAATCAGTTGTTTCGTCGCTTCTTCGTTTTGTCCTTGCTTTGGGTTTTGGCCATTTTGGATGCAGGTCAGCATTTACATTGAGCTTGATGGCCTTGATGCCTGCACCGAAGATATGTTTCAGGCAAGAGAACATTAGTGAAGAATGGCTGAGGATGGTTACGGCTTGTTCATTTAACAGCTGCATATGATTTTGGTATGCAACCTCTTCTCCATAGATCTCCTTCCATCATTCCATTTCAACAAAGCCCCGCGTCGGAAACTATGACGCCGTAGAAACTATGAATCAGAAACTAAAAACCCTGCGTCAGAAACTAAATAAATGCGCGTGAGAAACTAAATACCCGTGCGTCAGAAACTGACAATCCGCGCGGCAGAAACTAAAATCAGCGCGTCAGAAACTAAAACCTGCACTTCCGAAACTAAACTGCGCGCATCAGAAACTAAAGAAACCTCGCGTCAAACAGCAAAACTGAAAACTAGAGGAAAACTAGCCAGACTTCGTACAAGACTTTGATTGTATCGGGAACAGAGGCCCGTTACTATCGTTACTTCTTTATTCTTCATGTTTTCCTACATTTTCCTACTGGATGTTTCGGATTCCACGTTTTGGTCCGATTCACGGCTTGGCCTTCAGCATCTGCCATCTCCATGGTCACATTTTCCAAGGCAACATCTGGTGAGACCGATGTCTCCCTGACCATCACCGAGGCGGCTGGAGTATGCTGAGTATGCTGAAGTTGACAAATCAATGGCAAGTCAATTCAATGAGTTCCACGTCCAAACTCTTCACACGACTGTCACGACGCACGACTGGTCGGAGCGCCTTGGATCCAGGTCGCTGGCAGGAAAAGAACATTCGCATTGAAGGACCTTGCCCATGAAATCGATGGAGTCAAGGCTCGCCCAGTGACATCATTCTGAATGGCCATGGCACAGATTTTAGGAAGTTGCCCAGAATCTCTGTCAATGCAAAATGCCTGGAGGTCAATCAGAAGAAGGGCAAGGGTTCCTTGGCTATGATTTGTTGTGACTGTTTGATTGTTTTGACTGGCTATTTCACCGCCAACTCGCAGCCCCTCTAACTTCTATCGCAGCTAAGCAATTCCAAGGCATGGTAGTCCTCAAGTTGGTGAAGAAGGACCATTCCTGTCGGACGTACGAGTGGCTTTGGTAACCATGCACCAGGTGACCGGAAAAATGTGATGCTTGATTGAAAGGAGGAGAAGCCGTGGTTCAAGCTGCAGGAATCTTCTGGTGGCGGAGGTCTTGACTGCCAGGGCAAACAAAAATGTATTCAAGTGTTTACAAAGAAGCCTGCAATCAAAACCGGAAATTACAGTAATACACATTGGATGTGTTGACATTCTAAACTGCTTTGCCACAGCGTTGCGCAGGTGGTGATGATGAAGAAGAGGGCGGCATGGGTGGCATGGGCGGCATGGGCGGCATGCCAGGTATGGGCGGCATGCCAGGTATGGGCGGCATGCCAGGTATGGGCGGCCTTGGTGGCATGGCCAGGTACTCAGTGTCTCTCCAAGATCTCTGACGTAAGAAGAATCAGTGAGATGCTGTAAGACGTAGGATCTGAGAATCAAATCTACTGCAAAGATGTGGGGGTGGGTCAAAACCTATTATTATCAATTCTAATGGGATGAACCTCCATTTACCAGCTATTTGGGGGTTCACTAGGTGCCAGGGTTTTGACCAATAGCCATGTGAATTTACAGGTTTCCAGGCAACACCTCTGCGATATGTGAAATATATTCTGTATCACTGTATCACAAACAGAACCTGTACTTATTTGATCTTATTTGTGTGAACTTGATTGCGGCTGGCAAGTGGGACGAGGACCTTGCGTCGATGATGGGCGGCATGGGCGGCATGGGTGGCATGGGTGGCATGGGCGGCATGGGCGGCATGGGCGGCATGGACATGGGTGGAATGGACGACATGGACCTTGGCGGAGAAGACGAAGAAGGCAAAGAAGAGTCTGGGGCCCCAGTTCCAAGAACCAAAATTTACTTTCAAAGCAGTGACTCGCTACACTGCGAAACCATTTGAAAAGCACGAGTACAATGATCTATGGTCTGAAGGGGTTCAGTGAGCTCAACGCCTTGATACCGTGGCTGACAACGTGCATTGTATCCTTTCGGAATTCTTTCTGAATCTTGCCATTGTACAAAGGTGAGCACCAACCATGGCCCTGTCTGATCCTGACAGGAACTTTTACTCCAGTTGAGTCGCACCTTTTACTCCAGCAGTCAGCAGTTGAGTAATGTTGAGTCCTCATCATGTCCTGATCACTGAGGTGAAGCCAAAAATATCCAATAAAAAATGAACTTTCGCTGAAGTTGTCAGCAAAGTGCGCGAAGCAAGTCTTGCCATCAGCTGAGTGGCTTTCCACACTTGGAACACCTTGAAAATCCTTGAAACATTTTCGGAATGTCTCTCCCATGCTATACAGTGCCTATGAGTTTTTCCGAAGCTGCAATCAGAAGGCAAACGCGCATCCTCTTACATATCAATCTTATTGTTTTTGACCATGAAACAGAATATTTATTCAGCTTTTTTGGGCAGGGGTGTACGGTGTAACTTTCTTCCAATTCTTCTTTTAGAGACTTTCTTCCAATTGACTCCAGTGGCCACGGATGTCCCTTGCCGCAGACAAGGCCGAAATGGGCAAGGCGCAGCCAGAGGGCATTGTCTCGAAGTTTTGATGACGCTCCAGAGAACTGGAGGATTTTGGAGTACGAACTGGGATGGCAGTCCTGTCCAAAGTCTGTCTCCTTCTTTTCAATACAAAAAGGATGGAACAACAGCAATGAAGATATATATATATATATAATATAATATTATTTGTGTATATATACGCGCAAAACCCCTGTCTCGCCGTCGGCTGAAACTGCTTAAAACTGGGGGTTTGTCATGATTTCTGGAAATTTCCAATGGAAAAATGTTGCAAAACGCCATCTGCCCACACATCAGCATCTTTCTATATCTTTCTTTTCCTGTGCTTCACGACATCCTGTGCTTCACGCCATCTGCCCACACATCAGCATCTTTCTATATCTTTCTTTTCCTGTGCTTCACGAGAAGAAAGCCAAGAGCGTAACATCACTGACGTGTTAACATAAACGGAAGAAAGCCAAGCGCGTAACATCACTGACGTGTTAACATAAAACCGAAGAAAGCCAAGAGCGTAACATCACTGACGTCTTTTATATAACACCGAAGAAAGTCAAGAGCGTAACATGACTGACGTGTTAACATAAAACCGAAGAAAGCCAAGAGCGTAACATCACTGACGTCTTTTATATAAAACCGAAGAAAGTCAAGAGCGTAACTTCACTGACGTCTTTAACATAAAACCGAAGAAAGCCAAGAGCGTAACATCACTGACGTGTTAACATAAAACCAAGAAAGCCAAGCGCGTAACACCACTGACGTGTTAACATAAACCGAAGAAAGCCAAGAGTTAACACATCCGAAGTCTCTAGGATGAAGGTTTTTGAAAAAAAAATATGATTTTGATACGTTTCAGATATGATTTGTTGTTATGATTTGTTTATGGCTTGGTTTTGCTGTTATGATTTTGATATGGTTTCAGTTATGATTTTGATATGGTTTCAGTTATGATTCTTGATGTGGGTCAAACTTGTGATTTGAAGCCAACCCATCGGAACCATATCCAAAATATTCCAAAATCGTATCAAAACCATATCAAAATCGTATCAAGACCGTATCAAAATCGTATCAAAAGCGTATCAAAATCGTAGCAAAATCATATCAAAACCACAAAAACCTTCGACAAATCGACCAAAAACTTGTCCCTGGGCTGTTTCTGTTTCTTTTTTTGAAGCCAACTCACTGGAACCATATCAAAACCGGATCAACATCATACCAAAACCGTATCAAAATCGTATCAAAATCGCATCAAAACCATATCAAAATCATACCAAAACCATAAAAATCCTCGAAACATCGACCAAAAACCTATCCCTGCGCTGTTTCTGTTTCTTTTTTTGAAGCCAACTCGCTGGAACCATATCAAAACCGTATCAAAATCATATCAAAATCGTATCAAAATCGTATCAAAACCATATCAAAATCATATCGAAATCATAACCCCAAATTCAAAGCATATCAAATTCATATCGTCAAATCGTATCCAAAACCATATTAAAATCGTAAAAACAATATTTCCTGAATTCAGCATCCTAGAGGGATTCCGGTCTGCTAAGCCAAGAGCGTAACATCACTGACGTCTTAACCTAAAACCGAAGAAAGTCAAGAGCGTAACATCACTAACGTCTTAACATAAAACCGAAGAAAGTCAAGAGCGTAACATCATTGGACGGGAACGAAAGGACGTTATTATGCCCCCACCCCCACCCCCACCCCCACAAATAAAGGAAGCGGCGTCACAACCATAAGATCTAGAGAAGAAAGGCAAGAGCGTATCATCATTGACGTTTTCACATCTAGAGACGAAGTCAACAAAGTAGCATCATCGACGTAATAAAATAAAGAGAAGAAAGTCAAGAACGTAACATCATTGGACGGGAACGAAAGGACGTTATTATGCCCCCACCTCCACCCCCCCAAATGAAGGAAGCGGCGCCACAACCAGCTTAAAAAAAACACACAAAAGAAAGACCATCCAGAACGTGCCAAAAACGCAAAAAGTCGCGCGCCTGCCAGCGAAAATGCAATACGATTGTTTTGCAAGGTCATAAAACACTGCGCCTGCCACGCAAAATGGACGTGCTCAAATTCATTGGTGGCCGCAGGTCAAAATGCATTTTTTTGAACTTAAAAATAGAAACACCGCGTTTCGCCTGCACGAGGAGCAAAATTCGAACCGGACGAATGACAATTTTGGCAACGGCGAGACAGGGGTTTTGCGGGTATATGTATATATATATAGATTGTGAATGAGCTTATTTTGCCCACTTGCACACCGGTGTTCCCTAGCACTTGAATCTACATGAGACATGTCTCCTGGGTCCAACCATTTTCCAGGCATGCTGTTCCGAAGACTCACCGGCTCAGGGAGCCCGGAAGAGAGGTGGGCGGGTTGTGAGTTTAGCCATAGGCTTTCCTTCGAAGTGGCTGTGGACAGCCTGGGACATTTGACCACGGCTCCGTCAGTGGTGAGAAAAAGGCGTGGTCGCCTTGGGGATGTGACTGGAAGAGGCATTCCATTGAAGAGGTCATCAGAGGTTGCTACTCCAATCACATTGGTAGCGGAACCCCCCAGCGCTTATCAAGCTGGGGGGCATCCAGGGAGGCTACCAGGCATTTGCAGTTGACTGGCTGGAGACGGTGAAGCAGAGTTTGACAACCCTGCAACTTGATCCATGTCTGGAAGTGAGACCGCCGATGGTCAAGGCCAGGTTGGTGGAATATCAAGCCAGTTGGCCTTCCTCGTTCCAAGTTTTGATCCCAGCAAAGATGATCTGCAACTGTATCAGCAAAAGGTACAGCTGGTCCTTTCCATGTCGCCCTCGAACAAGATCCTGGAGCTCACAACGAGGTTGGTGCTGAACACCACAGGCTCAGCATTTTCGAAGCTTCAATTACATCAGTCAGACATTTGCGTGAACGAAGAAAAAGGTGCCAAACGGATCGTTGAATTGCTAGGTGGTCACTGGGGAAAAACTAGTTTGGAAAAAAGATGCTATGATGCAGAGCGCGCATTGTACCAGTGCAATCAACTTCAAGGATGAGAGCTATTATTCATTTCTTGCCAGAGCCAACATTCTGTGGACAAAACTCAAAACACAAAATCTGAAAATTGAGGATTTGCAAGCATATGTGATGTTGAGAGGAGCGCTAATTTCAGGAGATGACAAAGAGTGATTCTTGACAGTGACAGCTCAATTGAGGGCACTCTGACAGTTCAACGAGTTCAAGAATCCGTACGTTTGCTTGGCACTTCCTTTTTTCAGGAAATGACCGGTTTGGGAAAGAGGTCTCAGAAAAGCAAGGTTTATGATCATCAGACGCTCTTTACTGAAGACATGGACACACATGGAGAACATGATGATTCAATTCACATGACACAACATGATGAATGGAATGAAGGTGAATGGATGGAAACATTGGTGCAAGAGGGGGATGATGATGCAATCTTTGTTTCTGACTTCGAGACAGCAGCGGCTGACATCGTCCAAGCCGATGAGGACTTAGCTGCAGCATGTTCCTCGTATGTTGAAGCAACGAGAAAATTGAGCGAAAAGGTGAAATCCAGAGGTTTCTGGCTGATCTCCAAAGGCAAAGGCAAGGGCTTCAGAAACAAGGGAAAAGGAAAGCAGACTTGGGGACTCCGAAAAAGTCTTCAACAAAAGGACCCTTGAGAGTAACTGCAGAATCTGCGGGAAAAAAGGTCACTGGAAGAGCGAATGTCCTAACAGGGGGCAATCTTCAGGATCGACACCAGGTGCCGCTGCCCCCATTACTTTATCAATGGGTTTGTCTGCTGAGATGGAGGAGTTTGCCATGCCTTCAGAGTTCATGAGTTTGCCCGTGGTGACGGAAAATCCGCCCACCCAGGACACCCAAGCAAGGGAATTTTGCTTTGTACAGGCAGTTTCTTGTAGATCCTTTCAGAAACCATGCCAGCCCTCAGAAACCTGGGTAAATGAGATGGATGGAAGGGAACGAATTAGAAATAAGGTTAAGGCTAAGGGCAATCTCAGGACTAATTCTGATAACTCGTCCGTCATGCACAGGACTGATGCAGCGCACCGCCAACAACCCCGACATGACGTGGGGAATGTCCGCAAGATCTTTCGCAGATCATGGGAAAGCCGCCTGAGGGAAGCATCCGGGTATCCAAAGGAGACATTGCCGCACAGAAATGCCAGTCAGCTGAAAGCCACATGCATCCGGAGTCAGGCAGTAATGCCAAAGTGCTGTTTGCCACACACGACACATGGGGGATTTTAGACACTGGAGCCAAAAAGACCGTCATAGGCAGCGACTCCATCAAAGGTTTTCTGGGGAATCTGAATCCCCAAACCCGGAAATTGGTCAAACGATGTAAGTGTGAAGTTGATTTTCGGTTTGGAAATCAAGGAAACCTCAAATCTCAGCATGCCCTGGTGTTTTCGGTTTTCGGTCTGGCTCCCTTTGTCCAATACGTTGCTGCGAACCTTGGGTGCCATGATGGACACTGGCCAAAATAAACTGCTGATTCCCAAGCACAATGCGTCCGTTCCGTTGAAGCTGTCTCCAAAAGGTTTGCACCTGGTTCATTTCAATGAGTTTGTCAAAGTGTCTTGCGCCAGCCCGAACCCTGGGGCATCAGCCGAGACTTTTGTGCAAGAGTGTGTGTGTGTGTGTGCCAAAACCACCTGCATCCGTCCTTTCGACTGCCGTTGGGGAATCTGCCGATAAGAACACAGGCGTAACAGTTGACAGGAATGATATCATCAAAGCTGAGCCAACACACCCTCACATGAACATACGCACCCACACAAAATCAGAAGATGTCTCAAGCCACAGCCCAGAGGAACAGGTGCCGATCGATCCCATGACGCTCGAAGAGTTGTCAGCAGAGATGGTCACCTTCGGGAAAGCAAACTCCGGCAGGAGCTTTGCAGAAGTGTGGGACCATTACGCAGACTGTCCAGACTGGACCCAGTGGTTCTTTGCCCATTACCAGTCAAGCAAAAAGACGGAGCACCGCAAGATGTGCTTGCTCATCAAAAAGATGATCGAAGAGTCCGAGAATAACGCCACCTATGCTCCCACAACCGAGGCCAGTCATGCCATGCCCAAGAGCCTGGCACATCCACTATTAGCCACTGCAAAGCCTCGCCCAGGCCCATTGCCTGCACGGGTACCGAGATTCCAGAGACCGGTATATGCCATGGATCCCAACCGGAGATCAACAGGAAGCCGTCACGAATCTGCAGCAGCGAGTTCAGAGCATGGAGGGAGGTCTCCAGCAGATCATTGCGATCCTTAGCAACCCACCCCGAAATCGATTGCGGAATGGGACGATCCCTGGAATGCATAGATGATCTGCCTACGGAAAGTGACTGGGTTTTTCGAGCAGGGGAAATAGACACTTTTTGTGAATCACAACCCAATAAACAACAAGTAAGATTCCGGAATCTAGTTCAACAGTTCGAAAGAGAACTTCAAGACAGCCTGTTAAAACACAAGAGCCATGAGAAAACCCATCAAACCCTCAATGAAGAACTGTTGAAATTGCACTGTGCACTTTACGCCTTGCCCAGTCGACCCGTGCTTGTACATACCCCGGCATCCAGTGTCAGGAAAACTGTCAGGTGCACTTGGCGTCCACGTGGACGATGGCATCCATGGTGGGGATGAATACTTCCATGAACAAATTGCAAAACTAGAAGCCAAATATCCATTTGGATCAAAAAAGTCACAAAGTTTTACTTCCATTGGAATTGGCATGCGACAAAACAATGATAACAGCATTGAACTTTCACAATCAACTTACTGTATGTCAAAAACATACCGCCAATTCACATCAAGACCGAAAGGAGAGCCCAAGAAAATGTTCAGGTGGATGAGAATGAACGTCACCTTTTAAGGGCCCTCATTGATGCAAATCGCACTCTCCACAATGCTAGGAAACATCACGTTGTCACCATTCGCATTCAACCCATACCTTTACATCAAGTGAGATTCATTCCCTTCTCAGATGCCTCGTTTGCGTCAAAGACCAAACCTGAACCATTCATGTCCAATTAGTCCCCCTTTGTGGGGTACAAAGAAAATTCATTTGATTGTAACCAGTGCACTTTCAGCCGAAACATCCGCACTTGCAACTACACTTGACCAGTTGACATGGATAAGAATCTGTTGGGCTTGATTGTTGAACCCCAAGACTAACTGGCGAAAACCCAAAGAGATCTCCAATCTCCCGGATGCATGTTTGGTATGACCACACGGGCAGCTATTCCTAATTGTCAGGGGTCCAGAACACAGTTGCTTGCCAGATCGATCCGTGATACGCTAGGAGAAGGGATCCGTTTGAACTGGGTACATAGTGGAGCGCAGTTGGCCGATGCACTCATGAAGCTAATGGAGGCAAATGTCCTGAGGGAGACACTCCGCCAAGGGAGGTGCTGTCTTCATGATGCTAGTGAAGTCTTGAAGAACCGCGCCACTGCAAGGAAGATAATGAAATTGCTAAAAACCTCATGCACCGAAAACGAGCTCTCAGCTGAAAAAATGTGAAAATTAGGGAATGTGGTTGAGCTCATTTTGCCCACTTGCACACCGGTGTTCCCTAGCACTTGAATCTACATGAGACATGTCTCCTGGGTCCAACCATTTTCCGGGCATGCTGTTCCGAAGACTCACCGGCTCAAGGAGCCCGGAAGAGAGGTGGGCGGGTTGTGAGTTTAGCCATAGGTCATCAGAGGCTACCCCAATCACAATATATGCATATATATATATATATGTGTGTGTGTGTGTAATACAGAATAGCCTGAACAAATCTGACCATGCATTGTGCTTGTGGGCAGCATGCATTGCATTCTGCATGCACGCATGCTCCAGTACTCAGTCCCCCATATTTGGCGGTTTGAAGTACTACTGTGTTCAGTTTGGACGCCAGCCAGCAAGATTACAGTAACGTGACAGTGTGTAGAATGAAGGAAGAGTTGAGGGAGTTATGTTTGCAGAACAGCCATCCTGTTGCAGAGCTGAATCCGATACAATCCGATACCTTGTACACAGCCTTTAGGGATGACTCATGTGGGCCATCAGCAATTGCCTCGCTTGGAAGGAAACCACAATGGTGACCCAAAAATGTTGTTTCAAACAGTTCTTGATGGCGGTGCATATGACAGACGCGGCCATCAACTACAAGTGTCGCCCTTGAACCGGTCACGCTTCCTGGACTAAAAGCGAGTAGCTGGCTCCATTTGGGAGTACAAAGTTCTTTGGCATTGGTCCACGATTCCTACAAAGGCAGGCGTAGTTCAGCCAAAGACAGACAACCTGCTTGCGCGGTACAAAGCGGAGTGCGGGTGCACTTGTACACTAGGATTTGATGATTTGCAACTCAATAATGCATTTGCACCATCCATGTCATCACTTGAAGTTCTTATTGAAAACGAAACTTCTGCTAGCTGAAGTCCCTTTTGCTTTAGAAAGGTATTGGCAGGGGCCGGCCCCGCATGAACTTCACAGTTAACTACCCTCCCCCTTCCCCCGTGAGCAGCGGTGTATTCATGACATTTCATGACCATGATATGACACCCCTGACAGCATTATCTCATCGTCCTCCTGCTCCACCTGCCCCTCCTTGTACTCACCTTGCTAGTTTTATCAATGCTTTATCTAGCTTTACTTCCTTACCCTTGGCCTCTGGCTTTGGTACTTTCATGTACTTTCTCTTTCTAGTCATTCATTATCCCGAGTTTGGAAAACCCATGCCATGCTTCGAATTTCTTTTGTGCTCGCAATCCTCACTGCCACACTGTTGCTCAAAGCATCTAACCCACAGTGGTTTCCGATCTTTGCCTTGTTGGGGTAGAGGATTTTTCTGATGCAGCGGTGGCGACAAGGACACCTTCAAGTGGAACATCCAAACAGACTCAGCCAATCTCAGCCATGTCACTGGTACTGTAATTGCTTTATTGGCTGCACGGCTTTGCACCAGTATGCAGTCCTGTTGAGGCGGCACAACTGCTACTGTAGTAAAGGGAGATGGATCCAGACTGACGATAGCTGCATTCACGAGGATCTTCGAGCTCAGTATTCTGAGAACCGCGTTGCGCCGCGTTCCCAGGAGCCAGCAGCACATTTAGGACAGAGGTTGTCTGGAAAGAATGCAAGCTGATGTGCACCTGCTGTCATGTTTCGCTGCCGCCCTTTTCTCTAGCTGCTGAAGCAATCCTAGGAAGATCTAGGAAGGCTGTAAAGACGACAAGACAGCCCCCTCTCGCACCATGAGCCATGAAGCTGGCTTGTTAGACCATGCTTTCAAGGAAACATATCCAGCTTCAAGCTTGAGACTCACAGAAATCAGATTTGGGCGACATAAATGGTAGAATCTATCAGGTGAGTTTCAAACTTTCCAACCAGAAGAACCACAGCAGCGACTTGAGATGCACATCAGATTCGTGACAGTGAGATTGATTGCCCGAGAGGGCAAATGACATGGACACTGGCAGTTCCAGCATGGAAGCGACAGCGGCTGTGCCCAGAGGACTCTGCAATCTTCCCTAAAACTTTCCCTTGTCGCATTGTTCTGCGGAATTTGTTGCTCTTGTTGTGCAGGCCTAAAGCTGCTCAAATCTCTGCATGAATGTTTGATCCTTTTTGATACCTTATGTAAAATTGTACATGTAATGTTTGCGTGAATTCGGTCTTCTCGGACCAGCCGCTTGTTCATGAGTTGCTGGAGGACGCTGGAACCGAGCGCGATCGCAGAAGAGCAAGGTCAGCGAAAACTGTGAAAATGGAGGCCAGTTCAGCCAGTTCCATCTAATTTCTGCGGTTTGATGTTAAGGCTGTTAAGGGTCAATGCCAAGAGTTGGAATGTGACTTTGTCCCAGCTTCACTTCAACCAAGGGGCCAATATCTGGCCATACTTGCGCCATATTTCAACAATGACATGTGATGACATGTTGAAGAGCTGAGCTCAGACGTGTACTGTACAGACGTGTAGGACAGCCATGGCGGCGTGCTCGTGGTGCTGTTGAGGAGGTCCTGCGACAGACTTTGCCGGTGTTTGCTGTCGGAATAGAAAGGTAATATATTTGATTTATGACGTAATACAAAACAATGCACGTAGTATGTGATGATGATGATGATGATGATGATGATGATGATGATTATGATGTGATATTGATGTGAATATGTTTGTATATATGAGTATGTTAATATGTCGAGAAGAGACAATTTGTGAATCTATATACACATGTACTATTCTATACTATATACAATGTTCACAAAGTCTAGATGCAGCAGGGTTGATGTTTCGGATGGGTGAAAACCACGATACAAAGCAGACACAGCTGTGCCGGTGGAGATGACAACAAAATGGTAACAGGATTTTCCATCATGGCGCAAAGGACGCCTAGGGCTCACGGGCTGCATTTGAAAAGGCGGCCAAACAAGGAGAGACAAGATGCCCATCTGCTTGCTGTTTTGACGAGGATGTTTGATGAAATCGTCTCAGAGGTATTGACTATATAGATACGTGCAGATGCTGTGAGCAAAGCCACTCATCTTCTCCAATACACACGCACAGACACACGCACGCACACGTACAGACACAGACACACAGACACACAGACACACAGAGATACGATCACTAACCGTTTAACCACGATGTCAGAATCTCAAACTCCAGGGGTCCAGGAGAGTCAGGTCTTGAAGATCGAGGGTGCAGAGCGACCTGGTGTAGGCCGAGGGCAGCCTTTGCATAGTCAGGTGGCAGTGACTTAGTTTTGGTCAGACGATTCCGAGTGTTGAAGGTTGGTTGCAACTGGGTTGCCAAAGCACCAAGTTATTTCACCTCTGGACTGGTTGGTTGCAGTTGAAGCCTGTGTGGCCAGCTGGCCAGTCTCATGGATCTATGGCGCAAACAGTAGGGATCCTTTCTGAATTTGCAACAAAACAGAAGTTCTATATCCACAACTCAAGGAATCCTTTTTTGTCAGCTTTGTGTAGATAAACAGATTACTCTTCGTTTACCGAGATGGTCCAGCTCTCGGATGTCCTTAGTTCTCATTTGATTTGGTGTGGGGATGCTACAGATGCAGCAGATGAAGGCTCTACAGTGCGTCTTCGACGCGGTTTGCAGATGCCCCAATTGGGCCTTGGCAGTGGTGATCTCGAAGGTAGAGAAGGTCGTGAGGCTATTTGTACTGCGCTCAGAGCAGGCGCAACCTTTCCACCTTCCGCATGGCAGGATTTTGTTTGTTACTGGCAACATTTCTGACTTTGTCTACTTACACAGTTCCAAACTGTGATTCGGAAAGCAGTGCGCAAACCGCAAATTGCCAGGCTACAGACTCATTGACACAGCTTTGTTCTACAGGAGAGAAGCAGTATTTGTCCATGTCGTTCACCATGATAACAAAGCAGGAGGGAAGAACACCTTGAAACATCTTTCTCTTGCAAGGACTGAAAAAGAGATTGCGGCTGGCATCCGCATGGCTGGCCTAAAGCGTGAGCAGGTGCCTTGAAGCTCCGCATTGCACGAAAACAGATAAATAAAACATGAGTAGGCCATTTGTGAAGGATCTGACCTTGTGGTTGTTTTATGTTCTAATAAGCAGCATGAGGTATTCCAGTAGGGTGTCATAGAGGAATTAGGTCCAGTAGCTTATATATACAGATTATACAGACTATTTATATAGAGGTCGCATGATTCACATTGGTTCAATCTGCGTTTCATTTTTTGCTGGCATCCCTCGGTTTCACAAAAGAATATTTTCCCCACGTGCTGCACTCCCAAGTGTACGACAGGTCTTCATTTGCACAAAAGTGCTGCAGAAGGCACATGCGAGTGATGCTCAGGCCTGGGAAGCAGATACGTCTGTGCAGGACCAAGACCTTTGGTGGATGTTGGCGGTGACAAATCATTCGTGCGTTGCTTCAGGTTCGCAACTCTTTGAAGGAGAGCCTTCGAAATTTGGACAGTTCGGTGCTCACGCTTTGTGCTGCATCCCTTCACTGTGCTATTCTCGCTGCTGTGGAAACTCTTTCCGATCGTTGAGATGTTCACACTGGTTGTGGGTACAGTTGAACGCTATTTGAGAATCTGATCAGACTGCAATTTTTGCAGCCGCGTTCACTAAGCCAACTATGTGGACCTTTATGTCATCCACAATCCAAGAGCTGGCAGAATCAAGGACCTCCAGACCCAAAGGTTAGGATTTTTTTTTTAAAGATGTGCAACGGTGCAGCACATATTTTGGAAGGAGGCAGAAGTAGGCGAGCGCGTGAAGCGCTAGAAACGGAACGGCCCATTTGCTAGAAAGGAGAATGCCCCTGAGCTCTGGAGATTTTTGGTTTATTTGGTGAAGTTGAATGGTCAACTCACGATGAATCCCAAATTTCTATGATTTCCTGTCCAATCTGTGAGGAGGTGTGGTCTTTGCTGTTACAGCTTCGTGAAGAAGGTCTTTGCAAGGCCGTTGGAGTCTCGAACTTTGGTGTTGGACAGCTCGAAGGCGAGCCGTCGGGCAACAGGTTGGTTTTTGCACTGTTACAGCCATTTTCAACATGTTTGAAGATGTTACATTTTTTGGCTGAGAGTATGAAGAGAGTATGAAGAGGACAGCATGAACAAAGCCATTGAAGTGGTGGAGAGATGTGTAGAGATGCCTTGCTTTCAACTGATAGGTCTACGGGAGTCGGGCCTGGAACTGCCTGAGGTGAATCAGATCGAGGCACTTTAAGATGTGAGGAGCAAATCTGAAAGAAAACAAACTCGTAGCAGTCGTAGCATCTCGTAGCCAGGACACACTACGAACTCAGTAGGATGCAATCAAGCGTGAAGTGTCGGCAACAGACTGAGAATATTTTGACATATTTTGACAGATTTTGTCATTTTGATTAGGATATCCTTAAAAACATTTACAAACTATCTTCAAGAATCCAAAGTGTTTGGTGTGCTTGATTTTTGGGTATGGGATACGCTTGGATGCCTTTGGATGCCCCTGGGCTGTGGAGAGGTGCACTGCTGGCGTCAGCTGCAGAAAGTGACAGCCTACCACAGTGAACATGGCCACTCGCCACAGCAGACGTCCAGTTCAGTCCAAAAGCACAAGTTGGACATGCAAAGCCACCATGCAAAAGCCACCATGCCAAGCCACAAGCCAGGGTAATAGAAAGGATAGAAAGGGCTCTGAAGATGCAGTGTTTGCATGTGTTTGCCAAGTTTGTTTTATTTGTTTTCTGGTTTCTCTGAGGAATTGCAACTATGTGCATGGCGCCCCTTGCGCGTGGCCGAATGTTTGGCCGCAGCGATCTGGCCAAGATGGCACAGGACATGTCAAGGTTGAGCAAAGAATTGCTGAGTGCTTGGTTGTGTCTTCAAGAAAGGCGTAGCAACTTGCTTGGAAGTTGCGTGGTAGTCATGGAGTTGCGACCAGACTGGTTCCAGCCACAACGGTACGGATGCTTTTGCCAGGAGATGGGCCGCACAGAAGCAGAAGTGGCAATTCGATGGAGCTTGCAAAAAGGCCCACCTGCACAAGAAGAGACAGTAACTCCGAAAAAAGGTCAAAAAGGTGGCAAACGGGGATATTCAAAAAATGTGGTTTTCAACACCTCAATTGGCTAAATTCATGATTTGTGCCATACACACTGTTGATTTTTGGAAGTGAACTGCAATGACGATGTGGTTGTACATGCCTGGTAGAATCCTGAGTCCATCATCCTTGATAAACAGGTGAAACCAGGTCCAAATCATTAATCGGCAAGGTGGTTCTTGGGTTAGCCACATCCCATCGCGGAAATGGAAAGACATGATTAGGCAGGTACGTCGATCCAGCGTCCCGGATCGATATCACAGAATGTCATAGCCGTCTTCGTTGGCTGCAGAACTATGACATTCCCTGCAGCCCCCTGCTGTTAAGTAGTCTTTGGCGCATGAATTCGGAAAACATAACGTGCATAGTCTTTGGCGCATGAATTCGGAAAACATAACGTGCATAGTCATCAAATGTCCAGTTGTAGTTTTCTGCATGTGAATAGCAGTGTACACACACACAAAGGCCTTCACATGGAAGGCAAATTCTGAAAGACTGCCTAATGAAGCAAGCAGATCACGTCAATATAAGCAACGTTGAACTCATTCGAAAATGAAATTCATGCTTGGGATTAGGTGTATACGCACCTGCATCTTCATGGACAGGTCTTTCCAAAGAAGGCACTCTGAGGTAGCGGCGTGTAGAGCAAGTAGACCACGTAGATCAAAGAAATCGCGATAAATAAAGTCGAAATGGAAAGGACATGGTTAGATTAAAAGGTATTAATTGTTATTGGCGAAATGATTGAATATGATGCAATCCAAAGTTTGTATTAGCGAAATAATTGAATATGATGCAATCCAAAGTTATCGTGCCCTTGTCCCTCACGAACATCAATTGTTTGTTGCAGATTGCGCAACACTTTGCGTGTGGAGAGCGGTATACACATATATACATATGTCTTCATAAGGAAGGTGACACTTCTGGGTTGCCGACGCGTGGAACAAATAGAGCAAGGACAGTATGACTTTGGAGTGTTAAAAAGTGAAGAGAACTGCACTTCAATTGAAACATGGATACCACGAAATGAAATGGACACAAATCGATTGTATTCTTGTTCTTCCACAAATCCGTTTAAAATGAACGTTTATTAGTTGTCTATGGACGAAGGGCAGAATTCGCCAAAAACTGAGATTCCGACGCGTAGAACACGTAGGTCAGGTGGTTGAGATAGAACGCAGTGATGAAAAACAGTAAATGGATTGATTAAATCACAGTTATATAACACTTAAGCCAGTGTGTTGCAGTACCGTGAACCATATAGAGTAGAACAACGGACGTAAACTAAGCTGGAGAACTGAATATAATCAATTACGGAAAAACAAATATCACACTGCGAGCCAGGCGTTTTGGGTGGGATGTTGCAGAAAAACGTTTGAACAGTTGCAACAGTTGCAAAGTTGCAATTGGAATGAAAAGCACAAAAACCAAAATGCAGCTACAACGGCTTCTTTTCAGTCAAACGGTGTCAATTGTTGTCTGGTCCATTTGTGTCCAAAACTGCGGGCAATCGAAATGATCTGAGGAATGCATTCGCGGTATCTAGGTTCCTGAAGGGTATGAAGGGCGAGCAGGTCTTGAACTTGAGGAAGTTGAAGTTCACGAGGAAAAGTATTTTGTAAAATTAGACGTGTTCGAGCAATGAGACCTGTATACATGTAGCTTCTAGGTCCAAAACCAGCGGAAGTGCGTATCACTGTGTCCCAAGGCAATACCGATGTAATGGTACGTTGATGTGGATTGATGTTGAATCCAAGTGCATCAAAACCCTGTACTTCTTCCAAAAGAATGGGCGAGGTGTAGAAGTCTAAATTCCAAAAGCAAGTTTGTCGAAGGCGATCAGTGAGTTGTTGTGGACCCAAAAGCAGACGGTTGTCAACATAACGAAAGGAAGTAAAAAGTTTTTCAGAAAAAATGGCTTGTCCAAAAAGCATGCTGTAGGTGTGCTCTCGATGTAGGGCAACTAGTGAACATACAACTGGGGCCCACTGTGAGCCCATAGATGCGCCTTGTATCTGTCGGTAGCTAACACATCCCAGTGAAAATAAGCTATGGCGAAGGAGGTACTTCACAAGACTATGGTCTCAATTATTGGATTGGTTTGAAGTGTTCGCTCAGTAGAAAACCTCGAAAACATGAATCAAGATCGTACACACATCTGCAGCGATAAGGTCCCTACCATGTTTGACATTCTGCTTGGTTCGAGCATCACAAACTATGTGTGTCCGCACACTTTTGTGATAGGTCTTCCTATATTCTAGATCTCTTCAAATTGATCTCTTGTAAATTGATTTGAAAGAGAAGGTGAAAACTCATAAAATGACAGTAAGAAGTAGGGTTCCCGGCCAAAAAAATCCTTCGGCACATGGCCACCTTCGCCCTATGGGCACCATTCGCCCGTTGGGCACCCCCTTCACATGGAAGGCAAATTCTGAAAGACTGCGTGTAGAGCAAGTAGACCACGTAGATCGAAGAAATCGCGATAAATAAAGTCGAAATGGAAAGGACATGGTTAGATTAAAAGGTGTTAATTGTTATTGGCGAAATGATTGAATATGATGCAATCCAAAGTTTGTATTAGCGAAATAATTGAATATGATGCAATCCAAAGTTATCGTGCCCTTGTCCCTCACGAACATCAATTGTTTGTTGCAGATTGCGCAACACTTTGCGTGTGGAGAGCGGTATACACATATATACATATGTCTTCATAAGGAAGGTGACACTTCTGGGTTGCCGACGCGTGGAACAAATAGAGCAAGGACAGTATGACTTTGGAGTGTTAAAAAGTGAAGAGAACTGCACTTCAATTGAAACATGGATACCACGAAATGAAATGGACACAAATCGATTGTATTCTTGTTCTTCCACAAATCCGTTTAAAATGAACGTTTATTAGTTGTCTATGGACGAAGGGCAGAATTCGCCAAAAACTGAGATTCCGACGCGTAGAACACGTAGGTCAGGTGGTTGAGATAGAACGCAGTGATGAAAAACAGTAAATGGATTGATTAAATCACAGTTATATAACACTTAAGCCAGTGTGTTGCAGTACCGTGAACCATATAGAGTAGAACAACGGACGTAAACTAAGCTGGAGAACTGAATATAATCAATTACGGAAAAACAAATATCACACTGCGAGCCAGGCGTTTTGGGTGGGATGTTGCAGAAAAACGTTTGAACAGTTGCAACAGTTGCAAAGTTGCAATTGGAATGAAAAGCACAAAACCAAAATGCAGCTACAACGGCTTCTTTTCAGTCAAACGGTGTCAATTGTTGTCTGGTCCATTTGTGTCCAAAACTGCGGGCAATCGAAATGATCTGAGGAATGCATTCGCGGTATCTAGGTTCCTGAAGGGTATGAAGGGCGAGCAGGTCTTGAACTTGAGGAAGTTGAAGTTCACGAGGAAAAGTATTTTGTAAAATTAGACGTGTTCGAGCAATGAGACCTGTATACATGGAGCTTCTAGGTCCAAAACCAGCGGAAGTGCGTATCACTGTGTCCCAAGGCAATACCGATGTAATGGTACGTTGATGTGGATTGATGTTGAATCCAAGTGCATCAAAACCCTGTACTTCTTCCAAAAGAATGGGCGAGGTGTAGAAGTCTAAATTCCAAAAGCAAGTTTGTCGAAGGCGATCAGTGAGTTGTTGTGGACCCAAAAGCAGACGGTTGTCAACATAACGAAAGGAACTAAAAAGTTTTTCAGAAAAAATGGCTTGTCCAAAAAGCATGCTGTAGGTGTGCTCTCGATGTAGGGCAACTAGTGAACATACAACTGGGGCCCACTGTGAGCCCATAGATGCGCCTTGTATCTGTCGGTAGCTAACACATCCCAGTGAAAATAAGCTATGGCGAAGGAGGTACTTCACAAGACTATGGTCTCAATTATTGGATTGGTTTGAAGTGTTCGCTCAGTAGAAAACCTCGAAAACATGAATCAAGATCGTACACACATCTGCAGCGATAAGGTCCCTACCGTGTTTGACATTCTGCTTGGTTCGAGCATCACAAACTATGTGTGTCCGCACACTTTTGTGATAGGTCTTCCTATATTCTAGATCTCTTCAAATTGATCTCTTGTCCTCACAATTGTAAATTGATTTGAAAGAGAAGGTGAAAACTCATAAAATGACAGTAAGAAGTAGGGTTCCCGGCCAATAAAATCCTTCGGCACATGGCCACCTTCGCCCTATGGGCACCATTCGCCCGTTGGGCACTCCTTCGGCTTATGCCACCCTTCAATTGTCCTTGACCCCCCTTCGGCTATTGCCATCACTTCTAGCAGCCCCTATGGCTACTCGCTCAACTTCTGCCTCCGTAGAGGGCGGATTCGGCACACTATGCCAAGATTGTTCTTCCCCATTAGGGATGATGAGGTCATGGTCTGTATAGGACACATGACTAATGCACACTGTTGATTTTTGGAAGTGAACTGCAATGACGATGTGGTTGTACATGCCTGGTAGAATCCTGAGTCCATCATCCTTGATAAACAGGTGAAACCAGGTCCAAATCATTAATCGGCAAGGTGGTTCTTGGGTTAGCCACATCCCATCGCGGAAATGGAAAGACATGATTAGGCAGGTACGTCGATCCAGCGTCCCGGATCGATATCACAGAATGTCATAGCCGTCTTCGTTGGCTGCAGAACTATGACATTCCCTGCAGCCCCCTGCTGTTAAGTAGTCTTTGGCGCATGAACTCGGAAAACATAACGTGCATAGTCTTTGGCGCATGAATTCGGAAAACATAACGTGCATAGTCATCAAATGTCCAGTTGTAGTTTTCTGCATGTGAATAGCAGTGTACACACACACACACAGAGGTGTGCCGTTTTGGGCCTTTGTTTGAAACAAGCATTACGATGTAATTTTTATGTTGTCGAGATTTCTTTTGGTGCAGGGTTCAGCATGCAAACATCAAGAGGTAAAAGTGCAATAAAAGTGCCCTGGGCACTCCTGTCTAATGCAGAATGCGATAGAATGTGCAATATATAATAGACAACTGCACAGGCAGGTCCTGTCCAGGTGTAGCGTGTAGTGACAGCATTGTTGACACGATGCCCACAGCGTTGTTGACTGTTGAGAAAGCTAACGGAATGAATATGCCTGGCTATCGCCTATCGGGTGTGGAAACAGAGTTCTTGCTTGGACATGTTGTTGCAAGCCTGTACGTTGACGCAATCGAGGCTACATTCCAATTCCCAAGTCCATCAATCCAGAGCGCATCCTTCTCAACATGGCTGACGGGTTTGACCTGACCAAGCGTCAGATGGAACTGGAGCTGAATTGATGAGATTTCTTTCAACGAAAGTATTTCACAAACAGCCATGTTTGGATCACGAAATCACACCTACACCTTTGCTCTAGTTGACCAAAACACCTCGCTGTGTTCTTGGAACATCAGCAGCACCTGAACCTGGAAATACTCGTAGTACCTGACACCTGCTGCTGTTGAAGCTCAACAAAAAGCCCCAAAGAAAATTATTGTCGTTGGCATGTTTTCTGAGAGGCTAGTCACTGTACATCTGAACTGCATACTTATAAGGTATACACATACAGTGTGCATTTGTGTGTGTGTATACAGTGTGTATATATATATTTAAATACACAGTATGTTCACACATGCATATTATATGTCTACACAGGACATGTATGTATGTGTATTTAAGGGCTTACGCCTGACAGCCGGGCGCCGGCAGAGAAACGCCCTGAAGTCAGTGTAGGGGAGAAGCATCAAAAAACACAAATATGCATCAATAATCAATATATATATATATATGCACAAAAAATGATTCAAACAAAAATGAACGACCAAACAGGAGGAAAGGAGGGAATGAAGGAAGGCAGAAAGCAAGCAAGGAAGTAAGGAGGCCTGTGCCTCACGTCAAATTCTGCACCTGTAGATAGCTGCCTCTGCCTAACGTCGCTTTCTGATGCGACTCAACTCCGGAATCGTTCGATACACGGGTACCTATGTCGAACGTCACTTTCAGAAGCCTCACGTCGCTTCCTACACCTATAAGAAACTAGCCTCCAGAACGTTGCTTCGTTTTTCATCCGTCGTCGCACCCTTTTTCTTGCCCATTTGGCATTGCTTCTCAGACGCGCTCCCCGTGGTTCCCCGGGGTCGGCGGATATTATATACCAAGTTTTCACAGACATGTTGAAGTTGATACTGAGGCAAGTTTGTTGCGTGTTGGACTGGGCATTCTCTAAGGAACGCGTTGAGCGATTGGACACTGGATTTATGTCCTGCACGATGGCTTCACCATGCCACGAGCTGTCTTGGCAGCTGGTGGCAGAGCCTTGGAGCATTGTACCCTTGTGTCCTTGTGTCATTGAACGCCTTGAACGCACAGCACGGATAAATCATAGATATGTTCGATATGATTGATATGTTCGATACCTTAGATACGTTTGATATCTCAGATATGTCAAATATCTTAGATATGTTAGATTTTGCGTGCCTGGGACATACGACGGACAACTTCAACATGTGTGTTTTCAGGTTTTGTGTGTTTCCAGGGGTACCACAAGCACACCAAGTTTCACCACCATCCCAAATTATTCATGCCTTCGTAGAAACAATTTTGGGACGCTCTGGTTTCGCAACCGATTACCATAGCCAAGGACAGCATTCCTGACCCTGACACATGGGGAGGAAATCGCAACAAGTCCAAAGGATACGGGAAAGGCAAGTCGCTCCTTGTCTCGGTCTGATCGAGTCACTTTATGTCAATGTTTTCAGATCTTTTTGAATCCACTGCAGTGTCCTGAGAACCTGGAAAAAAAATGCAGCAAAAAACTAAGGAAATTTACACATTCAGAGCCCACGAGATGGTGATCAACTGTTGGCAGGCATCCAAAGGGATCCTGATTTCTATGTTTTCCTATTGATCCTACTGGGATATCCCAGTCCTAGTCCTAGGCGCTTTTAGTGCTCCCCAACTTGGCTTATGGATGCTTATGGATAGTACTTTTCGACCTTTGCATTGCTGGAGGTCAAACCACTTAGTCCTTTTTTATCCCTTTTTTGAATCTATCTGAACCCACTTGTTCTGTGGAAGCCGGTTTCCTTTAAGCCGTGCACAGTTGTGTTGCTTGGGCAGAAACCATCAGCTGGCAAAGATCCGCATTTTCGCTGGTTCGGTGCATTTAAGCTGTGACAAGCTACACGCGCAAGTGCGCATCTTGCAATACATGGGTGACTGAAAAAATGCTGCTGCAGCAGTCTTGGATCCCGGGAAGGAGATTCCTGTGTGGGCTCTCTTGGCCGAACTTGAGGTGCACACCATCCATTCATCAGCAGCAGGGTATAGTGAAACCACAGTAAGAAAGTACTAGCAATGATATAACATTGGTAAGAGCGATATAGATGCTCACGATAAGGTCATGCATAGTAGGTGATCTGTAGTGAAGCATGCTAGTAGGTCTTGCTGTTGGGGTGCAGATGTTTCATGGATGTGGATGGGCACAGTCGAGGACAGAGCCTTTCGAGCTTTTTCCAGAGTAGCTAGGAGAGTCAGGCGGTCTCAATCCATCAGCAATCTGTGCTTGCTGCTGACTCCAAATCTTACTTCGAACAAAGAACACGAGAGTAAAATGCTTCATGGATTTTCAAGGTGCCTTGTGGTGGTATTTATGTTTTCTTTATATTATGATTATTTTTATTATTTATTATTTATTAAAATATTTATTATTTATTATTTATTATTAATTATTTATTATTAATTATTTATTATTTGTTATTTATTATTTATTATTCATTATTTACTATTTATTATTGTTTATTTGTTATTTATTATTTATTATTTTTCACTTGTTATTTAGTATTTGTTATTTTTTAATTATTATTTTTCATTTATTTATTTATTTATTTATTTATTTATTCATTATTATTACTATTATCATTCTGTTTTCCAAACAAAGTTTGCATCTCACACAGCTCCTTCAAGAGCAAAGCCGCAAGGATCCAGGCACTGCGTATTTCCGGGTCAGAGTTTAGGCGAACGGATATACGATGTGAGGTTGTATCTATGCATGAGTATGTAATGCAAGCTAGTTGCTGTCGAGCCGAGGTGCCAATAAAAGGATGATGCGCAGCTGAAGGCACGAGCAAGGAAGCTGCATTGAATGTCATTTACTTTAAGTGTTTGGATATTTTGGATTTTGCTTGCTTTTTGCAGTTGACCTTTAAGCGGAAAGTAAGATTCTGTGAAGGTAAAAGATGTAAAAGCAATTTCATGGCTTTCACCACATGGTGAGTTGTGCAGTTGTAGCTTGCGGTGCGGCCACTTTCACCATCAAGTGGACAACATGCACCATGGAAATATGTGGTCATGCTTCGGTCAAGAACCTGGGAGATGACTTGACATTACTCGTTTTTTGCTTTCTGGAGAACTTAGAGGCAAAAGAACGATCACGTCTAGACCACACTACATGAGCATAGTATGATACAAAAGCGCACACGCACGCACGCACGCACACACACACAGGCAGACTCACTTTTCTTTGCGTGCTTTCTTTTGCATTGAGCTGGTCCGCCTCAATGAAAAGATGTCGCCTGTTGTTGCTGGCAGCCCTGTTCAGCTTTGCGCAACTTGGCCGGTTCCCCCTTTACTTTCTTGCCTCACTCACTGTAATTCCTGGAGGTCAGCCAGATATTTTGCAAAATGAAGCGGTTCTTTCTTTGGGCCGCTTTTGAGCACATGTGAGTGGTGCATTGACCTGCCACCAGGCACTTTTCACGTGTGTAGGAAGGAACCACAGTAGATCACACTACAATTTGTTGGAAGAGTTCAAAAGATGTGCAAGTGCTGCAAGTATATAAGCCATTATAAGCCTTCTGTTTTGGCGTCCAAGGAAATGCAATCCAGATATAAGTCATGGACCCGTGGAGCCATCCGCACCGTCCCAGCAGCTTCTTTCGTTGGAAGACTTGCAAGACATGATCAGCTCTCTTGAAGAGCGCACGCGCCTTAGTCACGCTTGAAAATCACCACAAGACTGCATGATAGGTTAGTGGATATTATATTGCCTGTCACATTTCAGCATTGCTTGGAATTCGGGAAGTTGGTGGGGACATGAATGTTGGAGACGGTTTGCTTAAGCTGACCTTGGAGCGAGCAACAATCATTGTCAAAGTGAATTTACAGCCAAAGACTGACTGCAGTTCGAATTACAGCTACGTATGCTACGTATGCTACTTATGCTACGTATGCTACGTATGCTACGTATGCTAAGGACGAAGACAACTGCATAGTAACACCACATCGCCGGCGCAAAGACGTTTGGGGATGCACTCGCACTCCGGGGCGCACTCAGACTTGGGCATGCACTTGGACTCGGAGATGGTGGATTCGGAGACTGAAGAGCTGAAGCCGACTCAACAAGCTACGTGTTCTTTTGATATCATAGGCCTGGAATGATACATGAACCACATATCCATGCAATATTTGTAATTCTAAAGTCTAAAGATTTCAAAGGTAGTATTTTCTGGTGCCCCAATCTTATTTTTGTTGGTCTGCTGTGCTGTCCGTTGTGCCACTACATCCATGGAGATTGTTCACGGCTATCCCATCTTGGCTTCGTCTCAAACCGACAAGCCGCAGGTATCACGCTTGCAGTGGCCAGGACTGGGACTGTGCTCTATTTTGTGCAGGATACTTGCTTCTTGGATTGAACATAATTGAACTAGTGACCTTCATGCAGTTGGAGATGTTCTTAATAGTAGTTCTTACGTGCACTAAGCTTGCTTCTCCCTGGATCGACACTGTGAAAATATTCAAAAGCACGAAAGGCATGCCAAAGGGGTGGAAAGGACATCAAAGACATCATTGCTGGCAAACGAAGTTGGAGGCAACCTTATGGATATTATGGACTTTCGATTTTTGAAAGCATTTGGATTTGTCGAGGTAAGAACACGGAGACGATCAATCAGAAGTCTGCATGTGCTGCAACAATCAACGGAGTGTCTTTTTTGCACACTTGACTGAGAGTTTGAGCTTACGGAACAACAATGTGACAAAGATCAAGTTTGAATGAAAGCGGTCTCAGACAAAGATTGCAAAGCCATATGCAGCTTTAAAATATGCTTTGCAGACTTTGTGTGGTCTCAAGATTGTATTTTGAAGCGGGAAAGGAGAAGAAGAGAGATGTACACAAGAGGCCCTTGAACATGTATATGCGAGTGAGATGCAACTAAGTTATTTGCGACGATCGGCTTTCTGATTTCCTTCATGTCTGACAGCATCAACGCCTGTCAGACAACCTTGCGTCATGGCAAGAGAAGGGTTGAGGAAGGGTCGTGAAGCCACCAGATCGAAGTTATGCTGTCGCATTTGCCGAAAATGTCCAGAGTCTCCAACAATCAGAGTGCAATGTTTTTGTTTTTGTGTGTCTGTGTGTAACGTCTGAACAGACGTAAAACTTCATCATGTTATATCATATTATATTGAATTATATTATATTATATTATATCATACTATATGAAACTATATTTATATTATATTATATGAAACTATATTTATATTATATTATATTATATTATATATTATATTATATATTATATTATATTATATTTATATTATATTATATTATATTATATATTATATTATATTATATTATATATTATATTATATTATATTATATTAAATGGTGTATGATACTATATGATATGATATGATATGATATTATATTATATTATATTATATTATATTATATTATATGATATTATATAAAATTAAATTAAATTATATTATATTTTATTATATTATATTATTATTTTTTGTATTACCTTAATGCAGGGGGTCACCCGGGTTCCGGGGGGGTCGGTGACCAACGAAGACACCTCCCCGGACCCGTGAAACGTACCTGCGGGACTGTGGTCCCATATATATATATGTATATATATAGAGTTCTAATCCAATTGCATGTGATGGGATTCGATTCCCGACGGATCAATGACATGATCCATTCTTGTCTAGTGTGATTTCCATGGTGACTCCGGCATGGTGCCATGGAGCCAATCGAGGGCAACCCTGTTTAGGGTGAATGATGACGGAGTCGACTACCGAATTAAGACATTTTAACCTGGTAATTCGTCTAAGTAAAGTGCAGCAGTTGGCCTTACTGTTACCAGCCTTTTACCCTCGTGAACCTTTCGAACCTGCATCTTCGCTACTGAGACAGTGTGCGAAACCGCTGAAACATTGTTTTATTTTGATGCTCAAGTTTTTGAAGTGAAACATGACACGAACGACAGAAGGCATCAGGCCCGTCTTTTTCCTGCAGGTTTGGTTTCTTTGGTATCTGGTGAGGTTAAACATTTCGTGCGTCTAATTCGTTGGAATTTGAACAGCTGTTTATGCCCATGTGGCTTGATCGACCACGGTCCCGGCTGGGAGTAACGCGCGATTACTTAAGACTGAACTGAATCCCATTTTAATCGCTGTTGGTTTCTGTCCTGTTCACCAACTAGTTCCCCATTCGGTCCCCTATTTCATGCGTTCTTCCCTCCCCAGGTAGGTCGGGTCCTGCGCGTGCCGAGGTTGGCGTAGGTTTTGCTGTGTTAGGTTGGTTCAGGCGCTTCCGTCTTCCCCCCCCTCCGCTGGTCTTGTTCCGTGTCCGTCGGCCTCCGCTTTTCTTTTTCCTTGCCTTTCAGGGTTTGCCCGTTCCGGGCCAGGTGTGTCGGTGTTGGTGTTTGCTCTTTCCCTCTTCTTTTGCGTTCCCCTCCTCGGGTCCCGGTTACGTAATCCTTCATCCCCCTTTTCATCCTCACCTTCACCTCATATGCATGGACACCACCCTGCCAAAGGCAGGGTGTGTGTTTGTGTAGTGGCACTCATGTCCTACAACACGCAATGAAGCTGTGGACATGAGTGGGAAGGGAAACGTGGCCGGTTTCCTATATATTCCTCCCCTGGGCGCATATAAGTCGCAGCTGGGGGGGACATATATTTTATTGCTGTTGGTTTGTATGGTCAACGTCCACTGTGATTATTCATCTTGTCTTTTAATTGTTGGTGTTTTTGCACGTCAGATGCATTCCGCATCAGAATTCGCAATGATTGTTCTGAGCAAGTGTGTGATTCATGCTGGATTCGTCATGGTGGCATGAACCCTTCGGGGAATACCTTTCCAGGTAGGGAACTTGAGCCTTCGACCCGATCTCTGAATTTACAATTTTCAACCTAGTAATTTGTTTAGTAAAGTGAAACAGTCGGCCATTTTTTGACTTTCACCCTGTCGGTCGTTGTGTTGAAACAACTGGCCGCCGTTTGGGCAATCACCTTTTCAATTTTCAACTTAGTAATTCGTCCAAGTAAAGTGTAACAGCTGGCCATTTTTCAAGGTTTCACTTGTCGCTCGTCGTTGTGTGGAACTACTGGCCGCAGTTTGGGCACCCACCTTTTTTTTGCATCAGGTTTAGGCCTCAGGACGTGCTTTCAGGTATGGTGTTTTTTTTCTCTTTTGGTCTCTGGTGAGGTTCAATTGTGCACGTAATTCAATTTGACTACTGGCAGCCGTCGATAGGCTTGACTTGATGTTGTGGCCATTGAGCCCGATCAGGGGAATGTGCACGATAATGTGGCTGCATCTTTTCATTAACTTGTCCCCCATGAGTCCCCTATCTCATGTGTCTTCCTCTCTACAGGTAGGTTGGGTCCTGCGCGTGCTTAGGTAGGCTTACGTTTCGCTGTGGTAGGTTGGTTCCGGCGCTTCCGTCTTCCCCCTCCTCCGCTGGTCTGGTTCCGTTTCCGTCGGCCCGCCTTTTTTTCTTTCCTTGCCATTTCAGGGTTTGCATGCTCCGGGCCAGGTGTTGGTGTTTGCTCTTTCCCTCTTCTTTTGTGTTTTTTTCTCGCGTTCTGGTCAAGTAATTTCCATCTCATTTTCATTGTCATCTCAATTTCATCGTCATTTCATCTGCCCCGCTGTTGCGGGGCGTGTGTGTGTGTGTGTGTACCATCTGTATCGATGTAAAACTTCATTATGCTGCAGGGGCGTGTGGCACTCATGTCCTACCACACGCAATGACGCTGTGGACATGAGTGGGAAGGGAAACGTGGCCGGTTTCCTACATGGTCCCGCCCCTGGGCGCATATAAGTCGCAGCTGGGGGGGCACATATTTTATTGCTCAACATCCACTGTGATTATACGTCTATATATATATATGTAATATTTGTATATTCATCTTGTCTTTTAATTGTTGGTGTTTTTGCACGTCAGATGCATTCCACATCAGAATTTGCAATGATTGTTCTGAGCAAGTGTGTAACGTCTGAACAGGCGTAAATATTTTATTTTATGATATTCTATTATGTGATATTCTATGACATTAAAATATATTATTTTAAATTATATTATTAAGTTATATTTGATATGATATTTATATTATATTATATTATATTTTTTTATATGTTTCGATATTAACTTATATTAAATAGTATATTAAAAATGATTTGATATGACATGATATGATATTAAACCCCATTTTTATTGTAATATATGAGGTTATATTATATGATATGATATTTGAATGATTTGATTTGATATGATATGATCTGAAATGATATTAAATTATATTATATTTCATTATATTATATTATATTACATTATATGATATTATATCATTATATATTATACTATTTTATTAAATATTATATGGTATGATTTTATAGTTTATTATATGGTGTGAAATGAAATGATGTGATATTATATTAAATTCTTTTTTATATTATATGATATTATATCATATATTTTTTAAATAATTATATCATATTATTTTAAATCGTATTAATTATATTGCATTATATTTTATTTGATTTCAAGTGATATGGTATGATATGATATGACATGATATCATATTATGTTTTATGACATGATATGATTTGATATGATATGTTATATGGTATTATATTATATTATATTAAATTATATTATATAATATTAAAATATTAAATTAAACTATATTATATTATATGATATGATATGATGTGATATTATATTATATTATATTATTTAATTTTATTACATATTTTTCCTTAATGCAGGGGGTCACCCGGGTTCCGGGGGGGTCGGTGACCAACGAAGACACCTCCCCGGGACCCGTGAAACGTACCTGCGGGACTGTGGTCCCATATATATATATATATATATATATATATATGTATATATATAATTCTAATCCAATTGCATGTGATGGGATTCGATTCCCGACGGATCAATGACATGATCCATTCTTGTCTAGTGTGATTTCCATGGTGACTCCGGCATGGTGCCATGGAGCCAATCGAGGGCAACCCTGTTTAGGGAGAATGTGGACCGACGTGACTTCTGAATTCACACATTTTAATTTAGTAATTCGTCTAAGTAATGTGAAACAGTTGGCCATTCCGTTCACCACCATTTTGCGATTTCTCGCCGCTCGTGCTGTCCTTGTGAACCCTTGGAACCCTGACCTTTGCTCAAGTGAAGCCTTGCCTGCCGAACTACCACAAACCTCCTTTTTGCCGCTGCCCAAGCTGTTTGCAATGCAACATGTCCAAGAGGCAACAAGCATGTCCTCTTCCTGCAGGTTTGGTCTTTTTGGTATCTGGTGAGGTCAAACATCTTGTGCATCTAACTCATTTGAACTTGAACGGCCGCTTAATGCCCATGTGGTGTGACCGACTACCGTCCCTTCGGGGAGTGACGCACGACCTTCTAGGATTGAACTGGGTCCCATCACTAAATGTTGTTGTTTTTCATTCCTCTTCACCAACTAGTTCCCAATTCGGTCCCCTATTTCATGGGTTCTTCCCTCCCCAGGTAGGTTGGGTCTTGTGCGTGCCTAGGAAGGGGTAAGTTTCGCTGTGGTAGGTTGGTTCAGGCGCTTCCCTCCTCCCCCCCCCCCGCTGGTCTTGTTCCGTGTCCGTCGGCCTCCGCTTTTCTTTTCTCTTTCCCTTTCCCTTTCAGGGTTTGCCCGCTCCGGGCCAGGTGTGTTGGTGTGGGTGTTTGCTCCTTCCATCTTCTTTTGCGTTCCCCTCCTCGGGTCCCGGTTAAGTAATCTTTCAGCTCATTTTCACTTTCATCTCATCTTCATTCCCCTTTTTCATCTTCATCTTCACCTCATTGCATGCAAACCACCCTGCCTCTGGCAGGGTGTGTGTGTGTGTGTGTGAAACGTCTGAATAAACGTAAAACTTCGCCGCCACTTCATTATATATTAAAATTGGTTTTGGAATGGTGCAGGATACATGGTAATCGATCTAAAGGTCCTCGTAAGGAGTTTTAATTGCGAAAGCCGTGCATGTTATGTTGGAAACCCTCGCGAAAGTTTTTTTCCGAGTTCGCGAAAGTAACATTTTCTTCCGCGAAAGTTTCGCGAAAGTTGGATATTATAATCATTATGTAAAGGGCTGCCACCCACTGCCGCCCGGGTCCGGCAGGAGAAGGGCACTAGAGAATTTCGGTTTGGTTCTTGTTCATTTCCCTGTGTGGTGGTGCTTGTGGACAATCACACCCTTCATAGGCAGCAGCCGGGCTTCCAAAGGCGAGGCTTCGTGACAGCCAAACGCCATGGTCCTGAAGCGCATCCTTGCACCTGCCGCTGTCACTGCCTAATGATGCTCTTTGAAGTCTCAAGAAACAAGCTCCAAATGCAGTAGCCAAGTTTCCAAAAGTGAGGCTTTGCGAGAGCCAAACACCAAGGCCCCCGGTTTTTGCTTTTCCTTCAATGCACCCCCTGCTGATGGCCGGGGTCTGTGAAGAGGGGTATTTTCGCGAAAGTTCCGCGAAAGTTATGCGAAAGAGCGGGCGAAAGTCAAAGTGCATGTTGAAGGGGGTGGGCCTGTAAACCTTGCCCAAAAAAACCTAGTCAGCAACAATCTGCCCTGAGAAGGGATTCCGTGATGCTAGCTGCATGTTTAAAAGCCTATCAAGGAAGTGATCCGTGATTCTCTGGCGCAATTTGGCAGGTGGTGAATGAATCTTCACAAGAGGTGTTGTTGGCCAACATAGGCCCCGCGAAAGATAAACATGGAGTTCGCGAAAGTTTCGCGAAAGTAACGTTTTTATTCGCGAAGAATGGCCGTTCCCGGATAGAGGAATTTTGATCAACTGCCATATATATATATAATGTTATATTATATTATGATATTTTTTCCAGCAGGGGATCACTACCTGCTGGGCTGTGGCGGCGCACATGGGCGCATTTAAGTCGCAGCTGGTGGCCACCATAGCCGCCATAACATATATATATATTATATTTATTTCTATATATATTATATATATATATTATATTATATTTATATATGCTAATTGCATGTGATGGGATTCAGTTCACGACGGATCACTCTAATGGTCCATTTCTTGTTTAGTCTGGTGTGTGAGTCAACACTAGTTCCCATGGAAAGCAGAAACAGTGTACACCGCATGAGAAAGTTAGCAGTTTTGGTTTTGATATTTCAGCAGGGGCCGGAGGTGCCTATGTCACTTACTCTGCCAACCAAGCTGGGCGACGTGTGGCAAGTATATAGATCAGGGACGCCTGGTCTACGCACCTGCAATTTTGCGATGGAATGCAGACAACCCAAGAACCGCCATGCAGTAAGGTTCATGGTATTGGTGGTATCGGTTTGTCTCGATTTGACACGCGCGATGGTCCTCTTGCGGATCTACTTAAACTTCCCGTCGGGAAAACCGCGCCAGCGGTTGTGAGCGTTTTCAAAAAATGACGTTTTCGCCATAGCGAAACTATTGGTCCGGGAATTTCTTGTGCATGTTTGATGATCTCCTGCAATTTACAGGGAAAATGGATGTTAAAAAACTCGCGCGATGTTTTCCTCCTTTCACGTGGCCATGCGCTTCTCCAAAGAGCTACCAGTGACCTCCCAGAAGGGGAAACCCAGACGTGACGAAGCATGTGCATGTGTGGCAAGGTAACATGAACGTTAAAAAAAAACACACACACCCAAGACGTGACGAAGCATGTGCGGCAAGTTAACATGAACGCTAACAGACCCACCCACCCCCCAACCCAAGACGTGACGAAGCATGTGCATTTGCGGCCAGTTAACATGAACGTTAACACACACACACACCCACCCAAGACGTGACGAAGCATGTGCATGGGCGGCAAGTTAACATGAATGTTAACACCCCCCTACCCAAGACGTGACGAAAAATGTGAATTTGCGGCCGGTTAATGAACGTTAACACACACACACACCCCAACCCAAGACGTGACGTAGCATGTGCATGTGCGGCAAGTTAGCACGAACGCTAACACACCCATCCCCCAACCTAAGACGTGACGAAGCATGTGCATGTGCGGCAAGTTAACATGAACGCTAACAGACCCACCCACGCCCAACCCAAGACGTGACGAAGCATGTGCATGTGCGGCAAGTTAACATGAACGTTAAGACACACACACACACCCCAACCCAAGACGTGACGTAGCATGTGCATGTGCGGCAAGTTAACATGAACGCTAACACCCCCCAACCCAAGACGTGACGTGGCATGTGCATGTGCGGCAAGTTGATATGAACGCTAACACACCCACCCCCCAACCCAAGACATGACGAAGCGTGTGCGTGTGCGGCAAGTTCTCATGAATGCTAACACACCCACCCACCCCCCAACCCAAGACGTGACGAAGCATGTGCATGTGCGGCAAGTTAGCATGAACGCCAACACACCCACCCCCCAACCCAAGACGTGCCGTAGCATGTGCATGTGCGGCAAGTTAACATGAACGCTAACACCCCCACAACCCAAGAGGTGATGGAGCATATGCGTGTTTTCGATATCGTGCATGACTACTGGCGCGGTTTGCCCCCTGCTGGCTTAAACTTGTTGGCGGCGGTGATCGCATGCCGAAAGCCCCACTGTGATCCAGCAAAAGGTTGCAACTGCTTCCCCCACCCCCTTTGGGATTAGTTCTCGAGCAGGAGCGGACTACGTTTGGTAAGTAGCGGGCATGACAGGGAAGGAACCACCTTCTCTTAGCCTATAGACTGTCATGATTGTCATGGCAACATATTACTGACTTCGGAGAGAGGTGTGAGAAGCAAGTAGGAGGAGTTTCCTGGACATGAGGCCCACTCTAGGTTTGCAGGGGGTGGCAGGGAATGTCATCAGTTTATAGTCAATGTCAAAGACGGCCATGACGTTCTGTGATGTGAATTTGAGACGCTGGGTCGGCCTAGTTGCTTCCGAGAGGGCAAGCGGCCAAACCAAGAACTGCACTGCCCTGTCGACATTTTCATGATAGTCGATTTCGACTCTGCAGGCTTGCCATAAGTAAATGTGGGATCAAAGTGACGTCAAATTGCGCACGTGCGAATCACTTCATAAAGCGCCGCGTCATTGTGGCATTGTTTTAAGTTTTGTGCGTTTGTGTGTGTGTGTGTGTGTCTGTGTGTGTGTAGCTGTGTGTGTGTGTGTAACATCTAAATAGATGTAAAACTTCTCTCTCCTTTTCTTCCTTTGTCCTCTCCCTTTTTAATTCTAAATTCAATGCAGGGGGGCAATCTCATGTTTGCAGCTGATTGCCCAACGAAGAGGGCTGCATTCATGACTGATATGACTCTGGGACGCTGGAGTCAAGTACCTGCTATTCAATTTTGACTGACATGGCACGCGGCCAAGCCTAGAACCGCACGGCTGTATTTTCACTTCACGGTTGTCGCAATCTGGAATCAATTTTGGTCATTTACGATTTGTTTCGCTGCATCAGAACCTTCCTCAGAGCAAGGACGTAGAAAGCCTACTTGGAATAATCTGTTTACATGATCGCCGACAAAATCGAAATCTTCGCCGAGACATCGCTGATGATATTATTGCTGGTTTATTTATTCTTTTTGATGTCGCTTCTGAACCCGATGACCATGCTGAAGTACTTCTATTATTTCGTGGGATGCATCGTTAATTTCATTGTTTCGTATCTAATCTGCATGTTTCAGGATTCAGTTCCTACCGGATCATATAATGATCCATTCTTGTCTAGTGTGATTTCCATGGTGGCTCCGACATGGTGCCATGGAGCCATTTGAGGCAACCCTCTTCAGGGTGAGTGTCGACAGTCTTGAACTCTGAATTAACAATTTTAACTTGATAATTCGCTTAAGTAAATTGTAACAGTTGGCCTTCTGTTCTGCTCCATTTTTTGAGTATCCTGCTGCTCCTGCGGTCCCTTGTGAAACCTGTGGAATGCATCCCTCACGGTGAAGCCGTTCTGAACTGCCAGAAACTCCATTTTTTACTACTGCAGCAACTTTTGCAGCGTCATTGCATCATGTCACGACACTTGAATCAGGCAGGCACACGTCTTGCAGGTGTGGTTTTCTTTCCTTTTGGTTCTCTGGTGAGGTGAAACATATTGTGCATCTAATTCGAGGGAATTTGTAAGCCGTTTTATGCCCTTGTGGCTGACTGGAGCACGGGCCTGGATTGGCACAACGCACGACCTTTAGGTTTAGGAGCTGAATCCTGTCTTTAATTAATTGTTTTGGTTTTCTTGCCTGTCATTAACTAGTCCCCCATTTGGTCCCTAATCTTCCCCGCGTGCCTCTCCGTAATGTGTCGTGGGGTTTAGGTGTGTGCGCTGTTTTTGGTCAGGTCCGTTTCGCCGTGTAGGTTGGTTCCGGAGGTCCGTCCGCTTTTTTCTTCCTCTTGCCTTTCAGGGTTGACCCGGCTCCGGCCGGGTGTGTGTGTGTGTAACATCTAAATAGATGTAAAACTTCTCTCTCCTTTTCTTCCTTTGTCCTCTCCCTTTTTAATTCTAAATTCAATGCAGGGGGGCAATCTCATGTTTGCAGCTGATTGCCCAACGAAGAGGGCTGCATTCATGACTGATATGACTCTGGGACGCTGGAGTCACGTACCTGCTATTTCAATTTTGACTGACATGGCACGCGGCCAAGCCTAGAACCGCACGGCTGTATTTTCACTTCACGGTTGTCGCAATCTGGAATCAATTTTGGTCATTTACGATTTGTTTCGCTGCATCAGAACCTTCCTCAGAGCAAGGACGTAGAAAGCCTACTTGGAATAATCTGTTTACATGATCGCCGACAAAATCGAAATCTTCGCCGAGACATCGCTGATGATATTATTGCTGGTTTATTTATTCTTTTTGATGTCGCTTCTGAACCCGATGACCATGCTGAAGTACTTCTATTATTTCGTGGGATGCATCGTTAATTTCATTGTTTCTTATCTAATCTGCATGTTTCAGGATTCAGTTCCTACCGGATCATATAATGATCCATTCTTGTCTAGTGTGTGTGTCTGTGCGTCTCTCTGTGTGTGTGTGTCTGTGGGTCCGTGTGTGTTTGTGTGTTTGGGGTAACAAACTTTCCATCCCATAAACGCTCACAGAATCAAGTCATAGATTGCTCGGAAATTCTGGATCAGAGATGCCGCTCTAGTTTGTTTTGTAGTATTGTTTTTCCATGTTCATTCCGGATCAATTATGATCAGTCTTTTTTATTTTTGCTGAGTTGATTCTGTTACCCTTTGAAAGCAATGGATATTTATTTACACCGTTTCACGGCACCAACAAACAAATTTTATCACATGTCTTGCAACTTATCGGGGTTCGCCGCTGTCATTCACACAACGGTGCTGCATTGGTTCTCCGGAGACCACCACGTTCCCGAGGAACATACCTGCCACGTGCTCCGCAGTTGGGGGCAATTTATTAGCTGCAGCATGGTTGCACGGCAGTTCGTTGTTCTCAAAACAGGTGGTTTTGCATTCTGTGAAGGCGTGGCAAAATTAGGAAAACAAAGTCGGATTGAATTAAATTTGGAATTCAGCCTCGTCCAAACATGCGATGCTACAAATGTGAGTATTTGATAGTGTTGGAATGCCGCTGGTGTGTTGTTTTTTCATTGAAAACCAAATTTCTGGGTTTGAACAATTTTTTCCCCTCACACTTGCACTGAGATCCTGGGAATTCTCGGTGGCAGCATTTCATCTTTGGAAAACAGCTGTCGAGCCGTCACGCTCGCAAATGCGACTCGGCATAAACTCAACCCCCTAGGCGCAGATCCACAAGAATTTGTTATTTGCTCAAGGAGTATGAGAGCATCTTTTGCAGATGAATGACGCAAAATCTTTGATGGTTTGATGCATTAGTGAAGGTTTGGTTATAGTCCGGACATGGGAGGCTAAATGGTTGTTGTTGAAGTGAATGTGCTTTGCTCACAAACTATGTTTTCCTCATCTTGTCATGACAATGAAAGAGGAGTGGAATTAAAAACCATGCGACTAACCGCACCCTGCAAGGAAAACCCAGAGTGGCTACAGTATGTCAAGGATTGGGTCCGTAGTGAGCAGATTCGTTGGCTGTCCAACATGCATTCACTCTATCGCATTCCATCACATGTATTGATCAGCAAAGGTTTGAAAAAACGCAGGCTGCTGAACAGACGTCAAACCAGAGAGCAATGCGTGAGAGATGTTGAATATGTAGGGCAATCTCACAGACCTCAAGTGCAAATAAGAAGCTGCAATATTGCATTGATCGTCTGCAGCAAGTGACTATTTTGCATGAACCATCAGCCGTACGCCGCAATCCCCTTTCCAAACCTTGTGGCGAAGCTACATTCCAGAGGAATCAAGCATTGACTGCAGCAGCATATCCAATTGATCAAGTGAAGTTCAGGGCTTTTCTGTTTCATGTTTCATTGCTGAGCTTGAATGCTTTCAGAGAGATCAAGTCGGCTGAAAACTTCTTATACTGTAAATCAAACTGCACGCCTCCAACATACAGAAAAAAACTGCTATTCGCCATATTTTGCCAGTCGCAGGTCACAAAACACTACAAATCCATTAAAATTCCACATTGCGTTTTGTGCGCAGACGGGCGTCAAATCACCCGAAAACATGCTTGGGAAATTCCGTATCAGAATGCACATCTCGTGTAATCTGTAATGTAACATATTTTCAGTGTTTAAAAGAAAACTGCTTTCAAAAAGGTTGGCGCTTGGACTTTACACTTACCTTCTCTCAAGCAGTTTAAGCAGGTTCAAAGGCTGCCAATGCCAAGCTGCTTTGCAGTCTGTAAAAGGGGGTAAACCTAGCAGGTCTGAACTTCGAACAGGTCACCTGTAACAGGTCAAGTCGTTTTGCGCCCTGCCAGCTTTGCGCCCCCCCGGGACCTAAAGCCGCTTCAAGAAGGTACCCGAATCCAGCGCGTCACTTGCTTTAATTGCTGAACACTGTATTGAATTCAACCTCAAAAAACCATCCCCTACATGACCCATAAGACCCACACAATTTGGGCAGCAGCACGCAGGGCAGGGTTTAAAAAAGAGCCGCACAAGACCTGCTCACGCAAAAGTTTAAACTGGACCTGAGCCCACCGCGCAATGGATATATCTCATTTGGTTCGCATGCTTTGCCCGGCAAATGTGTTCTTGTGAGCCTGTGCTCTCATGCAAATCTCTGTTTTACCCAGCTTCAGCATACAGCATGCATTGAAATTACTGAATGTGCGGCTTTCTTGGTTTCTGTGGCCATGTGGCAGGAAAAGCCAAAATGGTTGAAATATGTCAAGCGACGTTTGTCGGGCCGTTCGTCTGAAAGGCCAACCAATGCAGGCACAGCTTGATCCACACTGTTTTGACGGACAAAAATTTCTGGCCAGAGATTAGGAAAGGTTGGGCTGCTAGACTGCTAGACTCATTAGTTGGACATATGGTATAATGACATGTTTCAGTCTTCTCTACCTCAGTTGGTTTCTCAACTCAAGTAGAATGTGTGTTCGAATACATGCTTGTGACCTGATTCTGAACAAGTTGAATTGCTATGTTTGTTCACACTTGTGCCAAAGCACTGCAAAGATCTGCAAAGAGGAGCGGACTCGTGGATACTTTGCATTGCTTTGATTCAACATACTTCACGTTGTTTTGATTTAAACTCACTGGTTCGGACGGTGGGAATGTGTGTTTGTTTCAATCTCAAGGAAAATTTGGGCCTGCATCATGGTGGGGGTCTTCTACCTGCGTCACACAGGTGTGAAGCAGATGCACTCTACTGCCAAGCTTCCTCCTCTGCCAGTTCGAAGCATTCTTTCAGAGGCGATGATTCAAGAGATCAGGCAGGGCAAAGCAAAAAAGCAAGACAAGCGTGAATGTGCTGGACTCTGCTTGACGGTAAAAAATGCGTCATTATCAATCTTGCGGCAAGAATGCACTCAAAGAGCCGCACCCTTTATCCGCGCAAAAGGTATTCATCAGAAAGAGGATTCTCTATGCGGTCCAGTGAAAACGAAGCAAACATGATGATCATGTATGACATTGACAGCAATGATGATGATTTTTTGTAATGGAATAGCTTTCGGTTCCCACACAAGTCCTCAGCAACACGAGGGAAGTAAACTTAAATGGAGAATTTAGGCCAAAATTGATTTGGGTGGAGAATTTTAATCTGGGAGATGCCAGCATATGGTGGTTATTAGTGGTTATTACAAGTATGTACCTGGCTGTATTTGCAATGTAGTCGCAATGCGGTCTGGTGACTACAGTCCCTTTGTGTATACATGGAGGGCTGCATCATCATGAGTCTCCACGATGAATGCACATGTAAAGGGCATTCTTCTTGTTCAGGAACAACCTGTCCGCAGCGGAGTTCAGGAGGGTTGAGATTGCGCAATGTACTTTTGATACAATGCTTACAGCGCTTCTTAGCTTAATGTAAAACCTGTCAGACTAGCGGTGGGGCTTCATCCGTTGAAAATCACCTGTGACAGCAAAACAGCAAGTAAAATGCTGTGTAATTGTGTGTCTGTGAAATCTTTTAAAGATAATATAATTCATGTATATATTATAATATATTCACCTAGATTGCATTCATACCAACCCAGGGTACTGTCCGTATAAAGAAAAGCTGTTCAAGTGTGCAGTAGTTGAATCATGTTGAATCCAACTTTGATGTGCTCTACATGTTTAAGTGCTGAAGGGGTCTCTGCCAGAGCCGAGGATGTTCTTCGGAAGAGGTCTTCTGGATATCTACAATGCCGCAATGCATAGTCCCTGCACGGTCGCTGACGATTTCGATCACCAATTGGCAGCCTGGCACAAGTAAAGAAGTGTTCGTTCAAGGATGTTCCAGGGCTTCAGTAGCTTCTAAGTTCCATGGTTTTCCACGGAAAAGTGAAAAGAGAGTGAGCAGATGACAAGCAGACAGATGACCGACGCTCTGCCTTCCGCCTGTATCAAAGGACCAAGATGCTACGTGCATGGTGCAAGTATCCGGCATGATAACCACGTTTGACTTCGTCGGGGCGCTTATATCCTTAGTAGTCTCAGAGTGTCCAGAGGGCGCAAACATCAAGGCAGGGTCAGGTCTTGCTGTGTCTTCCTGGAAGCTTCCAAGGATCTCCCAGAAGTTCCTGTTCTTGAACCGTCCACTTGCAAGCTGAATGTTCACGTGTATATATATATACACACAAAATGTTTTTCATATTATTCTGATTCAGCAACGTTGCAAAGGTTCACGCTGTCTTGGAATAGTTTGGAACTCTTCCTCCGTGGTAACAGTCTCATCAACATACTAAAAGTCAATACCACTACAGCACATAGCCTTGATTTCATTCTTGAAATTTGACGTGCTCCTGTGCCAGGCCTTGTGCGCATCAGATGCTACGATCCTTGTTGGCGCAGTTTCAGGGCTGTTGCAGACCGGCGCCTCCTTCCTGTTGGTTTGTGGGCAGGAATCTGATGAGATCGATCACATCCTTGATGACATCGGGCCAGATATCGTTCCGTGATTCAAAGATGACCAGTTTGAAGCAGCGCCAGGGTTGGATGCGAAGCCATCCACCTGAGGAATGGGTCTCATGTCATAGTTGTTAGGAGTCAGCTAGTCTACTCAATTGACGAGTGAGCATGCTGGCACAGTGGGCCGGAATTGTAGCCTCCAAGCCAATTTTCAACGCTGCTAAGCAGCACTTCTGCAGCAATTCTGAAGGAGCGGAACATTTCAGGTATTGTTATGTTTTGCTCATCCTGTTGCTTGGCAAGGCTGCTCTTGGTCGGAAAGGTAATGGCAACACAAGAGGCTTTTGGTTTGGCTATGTTTGTCCTTGCCAAGCAGAAAGGGACTTCACTTCGGAAACCGCTTGCTATGTCGGGAAAAAGACGGAACATAAAATGCAAAGAGTACTCATCAACAATCCAAGAGAGGGCAGGTATTGTGTCGAAGCATAAAGAGAGCCCGGTTCCCAGTTGAAAGTGTTGCCCAGTACCATTCCACAACTCAAGGGATATGTGTGTGTGTGTGAAACCCGCTAGCTGTCATGCGGGAAAACGAGGGGAACTGGGCACTCTGTGACTTTTTTTGAATGTTTTTTTTTGCCTTCCATGTCTTTTGCCTAGTGATTTGGAGGGTCTTCTCCACTTTTAGTTTGTTATTCGATGTTCAGTGCATCTTCAGACCTGAAAATGGTTTGCAGGACAGGCAGGACATACCAGTTTCTTCCCAACTGAACCTTCATGTTGTGTACGTGTCAGATGGTTCGTGATCATGAATCCGATGGTATGTAGTGAATGACAGCCGCAAGCAGCAGGTACTTGTAGTCGCACAATCATTCCTTGACAGGCTTGGTCATCTTGGTCCAGTTGAGTTGGCAAGAGACCAATGCGGGAAGTATAGGGACGCCAAGTGTGCTACGGATGTCTATGATCAGTTTCATTCCATGGTAGCTGCGCGAAGTTGGACAGGGTGCCAATGTGCCAGGTAAAAGGGCTCGACAGGATCGGAGTCAGCAAGCCTTGTCCTAAAATTTATCAGCAAAGTGTTTTGAAGGTGCAGTTCATGCTGTTTGTTCAGAAGGTCCACGGGTGTCGAAAATGACCAGCTGAGGGCATAGGGCGTACTTGTAGGGCCGGCCTAGGGTGACTTTTGTTCTCTTTCCCGCCATTACAAACAGTGCTTGGCAGAAGATACCAGTAGGCCCCCCCAACCTCGGCCTAAGTCGTCGATAGATGTCAAAGGGCACGAGCAAAAGCGTCTAAATTTGGCTTGACAGCCACGCTGTGTTTGCGTCAAGCGCAGTAGAGAGGTCAAGAGGAGTTGATTCAAGAAATTTCCTAAGCAGGAGTGCTGACAATTCATACCATGTTCACAAGGTGCGAGATCAATCAAGACGCGACTTTGCGCAGAAAGTCAATAGGCTGAAATACTCACTCTTGCAAATGTAGTTTTCCCCTACACAATCTAAAAGTGACCCTGTGTTGTTTTTATTTCAGTATCAAAAGAAATTGGTGGCCGGAAACTGTCAACGCCAGTTGAATGCTCCCGATGACCCAGTCCCAATTACTCTCAATGAGATCCAGAAAGGACTGAGATTCCTGTTGCTAAAAGTGGCCACATCAAGGCAAATTGATGTTTTGAGTAAAGACCCCCCACGAACCTCCAAGAAGAGCAGAGGAAATTACTCCGCAGAAGCAGCAGTTTGCATCGCAGAAGCTTTGCGGAAGCTCCGCAGAAGATCGTGTCGAACTTGTCAATCGCGGAAGCTGACGCCTACCTCGCGCTCCACAGAAGCTTAAACTTAAGGGTCAAAATGAAGGCCAATGTTTGTTTATTTGTTTACTCACACAGACTGGCTTGTCAAATCTTCTCACGAAACAAAATGATCGGAGAGTCCAAAAGTGTCAAGTTCGCAAGAGGGAAAGCAAGACTGCTTCGGCCCTTTTGATCGCAGACAGTGGGTTTGACGGAAGCACTACTGCCCAGTTTCAAGCTGTGCTTGGGAGCAGTATCAATATTGTATGGCGGTTTGATCCTCTATGAATCAAGTTGCCTGTGATCGTAACTTCTCTCAACTGTCTTTTTTCAGCCTAGGCTTTGGTGTGGAACATGTCCAATTGGTGAAACAAGCCTTTTGCTTCCACGTGGCGTGACATTTGCCGCTGTATCATGCAGGCAAAGTTGCGTCTTGGATACCGATGGCCCGCTTCTGATTTAATTGATTCCTATGGTCACGTTGCACTGAACAATGCTACGAGCGGTCAATGTTTGCCGAGACTTGACTACCTGGTTTCTGCGTATAGCTCTTTATACACGCTTTCAAACGTTTGAACTCTCTATCGCCGCATTCCAAGCAAGAAAATTTGCTGTATGAATCTAGCAGGGATTTTTCTTCCAGCATGTTCGTGACTTGCCGGCCTCAGGAGAGAGACACTCCCTCTTCAGCCAGATTTTTTTGAATGTTTTTTTTTGCCTTCCATGTCTTTTGCCTAGTGATTTGGAGGGTCTTCTCCACTTTTAGTTTGTTATTCGATGTTCAGTGCATCTTCAGACCTGAAAATGGTTTGCAGGACAGGCAGGACATACCAGTTTCTTCCCAACTGAACCTTCATGTTGTGTACGTGTCAGATGGTTCGTGATCATGAATCCGATGGTATGTAGTGAATGACAGCCGCAAGCAGCAGATACTTGTAGTCGCACAATCATTCCTTGACAGGCTTGGTCATCTTGGTCCAG
>CAMXCT020002115.1:0-115043 GCA_947184155.2 Cladocopium goreaui | reverse complement strand
TACATTACCTACATTACCTACATTACCTACATTACCTACAATACCTACAATACATACAATACATACAATACATACAATACATACAATACATACAATACATACAATACATACAATACATACAATACATACAATACATACAATACATACATTACATACAATACATACAATACATACAATACATACATTACATTACAATACATACATTACATACAATACAATACAATACATTACATTACATGACAATACATTACATTACACAATACATACAATACATACAATACATACAATACCTACAATACATACAATACATACAATACCTACAATACCTACAATACCTACAATACATACAATGCATACAATGCATACAACACATACAATACATACAATGCATACAATACATACAATACATACAATACATACAATACATACAATACATACAATACATACAATACATACAATACATACGATACATACAATACATACAATACATACAATACATACAATACATACAATACATACAATACATACAATACATACAATACATACAATACATACAATACATACAATACATACAATACATACAATACATACATTACATACAATACATACAATACAATACATTACATTACATTACATTACATACAATACATTACATTACATTACATTACATTACATTACCATACATTACATTACATTACCATACATTACATTACATTACCATACATTACATTACATTACCATACATTACATTACATTACCATACATTACATTACATTACCATACATTACATTACATTACCATACATTACATTACATTACCATTCATTACATTACATTACCATTCATTACATTACATTACCATTACATTACATTACATACCATTACATTACATTACATACCATTACATTACATTACATACCATTACATTACATTACATACATTACATTACATTACATACATTACATTACCATTACATTACATTACATTACATTACAGTACATTACAGTACATTACAGTACATTACAGTACATTACAGTACAGTACAGTACATTACAGTACAGTACAGTACATTACAGTACAGTACAGTACAGTACAGTACAGTACAGTACATTGCATTACATTGCATTACATTGCATTACATTGCATTACATTGCATTACATTGCATTACATACCATTACATACCATTACATTACCATTACATTACCATTACATTACCATTACATTACCATTACATTACCATTACATTACCATCACATTACCATTACATTACCATTACATTACCATTACATTACCATTACATTACCATTACATTACCATTACATTACCATTACATTACCATTACATTACCATTACATTACCATTACATTACCATTACATTACCATTACATTACCATTGCATTACCATTGCATTACCATTGCATTACCATTGCATTACCATTGCATTACCATTGCATTACCATTGCATTACCATTGCATTACCATTGCATTACCATTGCATTACCATTGCATTACCATTGCATTACCATTGCATTACCATTGCATTACCATTGCATGACCATTGCATGACCATTGCATGACCATGGCATGACCATGGCATGACCATGGCATGACCATGGCATGACCATGGCATGACCATGGCATGACCATGGCATGACCATGGCATGACCATGGCATGACCATTGCATGACCATTGCATGACCATTGCATGACCATTGCATGACCATTGCATGACCATTGCATGACCATTGCATGACCATTGCATGACCATTGCATGACCATTGCATGACCATTGCATGACCATTGCATGACCATTGCATGACCATTGCATGACCATTGCATGACCATTGCATGACCATTGCATGACCATTGCATGACCATTGCATGACCATTGCATGACCATTGCATGACCATTGCATGACCATTGCATGACCATTGCATGACCATTGCATGACCATTACATGACCATTACCATTGCACCATGATGACATTGCATTGCCATTGCATGACCATTGCATGACCATACCATTGCATGACCATTGCATGACCATTGCATGACCATTGCATGACCATTGCATGACCATTGCATGACCATTGCATGACCATTGCATGACCATTGCATGACCATTGCATGACCATTGCATGACCATTGCATGACCATTGCATGACCATGACCATTACATGACCATTACATGACCATTACATGACCATTACATGACCATTACATGACCATTACATGACCATTACATGACCATTACATGACCATTACACTACCATTACATGACCATTACATGACCATTACATGACCATTACATGACCATTACATGACCATTACATGACCATTACATGACCATTACATGACCATTACACTACCATTACATGACCATTACATGACCATTACATGACCATTACATGACCATTACATGACCATTACATGACCATTACATGACCATTACATGACCATTACATGACCATTACATGACCATTACATGACCATTACATGACCATTACATGACCATAACATGACCATTACATGACCATTACATGACCATAACATGACCATAACATGACCATTACATGACCATAACATGACCATAACATGACCATAACATGACCATAACATGACCATAACATGACCATAACATGACCATAACATGACCATAACATGACCATAACATGACCATAACATGACCATAACATGACCATAACATGACCATAACATAACCATAACATAACCATAACATAACCATACATAACCATACATAACCATACATAACCATACATAACCATACATAACCATACAAACCATACATTACCATACAAACCATACATTACCATACATAACCATACATTACCATACATAACCATACATAACCATACATAACCATACATAACCATACATAACCATACATAACCATACATACCATACATAACCATACATACCATACATACCATACATACCATACATACCATACATACCATACATACCATACATACCATACATACCATACATACCATACATACCATACATACATACATACATACATACATACATACATACATACATACATACATTACAGCTAGTAAGGGACAGGCCTCCGTTCACCAAAGTCCCACCCACCACCAATAATATATGTCACATCATCCATCTTCATTTTTTTTCATCCTAAAAAAAATTAAAAAAATATTTTTCGAAAATCTAAAATTTATATTTTACAAAATTTTCAAAATTTATATTTTTACAAAATTTTTAAAATTTATATTTTACAAAATTTTAAAATTTATATTTCAGAAAATTTTCAAAATTTATATTTTTCAAAAATCTAAATTTTATTTTTCAGAAAAAAATATTTTCAAAATTTTCATCACAAAAAAAATCACAAAAAATATTCCAAAAAATCATAAGTCTTAAAAATATTTTTTACTTTTAAGACTTATGGATTAGTCTTCTTTTCTGGTTCTGTTTTATACCATGGTATTAATGTATCTCTGATTTCTTGAGATTTTTCTTCCATTTCTTTTTCAAGTCGTTTTTTTTCCTTTCCTTCTGCTTGTTCTATTCTTAGTCTATATTCTTTTCTAAGTCTTGTGATTATGTGCGATGGCAAGTTATAATGATTGTCCCAGTGTTCCAGTTTGATTTTGCAATTGCATATTTCACATATTTTTGTGGGAATTTGAGCCCTTTCATCCCTTTTTCTTTGGTTATATTCTCTTCTATACGCCACGCATGTTTCACAACACTTGGAAGAAGCGGGAAATTCTTCAACCGGTTTTGTTTTTTTACATGTTGAGCATTTTCTATCATCATCATCAAACAGCTTAACCATCTTACTATTATATTAAGTTGATATTTCTTTAAACCATTTTGCCTTAAAAGTTGAAATCATACTTTTAACATCTCATGTCGCATCAAAGGCCGATTGTATCCAGTCAGTCTATAATACTTTTGATTTAATTTTTCAAAGATTTCTTCCACAATATATTCACCTTGCAAAAAGTTGCTCGTTCTCTCTTTTTCTGTGATTGCTTTCTTTCTTACAATTTTTACTCGGTCTCCCACAGATAGTTCAGGATACAATTTATTTCTTTTTGCTTTGATTGATACATTTAGTTTTGATTTAAATTCATTTTCTTTTTTCTTTGCTTCATTTGGTGTTTGGCCAATGGATGAATGAACATCTTTATTATTATACGTTAGCATAATTTCTGTTAAATAGTCAGTCCATTGAATTCCTTGCTTTCCCTTTTTCTCATCATTCTCAACTCTCTTGAACAATTTATCTTTAAACGTCCTTATCATACGTTCGGCGAATGCAGGGTGTCCTCTTGTTCTATATAATTCAATTCCTTCACTATCAACATATTCTTTAAAGTCAGAACTTGCTATACCTCGTTCATCGTCGGTGTAAATGATTTTTGGCTTTTTCCCCATCTTTTGCAATCCTTCCATAGTTCCAGCGATAATATCAGGCGGTGTTTTACTTTTTATTGGCACTACCACAGCATACTTACTCAGCACATCTATCATCACTAATCCAGCTCTAAATTTTTGTGTTGCTTCAATATCATCTTTAGAAATGAAAAATATGTCCATTTGATAAGTATGATTGTTAGAAGGTGCAATGAAGCTATTGTAGCCACGTGGTTTTCTTTTCACTTCAACGTTCTTCTTAAAAAATTCTTCAACATCTTCTTTTGTTATAATCTTATCTTTTTCTCTTGCATCTTTTAACGTTGTTTGCTTACTCCCAAAGCCAGCTCTATCAAAATAAATATCGTTAATTATTTTTTGCTTACTACTACTCATATATAATATAGAATAATATTTATTTTCAAAAAAACTTTGAAAATAGATATTCGGTATCTAATGTGCAGAACAGTTGCAGTAGCAACAATAACCTTCACAGTTATTCACATAATGGCTCACCTCGTTATCTACACGTTGCAATGTAAAATTTGAACTCAGTTTCCCTTGTTTCATTTCAATGTTAAACTGCACTCCGCAATTTGAGCAACAACTCTTGAATAGTTTTAAGCAAAATTGTTCATCAACATATTCATCTTCATCTATGTCTCTTTGAGCTTTTCTATCTTGTGCTTTGTATCCATCAACTTTATTCTTAAAATAGTTCATCAACAGACCTTCAAACATATCTGTATCACCCTTCTCATTTTTGTAAAAGTAAATTTTGTTTATATCTCTTGCGCGTGTTATTGAGGTATATATCCATTCCCTGCTCACCAAATATGATTTATTCCATTCATGAATTATGAGATTACCATCTATTGATTGTCCTTGCCTACTATGTGTTGTAGCACAGTAGGCATATCTAAAATGCTTTTCTATATTATATTCATCATATGTTCTGACATTCTTACTATCTTTGATGTCTCTGATTTTAACCTTCTTACCTTCTACCTTTTCAACTCTCCACCTTATATTCACATTCAGTTTTCCTTGCTCATCGTCCCTATACAACCTACATATCAATATTTCTCCTACTTCATACTTAGCTTGTTTATTTAACTTCTTTCTGATTTCATTTGATACAGCTTGACATCTCAAATTTGTATATGCAATGTTGTTTTCACTAATCATGATGTCATCAGTGTATTTGAAATGCTTTTCTATCCATTCTTTCAGTGGCATTTCTTTTATCCACCAGTCATCGTATATTTCATTTAATTTGTTTCTATTTCTTTCTCCGTGTTCTGTATCCTTGCCTCCTACTCTCTTACAAATCTTTAAGAAGATGTTATACTTAAAAATTATGTTCATGCATTCATCCACATAATGCTCAGCATTCCTAATGTTAGTGAATGGTTCTATGCTTGGTAGTTGTTTAACATCACCCGCTCCAATGATGATTAAATCGGGATTGTTGATAACAAACTGCCTAATTCTGTTCAAAATGTATGGACTTGCCATATAGATTTCATCAAAAATTATGACATTAAACTCTGAATAATCAAACAATGGTAGTTTATCTCCTTTATGAACTGGAACACTGAAAAAGGTATTTAACGTTACTGCGTCGCAGTCACATTCTTGTTTCAACATATTCTGAGGAACAACAAATAACGACCGGTAACCCATTTTTTCAAAATGCTTGCCTATATGAGACTTGCCCGCACCAGCAAATTTTGCCCTAATCATTACTTGTTTCTTTTCAATGATTTGTTTTGCTATTGCCTCAGTATCCCATTCATCTTTTACTTCTATCCTTTCAGTTTTATAAACAGGTATTTTAGGAATATTGTTATTTTGCCAATGGTAGATGTTCTCAACTTGTTTCACATTGTCCTTTTCAAATCTCCAGTCGCCAATTTCACTACCAAATTTCAAAATCCTTTTAGCTTTCTTGAAGTCAGCGTATGCAATATGAAAAGCATCAGTTTTAACAGCATAAACTTCAATGTTTTTGGCTTTCAATTTTTCATATGCATCATACATTTCAAAATTATGATTTTGTAAAAGTAATTCTTTCAGATACCTAAATCCGTTCATCATCTGACGTTGTCCAGACACACTTACAATATAGTATTTACTTGTTCTACCCTTCTCCTCAATTTTGTAATCCATCCATTCAGCTTCTTTTCTACATTTATATCTCTTACCGTTTTCCCATTTATAATCATACGATTCGTGCCATAATTCATCCTCGTCTTCGCTATCTTCTCTCCATTCTGGTATTCTTTCTACCTTGTATCTCTTACCATTTTCATGTTTATAATCATATTCATCATCTAACTCATCCTCACTATCGCTATCTTCTTTCCATTCTTGATATTTCTCCATCTCAACCTCATCTAATACGTAAATTCTTCCATCATACTTTTTCTGATGAGCCAAAGCTTCCTTCAAATTGTTGAATATCCTACTCACAGTTTTTTTGTTGTAACTCTTCTCCCATAATCCAAAAGCAATGTTTGCAATGGTTTTGTGAATTTTGTTATTTTCAGTTTCATCATCACTGATTTTACTTTTGTAAAGTTCTTCCAGTGCTTTGTTAAACTTAACTTTGTGAATGAAAGATGGTTTTTTTAATGCAATGATTTTCATAGCAACACCTCTTTTAATCAATTCTTTCAGATGCTTTCCATACACCAGATTAAACTTTTTGTTGAAAAACAGATTTGCTTGACATACTTTGACTAAGTATAATGTATAATTACCATTCCTATGCACATCACATTTTGAATAGTCATAATGTTGCCATACATCAAACTCTTTGAACACCGGAACTTTTGAAATCATTTTTGCTTGATATGAGTATGCCTTCCTTCTATCAATGCTACACTTCCTAATTTCATCAAAAATATCCCTTCCATAAAATCGTCCATTGGGAACTATTGTCCTACATTCATCCAATATCTTAACATCGGTTTCGTTATAATACGATTTAAAATTTTCATTGAAAAGTTGCTTGTGAAACTTGAACATTTCTGCGCTAACTTTGTTATGTTTCTCTTCTGTATTTACCGCTATGTCTTCATCAATTTTATCCTCATTCAGTGACTGTGTTTCAATTGTATATTTTACAGTTTTAAATTTCTTCTCAGCTATTTTGTGAGTGAGTTCTAAGGTAATTTGTGTTGTTCTATGCGCATTGTATCTTATTTGCGGTGTGTATCCAGATACTTTTAGGTCATGTAATGCTTTGTTCAAACAATTGTTTTCTAAAATGTTTTTGTATTCATCTTCTTCTTTGAGTTGCAGTAGGTCATCAATGGATTTAATCATTTTGTATTTCAATGGTTCTTTCTTACCATTTACGTAGTAGTTGTTACTTATTCCTCTTACATCTTTAGTGTAATCATCTCCACCTTCTCTTCTCTTGATTGATTGTAGGTCATGATTTAAAGTGTAGATATGGCTATTTGCAACTAAGCCATTGAAAGTAATGAATTTTTTACTGTTGTAGTTTTCTGGGTCATGTTTGTAAATCAAATTACTGTCAATGTCATAAAGTCTTGCTTTAATTTTGAATTCTTTAAAGACTTTTTCCATGCCATTTATTGATGCTCCATTCTGTTTAAATTCTTCATCGGTCTTACCGATACATTCCAATATTTTTTCTCTACACATGTTTCTTGCTAAGCTTCCCCTTTTGTGTTTAAACAATGTCTCTGAATAATGGTCTAATAGTGTATTCATCCAACATTCATTATCCACATGCCCTTTTTTCTTGATGGCTTCTTTGAATTTTAAACAGTCTGGGTTAAGTTCTGTTTGCACATATCTATTGAAAATACTGACGTTATATTTTGCGTCAGTGAGTTCATCAGCAAAAATGTCATAGTCCTCAGCACTCTCATCAATTAGTTCAGCCTTCATGATTTTGATTGCATCAATGTAATGGTAAAGTTCGCCTTGGACAATGTCTTCAAAGTCTTTGTCGGTTCTCATGATAATCATTAATTTTGCAAAATCCTTTTCTGTGTCACGGTCACCCTTGAAAATTTTTTCCCCTACCTTTTCTTCAATCCATTTTTGGCTCTTAACGCTTCCCGTTCTCTCCATAGGGTTCATCAAAAGCGGGTAGTATCTATTACCTTTATGGACAAAGCTTTTATTTTTGTTTGTTGTCCCTCTTTGAATTGAAAAAAACATATACTTAACTGAATACAATTTCCCTTTTCTTTTCACCACTGCTCTTGTTCTTCCTTCATTTGCTTTTTGAACCGCAAGTCTTACATTGATTCTTTCTCCAATGGGCTCTGCTTCCTGATATTTGGCAACCGCTTTTTCATATGCTTTCATTCCCTTCTCCTTTCCTTCCACTATTCCATTGAGTAGATTTTCCGCGGTTGCCATTTGTGAAATCTTCCTGTCCTGATAAAGTTCAATAACATTGTTGATTTTTTCAAGGGTTGTTGCATTAACCCTTCTCCTCTTTCTATCCCTCATGCTCCTCAAAATATCAAGATTTCTTATTATAGATTTTTTAGTCATAAAATAGTTTATATAAAAATTATAGTTATCATTTCTTTAAGTAGTTTTGACTTAAATGATAGTTCTGATTTTTTCAATGAAATTGACTTAAAGAAATATTACCTATGTATATTAATCAACTATGACAGAAAAAGTCACAAAAAAGTTAGAAGACTTGACGTTGGATGAAATCAAAACTCAACTTGCAATATATCACAACCTTTACCAAAAAAGAAGAAAAAAGGAAGACCCCGAATATCTTGAAAAGGAAAGGGAAAGAGGACGACAGAAATATTACAGAAAGAAAGAACGAGAAAAAGCAAATAATCCCAACCCCGAACCAAAAGTTGGAAACAGAAAATACAACTATTCTGATGTTCTTTTAGTGGATGTTGTAAAGTGAAAATCACATAGTGATTTAGAACACTCAATGATTTGTTTGAAATCATTGATTGTTGAAAATATTTTTATCATTCTTGAAAAATGATAAATTATTTTTTTTGAAAAATCACATTTATATCATCTTCATCTCATCTCATTTCATCTTCATCCTCACCTTATCATATATGACTTCATACTTTGGATATTCATATATGCTTTCATTTTCATGGACATTAGTTGAACGGATGCCTGACCCTTGCCGATAAATAGAACATGTGGTAGGATATGTTCTAACTATATGTTAAGATGTTTTAATATATTTCTCTGACTGTCAGGTCAGAGCCTTGGATGTCTCATGGTGTCATCAACTTCATCAATGATGAGGCGGGATTTTACACGGGTGGTCGTGCGGTCTTCAATTGGAGCATGGAGCATGTGATAGTTCCAAGGCAGAATTCAAAGCTTGACATTTGGCAGAAGTGTTCAACACAAGCATGGGGACACACAGTAGTTCAACAACTTAATGTATGGTAACACTTTTTCTCTCAAGTGCTGGGTGAAATTACAATTTCCCATCTCTTGTTGGCGCATTTTTTTTGCGATGGCTCTTCTGTTCATGAAGACCGACAACGGCATGAGGGCTCTTCATGTCACTTCTGGCATGGTTCTTGATTTGAACCGGTTGGATGAACATGACATCACGAATGACAAGGGCAAGTTGGTTAGCCTTCTGGAGAACATGAAAAATGACCAAATGCACAAGACACTTGAAGCACTTGAGTTCAATGTCCCATCAAGGATGAAGAAAGCGGACTATGTTGCTTTCTTTTTGCGTCATTGGGATGAAATCAAGTCCAACGCGCTCATCCTACAGACAATCAATGAGGCACGTGAGTTTGTTGCCAGTATCCCCTTGGCATCATCTTCTTCTGGTGCTGACGCGGGTGCTGAGACTGGTGTGCCAAGTGCTTCTGCTACGGCTCATGTGTTTGAGGGCAAGGGCTACAAGTTGGAAGATGCCAATACTTCCGTGTCATCTGAATGTGGTGATGAATGGACACAGATTGAAGAAGTGATGCTACGCAAATTGCTGAAGGCAAATCAAGGTGCTGTCAAAGTTGATAGCGACATCTTGGACAAGATGCTCAAGAAGAAATTCAATGTTCAGTGCAAAAAAGTTCCCAATGACCTTGACGGCACTGACCTAAACGAGAAGAATGAGAACAAATTCACCGCCAAGATTTACATCCCAACCATTTCCGGAAGCGTCGTGGTGAATTATCACTACAGTGGTGGCACAGTGGGAGAAGAGCTTTTCCAAGTGCTTGAAGAAAAGACTGGTTTGAACCACAACACCATTTGCTTGATGATTCCCATGGGCAACTCTCGTCTCTTCGAGTATGACAATCTTGCCAACTACTTGTCTGAAGAGAACCGCTACACCGCAGAGGTTCGCCCAATTCTTTTTGGTGGAGGAAAAGCCGTCAAAAAGGAGCAAGTCAAACAGGAGAAGGCAAAAGTTAGCGGTGCAAAGTTCGCAGAAAAGAAGGCGTCCATCAACATTGCATCTTTGTCTTCCATCGTCAGCATCAAGGAGGCGGAGAAGGAGCTGGGCAATTTCCTTGACGGTATTGCCACCGATAGCATGGGAACTTTCAATTCATTGGTGTCAAAGATGTCTCTTGAAGACACCATGTTTGCCACGGAAATCTTGCAGAAGAACAGCAACGCCGACTACAAGTTGCAAAAGATTGCGTTCATCATGATGGGAAAGCATTCCAATGAGGTGGCAAAGATGAACGCCGACATGACCACCGTTACAGAGGCAATCGTATCCGCATTTCACTATGGGCCCTATGGGTTTGCCAAGGTGATGGCAGACAACACCGAATTCACAATTGGAACTTTGAAGAAGATCATTGACCAATCCTACCAGCGCAAACTTGGAAAGCAAGATGCGTTGGACATGGAGTTGTAAAATACCGGCCATTTTGATGGCAAATGCGCAAAGCAAAGATGTGCATTTTGGTGACAAAAGCCCTACCTAATGGAAGGCTAAACCTACTTTTGTGTAAAATCAGCCAACTACGGGGAAAGGCTAAGCTTAGTTTGGCAGAAAATCAGCCATGTTTGGCAGAAGGCTAATCTCATGGGCGTATCCACCATTTTGCACAGGTAGAGGCGCAATACTTGGCAACGTTGCACTGGAGCAAAAAAAGCAATGATTTTCAGCCACAGCTTCGGCAAAGATGATGTTTCAAAAGCAATGTGAAAAAACCCGTTGAGCATCACCCCATTGATTTAGCCACTTTTCACCTCCACCACGCAACAGGTTGATGACACTATGAGTTGTGGAAACTCAAGGGCAGAAGCGGGAAGGGTTTTCATGAATTTTTGGGGTAAACCCAATCCATCCCACCATCCCATCCAATCCATCCATCCCCAATAACATGACACGGCATGACATCCATGATATCCATGATATCCATAGCATAAATACATACAAACATACATACACACACAAGACAAATCGTTACATCCTCAACTTTGGTCAGGATTTCAGGAACAGTTGCGACGGTCGTGAGCTTGTCTGGAGCTGGGATTTTTTTTATAAATATATTTTTATAAATATATATTTTGGAAAATTTCATTTATCAAATCTTGAGGTATTGTATATAGTTCATTTTGGGTATGTTTATTGTTATCCCTACCGCCGCGTATTTTACTATTCCCCCGTTGCGCCGTTTCTTTATGACGGTTTCCATCCATACTGTTACAATCCTTTTTACATAATGCACGCGGTTTCCATGTATCAATGTTAGTCCATAAGCGCGTCCGCTTACGGTAGTTGAAACCATACTTGCAATAATCTACGTCGTAATACGGTAGTTCTTGCATAAACCATTGATTTTTCAGTAATCCGGTTTGTGGATTTTCTATTAGCCAGTATTTTGGTTCAAAATATTTGATTATCTCAATAGTTTTCATTACTATGACGTTCGCTTCATCAATCTTTCTCACACCAACCGTTTTAGCCCTTGAATACTCTGTGCAAGGGGGGGACGCATGGATAAAATCAAAATAACCCACGGGATACTGTTTATAATCCCATTCCAAAATGTTGCAATTGATATCGGCATTTTTCAAATCCAAAGACACCACATCAAAGCCAAACTGTTGAGCGACTTTCCCAACAGATTTTGTCCCAGAAAATAATTCTAATAATTTCATATATATAGTTATTAGAAATATTTAGTTCAACAACGCGAATGTGTCATCTGTTTTTTCAATCCCGTAGTAGTCCAAAGTCATTTGTTTAGGTTGCTTGATTTTTCCCGCAACTATCATGTCAAAATATTGTTTGCGTTTGCTGTCGTAATCGCCTTTTGGGCGTCCGATTTGTTTTTTTTCAAAGGCTTTGCTCACTTCCTCTTTCACTTCTTCTTGTGTCTTGTCATCTTTCTTGTCAAGTTTTTCCATGATTTTTTGCAGTGTGTCCGCAATTCCCTTGGTCTGTTTGTTCAACTTGTTCAGTTTGGTTATCATGTCAATGGTCTTGTCAGAATTATCTACGTCAGACATGTTTATATATAATATAATTTAGATATTTATTTTTCAAAAACTAAATATTTTATTAAATATTTATTTACAAAAAGTGATTTGGACAAAATCTACTCTTTAGATGTGTTTAATCCATGTCGTTTATCTTCATGTCTCTATTCCTTGGAGTTCCCATGACATCACTTATCATTTTATTAGTGCTTTCAATTTTTTTGTCTTCTGGGGTAACTTGGCGATTCCAACTAAAACTGATGCTATGGTCTTCACTTTCTAAAACTATTTCATCATTATCATCTCTACTCACATTCATTGTCTTATCACTTTTACTGATTTTAAAACTGCACGGATTGCATTTACATTTTATCGCCTTTGGGTTGATTTCTATTTCATTTCTCAGTTGCAACTTTCCTTGACATAAAGGACAGTCAAAGGTAATGAATTTGCTTGACAATTTCTGTTCCTTATTTAGATTTATTGTTGCGGGTTCATCATCTGAAAGTTCAAAATCTTCGGGGATTGGTTGCTTTTTGAATTTACTTTTTGGTTTCTGTTTTTGTTTCGGTTTTGGTGACATTTCTATCTATAGAATATTTTATATAATAAATTGCTACTTTTATAAATTCAAAAAGTATCATGAGCCATATTATTATTAGATAATATTTTTGCTATAATCTAATAATGACACATGGGGAGGGAGCTTCAAAAGCATGCATCGAGCGTCGTGCGGGGTGGGAACATATGAATTAGCTTCTTATGAGGGTAAATTGACATCCTGTCCTGTTTTTTTGCGACCCCAAGTCAGCAAAATGATATGTCATATTACAATATATATTGCAAACTTATTTTCTAAATATATTATTATATTATTATGCAAAAATTGGATGTTCCGAAAATTGAACCTATCAATGTAAAACAGTATGAATTCAAACAATCCCCATACCCTCAAGCCGATAAACTGCCATTCAGAAGCATTATAGTTAGTGCATCACAAGGCGGAAAGGGTATCCTTATCCAGAATTTGGTATTGAAAATTTATAGGGGATGCTTTGAACGTATATACATCGTAAGTCCAACTGCTCACATTGACGAAGCTTACAAAGAAGTAATAAAATATATTGAGAAAGAACTCAAAGTTGATAATAAAAAAGAACAGTATCTGTTTGACGAATACAACCCCGAAAGCTTATCACACATCATAGACACACAACACAAGGTGATAGAATACCAAAAGAAAATGAAAATGAAAACACTTTTCAGTTGCCTATTGATTATTGACGATTTTGCAGAAGACAAGTCATTTATGAGATATTCAAAAAATCCTCCATGGTTTATATACAAAATCAAGACACTTTGGTTTATCTGTCATAACTGCCTCACAGAAATATAATGCACTTGCTCCGATAGTTAGATTAAATACAAGTAGTTTATATATCTTCAAGTTAAAGAATATGGCAGAAGTTGATGCATTTGTTCAAGAACAATCCGCATTGGTAGATAAAAAGACTGTATATGAAATCTACAATATTGCTGTAAATGAGCAAGCATATTCATTTTTGTTTGTAAAATTGAGAGAGAGTGATTTGAATAAGATATTTATGATTAGATTAGAAAAGGCAATCCACATAACTTAATAATATTAATGTATTTAATATTATTAAATTAAATTAAACTCCAACTACAAAGTTGAATAGCAGGTAGTCTATACAATATTCTATCAGACTTTTTGTCTTCTATTTCCTTCAGTTTATTGGATATTTCTTTTATTGCTTTAATCTGTAGCCTATCTATATATATTACTGATGTCTAAATCTTCTTCATTTATATTGCTGAATTCTTCTATACAATCATTTTTAACCGTAGATTGTTTATTTCCCATTTTTATATATTAATATATATTTTAATTTTCTGCTTTTGTTTTTGCTTTTGCCTTTGTTTTAGGTTTAGGTTTTACAAAATCTTTAATGAAGTTTTCAACTTCAAATAAACGAGCTTCTAAATGCTCTATTTTTTGTTGTTGCTGTTGGACACATCCCCATAGAATCCCATTTAGTTTTACATAATTTAACTTTTTAACATCGCCATCAAAAATGATGTTGTCAACATCTGTTGGTATATTTGCTTGGACTTCCTCTGCTACAAAACCTAAATGATTTTTGATAATGCCTTGTTTCTTTTCTTCATTCATTTTAAACGTTTTCGGTTTTATGTTCTTTACAATTGTTGTAAAGTCATAGTCAGCATCTTTAATATCATATTTTACCTTTTCCGAACTTGTATCAACCAACTCCCCTGTTAAATTCTTTCCAGCAACAACCGTTGTGTTCTGATGCAAGTTTAAAACAGTTCCAGACATATCAATAACTAAATTACCCCCACAGTATATGCGATTTTGACCCGAAGTATCACTATTTACTAATGACATTATCTTAACATTACTTTCTATGAAACTATGAATATAACATTCTTTTGAAGTAGATGTATTTAAGTATAACTTTTTACCTTCACTAACCTCGGCATCGGTTTTAATATGTAGTCTTTCTGGTATGTGTTCATAGGTCATGTAAACAGTTCCACTTGCTAAACCAGCAGATATACAACACCTAAAATCAGTATCACTATCGGCAGTCCTATTAATAGCAAAGGTATTGGCAAACATCCAACTTGAAGAAATACCAACATTGCCATCATTTACTAACAATAAATTTTCTGGCCCGTTAGTTACAACATTAGAACCTTGTAACCTGAAAAATTGAACCCCGTTTCTATTGAAGACTACATCGTTATCACCAGCGAAGCTATCAAATAAATTACACAAAACCTGCGGTAATGATAATTCAACTGTTGATGTTAAACCCGTCTTGTAAATTTGGAAGACATCCAACACATCACCAACACCAAACGAAATAATACCATTATCAACATTTTCAGTGTTTCTAATTCTTAATACGTTGTAATTAACCAAATCAAAATATGCCTCTTCATACATAAAGGATGTTTCATTACCCCCTAACAATTGTATTTGATTGCTTGTATTCAGTTTAAAGATATTAACATCATTTCTTTTAAACACCAAATCAACATCAGTAGCATTTTTTGTGTTGATAACATCAGTTTGTAATTCAGTATGACATACAACATCTACATTAAAATATGCCTGTGTGGATGATAATTGAAATCCTAAAAATTGAGGGAACGCACTACCTGAAACATAAAACCGATGTAATCCACCACTACTATAATTAACATAATCATAACCAGTATTACCACCCCCTAAATTAACAGACCGAAGAAAACCTTTACCAGTTCCTAAATTAATAGCGCCTCCAAATGGTAATTCTACTGTTGAACTAAAATAAGTAGTTCCATTAACCGTTAAGTCAAAACTTCCAAATTGAGCCCCTCCACCTATAACTACATCACCATCTATTGTCTGTAATGTTTCACCTGTATATTTAACGCAGTTTGATGTATCACCACCTGTTGCTAAATTAGTAGGTTGGTTAAATTGAATTTGTCCATCAGTCAGTGTTATGTAATTAACACCTGCTCTTCGAATTACTAAATTAGTTGCTGTTTTTGATGATATTTCATTTATAGTCGCTCCATCTGTTGATAATGAAATGCCACTGTTTAAATCTAATGTGTTATTTCTTAAATAAAAGAAATCAGTAGCGTTTCTTCTAAAATTAACATCGGCATTACCTATACTATCATAAGTGTTAGATTTAGCACCTTTTGTTAGTTCTACCGCTTGTAGTGTCCCTTCTAATTTCATATATTCAATCCCGTTTCTTTGTAAAACTATATCACTGTTGCCATTGCTGTTTAGTGTATTTGTGTTAAGAGCACCTCCTACAACAACATCACCTGCTATTGTTTGGGATGCTTCACCAGTTAATTTTACGCAGTTGGAAAGGTCGGGTGTTATTGCTAAATTTGTAGGTTGATTGAACTGAATTTCGCCATCTGCTAATGTTATGAAATCAACACCATTTCTTTTTATTACTAAATCTAATGGTGCTATGGTGTCTATTTCTTGAGTTGTTAGATTGCCTCCACATTGTATTAGTTTACTTGCTACTAATTTAGTTGCTGAAACATCATATTGTAAGTAAGTATCGTTGTTGCTTTGAAAAAGTATATCATTTAAATTTAGAGCATTAAATGTATTTGACTGAATATTAGAACCTTTGATATAACCGCTACTGTCCAAAGATGCTACTAAATGATTTCCTAATATTTGTGCATCACCATTGACATAAAAATCTTTTGAAGATGAAACGGCATTTATAATAATCTTTGATGTTCCCCCCACGCTTCCTATATTTAATGTTCCTTCCATATTTTGAGGATTATTTACATTCAGTTTTGTATCTAATAATGTATCTGTCTCTGATTTATTATATTTATTATTCAGTAATGCATCTGTTTCAGTCTTATCATAGTAATTTGTTAAATCCGCACCACCTCCTCCTCCTCCATTGATGATTGCTGTATTTACAAACTCTTCAGTAGCAAGGTTTGATGAACCAGTGTTCAATAATTTAATGAATTCAGTTCCTATAAAAGATGTATGACCATCCAGACTAACCATTAATATTATATATTTAGATTATAATATTAACGTTTCTTGGGTATTGACATGAACATGTTTTGACAAACTTTATTTGTATCTTTCTTGTTTTTTTTTGTAGCATTTGCTCTTGTAATAGTTGGTAATGTTGATACAATGCATTTACTGGATTGGTTGGTTGCGGTTTCGCACTTTGTGCAAAAGAACCTTCACTGTGTGAAGGTTGTTTCAGAAATTGATTTTTTTCTGGTTTTGATAAAGGTTTATCTTCTTCTTCGCTTTCAGAATAATAAACTTCTGGGGCTGGTTTTTGTTGGATTGTTGCTTTAGCTTTAGTTTTTGCTTTGGGCTTTGCTTGTTTCTTGACTGGTCTTTCCGACAGTTGCCCTTGACAATTTTTTTCGTGTGAATATTTGTATGATTTGATTGTCATTTCCTTTCCACACTTACCACATGTCATTTTATCTTTTTGGGTTTGTCTCTTTGGTTTGGGTGCTTCTTGTTTAGGCTCTTCTTTGGGGTGTTCATTTGTTTGTTCAGTGACTTTGTTGTTGATTTCTTCATGGTCATCTTCGTCATATTGTGCTGTGTTGTTTTCTTCTTTAGCTTCTTCAATTGTTTCAAGCGTTGGCTCTTCTGGTTTTATTTCTTCATTTAAGTCAATGACTTTCACACTCATATAACATGTTCTACAAATATTCTTTTAATATTCTATATGTTTATTTTTTGGAAAATATATTGATTATTTTTACTAATAGCTGGGATGAGCAATCAGAAGAGCAAACTGAACGGGGATGTCATACAAATTCATTACAGTGCCCTTCTCATCTGTTATTTTGAAATCTAACCTTTTTAAATTTCTACCACCTATATCAATAAAGTCCTCGTGATGAGGTGCTTGATTGTCATTAATTATACCACCTAACTGTTCTGTTACTAACACCTTCTTTATTATTGATGATGAGTATGAATTAGGAGCTGAATAGTGATAATCAGACAAAGCGTTTGAAGTTATGAATATGTATCTGAATGGGACAAGGTTAAGGTATGATGATGTCCATGTAGCAATTGGAGAAGTTGCAACAAAATTACTCAACAGATAATTTATTGAAACTGGATTTCTATTGTCGTAATTTGATTGCCCTGTATCCCACACACCATTTACGTAGTTGCTTAACTCATCGTCTGTTGGTATTTTGATTGTGTAAGGTAAGCCATCCTTAACCTTAAATTCTACTGTTCGTGTTGCTGATGAATAGGTATAAACAAATATACCACCTGCCGACAAATCAGTTGTGCTATTGTTCATACCTTCGTTTATGTCAAAACAGAACTGTTCTGCAAAATATATTTTATTACCTAAATATACCCTAAAATTTTTGACTAATGTATCACCATTGAAGACCATAACATACATATATTCATAGAAATTTATCTCGGTGGATTTCCACACGGCGGGGATGGAAACATCAGTGACATAGAGTTTTGTTCCTTCAGGTGTTTCTAAGTTTTCGTTTAGCTCTATAGAAAAGTCAGATGAAGATTTTGATTGAGCGTTGCGATACTTACTATCTACAAAAATCTTTTTATATGTTAATCTATTACTCATGATTATATCTATTATTAGAAATTATTTTTATCAAACATTAATATAAAAATTAAATGATTGGATTTGTGACAGGAGTAGGAAGAATAGCAGTGACTAATGCATTGAGACAGGTGGGAAGGCAGTTTGGGAGAGAGGTTGTTCAGAGAATTATGGGAGGTGAAGCAATAGAGAATGTATTAACAAGAGAAGAGATGAGAACATTAGCACGAAGAATTGGAAGAGTAGCATTTAGTGAATTAATGCGACATGGTAGAGAAGAATTGATGAACGACACAGACAAGAAACAAAGAGACTTAGATGAGAAGATGAACAACTTTGCAAGAAATCTTAATGAGCAATTCAGACAAAATACAACACTGTATAAAGAAGAAAGGAACATAGCCAACAAAGAAGCAACAGAAGACAGACAGGGATTGACAAATGCATATAGAAGCCCATCGGGATTGTATAAGACAGGCAAGACACTTTATATATCAGGAACGGGCGGGAAAAATGGAAGTATTACGCAAGACATTTTAGATGATTTATTGAGACTACCTACCAGAAATGCCCACAACACCGAAAAGTATAAAGATGTGATGAATGAACTCAAGAAATCACCAGAAATAACACGTTTGGTATCACATTCCCTCGGGTCAGCAGTTGTCAATAAAATCAATGAAGAACAACCTAATAGATTTGCAACAACTACATATGCAACACCAACCATTAAACCAAAAAGAAAAGGAAAACAAAATCCTAAAAGACTGGATTTTAGAAACCACGGAGACATTGTAAGTATGTTGGATGGGTATGCAATAACATCAGACTTCAGTGATTTCAACCCTATTATTGCACACACCTATAAAAATTTTGAAGGTCAAGGCATGTGGCATGTGAGAGCTTCTACTTCAATCAGCAATGGTATAAATCCTAATTCACCTATACAACAATAATCAAATGAATAAATAGATATTAATTTATAAATTATTTATATATAAATTATGTTTTTTACATGTTGTCAATCAAAAAGTGAAACTGACATGCTTAAAGAAAGGACAGAAGAAATGAAAAAGCAAATAAACAATATCTATGAAATATTGGAATTTTTGACCAACGAAAGCAAAAAGAAATTAAATCTAAATGAAAGTAATGATGATGAACAAAAGGATATACAACAATCAAACAGTTCAACAGGATTTTTTAATTCAAAAACCATAGGAATTACAGAAAAGCGGATAAGGCGAGAAAAGAACCAGTGAAGGAATATGAACAGATTAAAAAGTTAGTAGAAGAAAGTTTAGAAGAAAATATTATAAAAAAATGCTGAGTATGAAAAACCATCAAAAAATATTAACTTAATTGCTCACCAAAAGAATAAAAATATTATTAAGTATAAAAAATAATATTATTAATTTACTTTTTGAAAAAATCTAAATTAATAATATACAGTTATGGATAATCTTATTGCAGAAAGTGAAGATGTCCAAGGCATCCCAGAATTGAACTTTGGTATTCCACAAACCGCCCAATTTGTAACAGAAAGGCGACAACAAAACTGGTTTCCATCAGGTTCTTCAATCTATTCACCCAAAGATAATAAGAACATACGCTTTTATATTTCAGGAGATGCCAACCAATACTTAGATTTGAGTTCAGTTAGATTATTTGCAACCATTGAAAATAGAAATGGTGATAGGGCAAAGTTTTTGCGACCATTGGGTGGGTTACACAGTTTCTTTTATCGTTATACCGCATCAGTTAGTGGCCAGATTGTTCAGGATATTGTAGAGTATAACCGTCATTGTGAGCTATTCAAAAGTTTCAAAAGTAAAGATGTTAATCAAATGGATGACATAGAAAGTTCCGCCAATCCAAGTTGGGATGATGATTATCATAAATACGCTAATGGCTTAGATAACTTTTTGCAAATTAATAACACAGGAGATGGGACAAATTATTATCCACAAGGCGACCACAACGAATGGGGTAGAATTGATTACCGACCAACAAGACACACTATTTCAGGAATTTCAGGGGCTAATGGAAAGGTAAGACTTGCTCATAAAATGTGTTGCGGGCTTATGGAAAGTAACTACTATCTGCCATTACGAGTAGCACCGTTGGAATTACAATTCCAAATAGTATCAGATGGAAATGAACCTATTATAGTTCCTCAAGGTGATGCACAAATAAACCCTAATACAGAAACCGATAGACAAGGTTATTATTTTCAAGGCGGAAATACCGCAACGGGTGACGACTGGGTTATAACTCAAGTTTTTCTAAGAGGCGAGACAGTAAATTTAGACAATACCGTTGATAATTCTATAACGTCGGCGCTATTATCTGGAACAAGCCTTAAAATGGTTATACCACAATACCACACCATCACACAAACTTTCAATGGCGGAGGCGGAGAGATTAATATGAATATTGTAAAGTCTGCTTCAAAACTATCACATGCATTTATCACACTATACCGCACACCACAGATTGGAACAAGATATGGATATTTCAGACCATCTAACTGTTTGTATAAACGATGGAACTATTTTTACAACCCAATGATTAACAGTGAAATTAATGATGGAGGAGACCCTGATAATAACCCCGAAGAAGTAGGACAAGGTTTTGCAGACAGCACAAGGGCTTTGAGTTGGCAGTTGCAAGTATCTTCAAAAAAGTATCCCGAAAAGGAATGTGAAAGTTTGAGTGAAGCATGGTATTTCTTACGACGAACTTTGAACCTATTTAATCCAGACCAAAATTCAATAAATATTTCATACAAGCAATATCGCGAAAACAAATTCTGTTTAGGTATCTCGTTTGAAAAAATGCCATCCGTTAATTTTACAGGAACTAATACGAAAATGGGAAGCTTAATCACTTTTAAAATCAAAGGGACTGAGGGAGCACTCGCACCAACTGAACAGATTAATGAGATATTTGTCCATTTGGTTAGCGAAAGCATTTTAGAATTAAGAAGTGATGGTGCATTAGTTTATGATTAGAACAAATATATTATTTTCTAACATAATAATATAGATGTTCAAAAAGTATAAACGACCTGTTGATAAAAGACTGTTGGCAAAATTTGGGATGGAGAATGCACAATTTAATTACAAAAGAGAAATGAACAAAAGCAACAAAAAAAGTGATATGCACGGTTTATTCAAACATAAGGATACTGCCTATGTAAAATGGTTGAAGGAACAATTAGACAGAAACGAGACAAGAGAAACATTAATAGCTTATCAAAATGACATAAGACAATTCAATGAAAGAGTAAATTATCAGAACCAAGTTGATAGAATGATGAGCCAAGTTCAAAGAGACAACTTACCATACAATAGTCTGGAACAATTACAGAGACAAAGAAATCAATTTAAAAGTTTAAGATTTGCATGATTAATATTATTATCTAAATAATATTATATCATGGCAACAGCAAAATTAGAAAATGTTAATAAATTTTCTAATATTGGATTAAGAAGAAGACCGACATATGAAGAAATCACCAATTTGATGGAGTAGAGCAAATGGAGGCTTTAAAAGATGAACAAGCAAGATTATTATTAAGACAAATGGGCGACATATTGTTAAGACAAAATGTGAGAACGGCAGGGAAAACATTTCATGCAGAAAAAGTCAGACAAATGCCATTACAAGCCCCCAATATATTTTCAGCAAATCAGCCCATGCAAGTTGATGAAGAAGGGAACGCAACACCAGCACCACCAGCACCAACACAAATACCACTAACAACAAGATTGCAACAAGCATCACAACCTGGAACAGAATTAGCACAAAGAATGCAAACATCAATGAAAAGAAAAGAAGAAACAGCAGTAAATCATAGGGGAGAAGTATTTAAACAAACAAAGCCATCAATCATAGAAGAAACAATGATGCCACCGTTATCAAAACCAAGAAGTTTTGTGCCAATAAGACCAGAAAATTTTAACATAGCTACCGAAGATGAAACAAATGAAACTAACATAAAACAAAGCAGGGCAAAGAAAATAATGAAAGACAAACAAACCAAATCCAAAAGAGAACCAGCATCCATTGCAAATTCAAGCATACCAGCATCAAGCAACCAAGCACCAATGCCAGTTGTTCAAGTAATGGATGTAAGTTCAAGTTCTAAAAGAGCAGAACCAGAAACAAGAATAGAACCAAGAGGCAAAGCAGGACGACCAAAAATGCACAAAGCAGGAACAGAAAGAGGCGATGGAACTAAAAGAGATGGGAGCGAACCAGAAGACACAACAGCAAAAAAGAAAAGAAACAAGAAAAAAGATTTGGGTTTAGGAATGGGAGATGATGCAGATGATGAAGATGAAGGACAACAAGGCGACAACAGAAGAAAAACAATTCAAAAACCGTTACCGCCTTACAAAATAGGAATACAAAGATTAAGAGAAGAATTTGTGAATGCAAATAACAAGGGAATGATTACCAAAGATGAATACAATAGGTTCAGCACTTTGTATAAAAATTTCATATCAGCAAAGGGAAACCAAAGCAGAAAATCGCAAATAATAAAAGAGGCAAGAGATGTTTATAGAGAAGTCTTATTTACAAAGTTGAAGGATGCTTTCAAAAATCAATCATTATATTTTTTTGACTTTTAACTCAAAAACACTTAAAGAAAAGTTACCTTAATATAGTAATAGGAAAATGCCACTATTCAATTACGAGAAGTGTGAGATATGCAAAAATGAAAAGGAAACCATCAATATGACATTAACTAATATACTACCTGAAAATATATGTAAAAACATTTGTGACTACAATGTATTCTGCAAATATTGCACATTATTGTTGGATGATGAAAGGAAATTTGATAAACATAAGAATGATAAAAATACGAGCAAAATAGAATTACAGATTAGGTTCTTTACAGTAAATAATTGCCCACCATTTGAACTAAGAGACAACAAGAAAGTCAATGTGTCAAAGATGAATGCAATAGTTGACAATAGCCAAGACGATGACCTTATGTATAAAAAAGTAATGAAATCTTATTTCAATGGAATGTATAGATATTTCAAACGAGATATACTACCTGTAATTGGCAACCAAAAAATGTTGAAAGAAGCCACTTGTCATTACAAGGAAGAAAGGTTTCCATATTACAATAGTCTTTACAGAGACGACTTGTTAGTGAAAATGATTATATATGAGTATGTATTGGAGTTGATTGGGAATGATATTTACTACATGGAATTGGAAGACCTACACAACTATTTAGATGAAATCCTGCCTAAATGAAAGAGAATAATAACTCGGATTAATCCATAAGTCTTAAAAGTAAAAAAAAAAATAAGACTTTTTTGGAATATTTTTTTTGTGATTTTTTTGTGATGAAAATTTTGAAAATATTTTTTTCTGAAAAATAAAATTTAGATTTTTGAAAAATATAAATTTTGAAAATTTTCTGAAATATAAATTTTAAAATTTTGTAAAATATAAATTTTAAAAAATTTGTAAAAATATAAATTTTGAAAATTTTGTAAAATATAAATTTTAGATTTTTGAAAAATATTTTTTAATTTTTTTTAGGATGAAAAAAATGAAGATGGATGATGTGACATATATTATTGGTGGTGGGTGGGACTTTGGTGAACGGAGGCCTGTCCCTTACTAGCTATTACACACATACATTACATACAGACATTACATACATACATACATACATACAATACCATACAATACAATACAATACAATACAATACATTACAATACATTACAAACATACATTCCAAACATACATTACAAACATACATACATACCAACATACATACCATACATACATACCATACATACATACCATACAATACATACCATACAATACATACCATACAATACATACCATACAATACATACCATACAATACATACCATACAATACATACCATACAATACATACCATACAATACATACCATACAATACATACCATACAATACATACCATACAATACATACCATACAATACATACATACATACAATACAATACATACCATACAATACAATACATACCATACAATACAATACATACCATACAATTCAATACATACCATACAATTCAATACATACCATACAATTCAATACATACCATACAATACATTACATACCATACAATACATTACATACCATACAATACATTACATTACATACAATACATTACATTACATACATACATTACATTACATACATTACATTACATTACATTCCATTACATTACATTCCATTACATTACATTACATTACATTACATTACATACATACATTACATACATACATACATTACATACATACATTACATACATACATTACATACATACATTACATACATACATTACATACATGAATTACATACATACATTAATTACATACATACCAGTACATATATACCATTACATACAAGCCATTACATACATACCATTACATACATACCATTACATACATACCATTACATACATACCATTACATACATGCCATTACATACATACTATTACATAAATTAATTACATACATACATTAATTACATACATACATTACATACATACATTGATTACATACATACATTAACTACATACATACATTAATTACATACATACATTAATTACATACATACATTAATTACTTACATACATTAATTACTTACATACATTAATTACTTACATACATTAATTACTTACATGCATTAAATACTTACATACATTAATTACTTACATACATTAATTACTTACATACATTAATTACATACATACATTAGTTACATACATACATTAATTACATACATACACTAATTACATACATACATTGATTACATACATACATGAATTACATACATACATTACTTACATACATTCACTAATTACATACATACATACATACATACATACATTACATACAGACGTACATTACATACATTCATTAATTACATACATTGATTACATACATTAATTGCATACATACATTAATTACTTACATACATTAATTACTTACATTTACATACATTAATTACTTACATTTACAAACATTAATTACTTTCATTTACATACATTCATTACTTACATTTACATACATTAATTACTTACATTTACATACATTAATTACTTACATTTACATACATTAATTACTTACATTAACATTCATTAATTACTTACATTAACATACATTAATTACTTACATTAACATACATTAATTATTTACATTTACATACATTAATTACTTACATTTTCATACATTAACTACTGACATTGACATACATTAATGACTTACATTAACATACATTAAATTAATCACTTACATTAACATACATTAATTACTTACATTAACACACATTAATTACTTACATTAACATACATTAATTATTTACATTAACATACATACTTACTTACATTAACATACACACTTACTTACATTAACATACATACTTATCTACATTAACATACATACTTACACACATTACATTACATTACATTACATTACATTACATTACATTACATTACATTACATTACATACATTACATACATACATTACATACATACATTACATACATACATACATACATACATAACATAACATAGCATAACATAACATAACATACATACATACATGCATACATACATACATGCATGCATGCATGCATACATACATACACACAAACATACATACATACATATATATCCATCCATCCATCCATCCATCCATCCATCCATACACACATACATACGTTACATACATACATACATAATCATACATACATACATACATACATACTTACATTACATTACATTACATTACATTACATTACATTACATTACAATACATTACATAACAATACATAACAATACATGACATGACATGACATTACATTACAATACATTACATAACAATACAAAACAATACATGACATGACATTACATTATATTACATTACATCACATTACATTACATAACATCACAAAACATAACATTACATTACATCACATTACAAAACATACATTACATTACATAACATTACAAAACATAACATTACATTACATCACATTACATCACATTACATCACATTACATCACATTACATCACACTACATTACATCACATTACATCACATCACATTACATCACATCACATCACATTACATCACATCACATTACATCACTTGAGAAGGGGTGACACGAAAGGTAGGTGCGTCGCAGGGGGACGCGGGTGACCTTTTTTTCCCACGTAAGACACAGCTGCAGCAGCAGGAGCCATGGGATAGCTCTCCAAGACCCGCAATTGCCACAATTCGCCACATCTCTTTGGTCTGAAGTTGGCTACATATGATGGGTTCGTCACGATGTATATCCCGTAAACCGGAGCGACCTTTCGTGAGAACGATGATGATGAGGATGATGGCGTAGGGCGACAGGAAGGAACAAGTGAAGAACATGAGGATGATGAGGAGGAAGATGATATGATCATGATGATGATGATGATGATGGCAAGGATGTGGAGGACGAGGAGGATGCGAAGGATTGCGATGGCAATGACGATGATGATGATGATGATGATGAGGATGATGATGATGATGATGATGAGGATGATGATGATGATGATGAATATGATAGAAAGATGATAGAAAGATGATAGAAAGATGATAGAAAGATGATAGAGAAAGATGATAGAAAGATGATAGAAAGATGATAGAAAGATGATAGAAAGATGATAGAAAGATGATAGGGGGAGGGGGGGTCCCTTTCTCCTGGTCGTTCAGGGATAAGGGGTCCAGCCCGCCCCTTTGCTTCGCAAAGTAAAACTCAAGGTAGCCCGCTTGCGCTTGGAGGCTACCTTTCGTGACATTACAACACATCACATTACATCACATTACATCACATCACATTACATTACATTACATCACATCACATTACATTACATTACATACATTCGTTACATACATACATTGCATACATACATTACATACATAACATACAAAACATACATACATAACATGCATACATAACATACATACATACATATTATACATAACATAACATAACAAAATTTAACATAACACAACATAACATAACATAACTTACATTACAATTACATTACATTACATTACATTGCATTGCATTACATTACATTACATTACATTACATTACATGCATAGGCATCGATGATCTCAAAAGTGAAACCTAATGTCATGATGTGACATGCTGTTGCACTGAACCTCACAATTTCGCAAAATTCAAAGAAACCCCGGAACCCCCTTTTCCCCAGCCAACTCCGCTGGTGCCAGGCACATTCTGGGCCGTTGGTTGTTGATTCACGTAACCGCCCTGATAGGGTGGTGGTTGGATGGCATCTGCTAATGCTGCAAACGGGGCCCAGCCGTACGCATAGCCCGTAAAGATCTCAAATTCGAGGCTCCCCGGCGCAGGGATGTCCGGAGTGTTCTTGGAAGGCGAAAAAGAAACGGAAATTGTGGTCTTCCAAGGTGTATACGTATAGAACTGGTGTAACATGGCGGCGAGACGAGTGACGAAGAACTAGTTCATTACCAGCGAAAAAAACAAGAAGATGTACACTCCCTCAATACTGGTGAATAATGAATAAATATGGTGAATATATCTCGGTTGATAAATGGGAATGCCCGCCCCTCAACCGCCAAGATTCGTAGCTTCCCATGAGCCCCAAATCGAGTGACAATAATGTCTGATCCAATCCCTGTGTAAAGCTCAAATCGACTGAGATATCTGGATATGTGCCTCGGGCAAGATCAGCCAAACCATCCAACAGATTAAAAGACGGTAAGCAGTTTGCAACGTACAAAGGTAGGCAATTTCTGCTCGAAAACGTAACATGGAGGTGTGTAAAAGCGGGATGCCTTTGAGCTAATGCGCCCATCTTCTTTGCACCTATCGCCTTGAACGCTGGCGCAGCGCTGCATGATTCCGAACTTTGGAAAGAACACGTTCGAAGGTCATGTGGGGGCCCGTGGTGGTTGTTCAAAATTATTGTTCCCCAAAACTGCCCTGACGCGGCCCTTTCGCGACCCTTTCGAGCCCCAGCAGAATCGGGACACGGAATTGTGATAAAATGTTTTCGTGAGCATATTTCGTAGAAATAGTGGTATTCAGATCTTTCGCGAACCTTACGCCGCCCAGCAGCAAAACACACACACACACATCCATATCTGCAGATGTTACTCGGATACTAAAAGCCTTGCATGGGTTTTAGGACAACTCACATGTCCACTCGCTGCACTTGAAAAATTACATTTTATGCACATCATGCTTATGTCAGTGATGCACATACCGTGATCGATATCATCGTTCTTGGCGTCAGGGTGGGGTGGGTTGGGGTGGGTTCTTAACGTTCCTGTGCAACAGCTCCCAAGCATTATTGATGCTAACCTGCAAATATTCGCAAACACATTTCAAGTTCACTCTCAATGTTACTTTGCAACAACTTCTTTCCGCGGCGCTACTAACTTGTTTAAGTTCCTTGGCAACAGTTTGTAACTACGTGTTTGGTGCTCTGCTGCTAACTTGTTCAAACAACCTGAAAATACAACCTTAGTTTTATTGTTCCTGCGCGACAACTTATTCCAACTACATTTTTGACGCTACGCTGCCAGCTTGATCGGACAACTTCTACGTACAATTTTCATGTTGCTGTGCAACAAATTCCGACTACATTTTTGATGCTGACTTGTGCAAACCATTCTGAAATACAGCCTTGCCGTTCCGTCGCAGCAACTTCCAACTAGGTTCTCGATGCTACATTACAAAATGAATTTCAACCCCAATAGTTTGTCTTATCAGGGCCACAATCCGCCCTTCCATTGCAAAACCTGCCAGTGGAGGTATGTCAGCCTCCATGCCAACTCGGAAAAGAAAACAATCATCGAGACCTTGAAACACGTTTTGATTACGACTCAAACCTGGGAGATGGCGTGTTCTTATTTAAGCAACTTTGTTAATGTGTTTGCATCAGCTGTTTTGGAAGAATTCCTCGTCAAAAACATTCTTCAACGCAGAATTGCAAAGAAAAATGAACATAAGTTTGTTTGTCGGCAAATCATGAGTTGTTCATCCAAAGTGCCCCTGAATAAGAGTCACATTGCAGCTGTGTTGAACGCAAACAAACTTACAATACATATGTGAACATTTTTGTTCATAAACGTAAGAACTACAAATTTGCATAACCACATAGATACATGCACATTAAACAAGATGCAGCCCACGAATCCGAATGCTCACACGTATGTTAATGGTACAGATGTCGAAACACATGGATATGCAGTCACGCAGGCGCAAAACACTTTTCTGCAATACTTTATTTGAACCGGCTTGTACATATTTCCCCTGTTACCAGTCCGCAGTGTGGAGTGGAAAGTGTAGAGTGTGGAGTGTGGAGTGGAATGTGTAGAGTGTGGAGTGTGTAATGTAAAGTGAATAGTGTGGAGTGTAAAGTGTGGAGCGGGGAGTGTAGTGTGTGTAAAGTGGAGAGCGTGGTGTGTGGAGTGTAGAGTGTAAAGTGTAGAGTGTAAAGTGTAGTGTAAAGTGTAGAGCGTGGAGTGTGGAGTGAAAAGTGTAGAGTGTGGAGTGTGGAGTGTAGAGTTTGGAGTGTGGAGTGTAGAGTGTGGAGTGAGGAGTTTAAAGTGTGGAGTGAGGAGTGTACAGTGTAAAGTGTAAAGTGTGGAGTGTCGAGTGTAGAGTGTAAAGTGTGGAGTGTAAAGTGTAGAGTGTAGAGTGGAGTGTAAAATGAGAAGTGTAAAGTGTGGAGTGAGGCGTGTAAAATGCAAAGTGTGGAGTGAAGAGTGAAAAATGTAAAGTGTAAAGTGTGGAGTGTGGAGTGTGGAGTGGAAAGTTTGGAGTGTGAAGTTTAAAGTGTGGAGTGTAAAGTGTGGAGTGAGGAGTGCAAAGTGGAAAGCGTGGAGTGTAAAGTGTATAGTGTGGAGTGTAGAGTGTAGAGTGTACAGTGCAGAGTGTAAAGTGTGGAGTGTGGAGTGTAAAGTGTGGAGTGGGGAGCCTACAGTATAAATTGTATTAAATTGTGGAGTGTGGAGTGTCAAGTGTAGAGTGTGGAGTGTGGAGTGGACAGCATAGAGTGTGGAGTGTGGAGTGTAAAGTGTGGAGTGTAAAGTGTGGAGTGTAAAGTGTGGAGTGAGGAGCGTGGAGTGTGTAAAGTGTAGAGTGTGGAGTGCAAAGTGTAAAGTGTGGAGTGTAAAGTGTAGAGTGTAGAGTGTGGAGTGGGAAGTCTGAAGTGTGTAAATTGTGGAGTGTGGAGTGTAAAGTGTAGAGTGTGGAGTGTAGAGTGTATAGTGTGGAGTGTAGAGTGTAGAGTGTACAGTGCAGAGTGTAAAGTGTGGAGTGTGGAGTGTAAAGTGTGGAGTGTGGAGTGTAAAGTGTAGAGTGTAAAGTGTGGAGTACATTGTTGCGCCAGCCACACAAAAGAACTTTCGACACTTATAAAGCAGGTTGGAATGTCACAAAGCGCCACGCCTGCCATGCAAAAAGAGACTCGAGACGAGACACGTGGGCGCAGAAAAACGAGCATTTCGTGCGAGACTTCCTCCATTTTTGACACTTTCGACAGGTTATCAAACAGGTTGGAATGTCGCAAAGTGCCACGCCTGCCATGCAAAAGGACATGACAACCTCCTTGGAAACCTTTGAAAAGGAGATTTTGCAGCTTCCCCCATAGACACGGCGAGGCCACAGGAAAACCAGAGACTCGAGACGAGACACGTGGGCGCAGAAAAACGATGATTTCGTGCGAGACTTCTTCCATGTTTGATGCTTTCGACACGGTATCAAATAGGTTGGAATGTCGCAAAGTGCCACGCCTGCCATGCAAAAGGACATGACAACCTCCTTGGAAACCTTTGAAAAGGAGATTTTGCAGCTTCCCCCATAGACTCGGCGAAGCCACAGGAAAACCAGAGACTCGAGACGAGACACGTGGGAACACTAGTGAAATTTGCTAGGCCGGGGAAAAGTAAATTTAACAATTTACTAGCCCTAGTAAATTTTAGATTGAAACTAAATAAATTTTACTAGGCAACTAAATAAGATTCAGTAAGCTAGTAAATTGCTGATGTCTTTTATTTTTAACATAAATGTGTTTCATTTTTTCATGTTACTAGCAACACTTTTACTTGTGAGACGTTACGATAAGTTTGAATTTTCACAAAATACTTGTGTCATTTGAGGACATTCCGGATGTTTTTTCAGGTACTTGTGAGACTCCTAGTATACTTGTGGGAATCAGGCAGATAGTTTTTAAACCTTGAGGTTTAGATTGAAATGGACAGATTGTGGGACATTAGGTGGTCATTTCAATGCAAGTTGTAAGACTTGAAGCTAATTCAAAAGTAGTTATTGGATTCTATAGGGTATTATTTTGATCCCGAAACTGTTCGAGACTGTAGGATACTTGTGAGACGAAATCGAATTAAGTCACTTTTGTTTCCACAGCCAGAGATGAGTACTAAGATAAGGTAGAGATGAAGGCAAGTCATCACATGTACAATGCATTTGACAACTTCTAGTCATTGTTTGGCTTCCACCTCGCAAGTAACTTTCGCATGTAAGCGTCATTGTTTGCTTTTAACCTCACAATTTATTTCCACATGTAAGTGTCATTGTTTAGTTTGAACCCCACAAGTAATTTTCAACTGTAAGTGTTATTGTGGGGTTTCAATATCACTCGTAGATTTCACATGTAGGTTTTTTTGTTTGGTTTTTACCACCACGAGTAATTTTGTGTAATTTTCACATGTAGGTGTTATGGTTTAGTTTTAACCTCACAAGTAATTTCCACATGTGAATGCAACTGTTTAGTTTTCACCTCACAAGTAATTTCTACATATATTTTTTACAACAATATTTTTCAAGTCAGTCAGAAGTTTTTTTGGAAACACAACACAGCAACAACGATGTTGAAAGAAAATCGTCGAATATGGCTAAGTTCCTAATTAGCTATGTTTCGCATGTTTATATTCAGATGAAAATTCACACGTTGCTGACTTATATCTGCTTAGCTCAGCGCTGAAAACCAACTTCCATTTGTGAAAATACCATATAGTACAAACCGCAAGAAAATGAAAAACTTACGTTGTTCAAACAATTTTGCATTAGGGAATGTCTCAGAAAAGGGTTGCCATAACCAAGTGCCCCAAACTCTTCTTATTTAAGTAAAAAAAATGAGCTTGGGGCACTCCTATTTTGAGGATCCTATTTATATCTTTGAATGTTTTTGAAAGTGTTACTTGTGGAGTACTTGTGGCGTAATTGTTTCTCAGTTTGACGCGCATTGATTTTCTGTGGTGTTTTGCTTGCAACATGGTTGTTGCATTTGTTGTACTACATGTGCCTCTGGCCTGTTCAATCTATCCGTCCATGGAAAAAAAGTAAATTGATAGAAAAAAGATCGTTTCTCCGGTTTTGTTCTTACTTGTGACTACTTGTGATACTATCTCAGCAATATCTTTGTGTTTAGATTATGTTTTAATTGAGACTAAGGTTGCCTTATTTATGTGAAGTCCAGAAACCAACTAAGGCTGCCACTTGTTTTGCCGTCTCTGCAGGTTAGTGACAAGCCTCAGGATGACGATGGTGCTGGATTTTTGAGCTGGGAAAATTTATATACAGCAAAACAACCCTAAAAAAATAGAAGGAACATAATATCAGATCAATTTTGGGCCATAACCAACTGTAGCAAATAAGGAATCATCCTTGAAAAAAGATACAGTTTCTTTTTCAATTATTGTTTTCTGACTGCCAAAGTCCATCTCATGTTGAGCGCAAATTTCAAATATGCTTTAATAAGGTTTGTTCAGTTAAGATTATGTAGTTACTCATATAATTCCTATGTATTATGTTTGTCATTGGCTTTGTGTATTTGTAGAAAAATGATATGTTTTCTAATGATTTTTTTTGCATGTCTTTTGCATTTCTTCTGCATTTCTTTTGCATTTCTTATGCATATCTTTTGCACTTCTTATGCACTTTTTATGCACTTTGTAAAAGTACATAAGAAGTACATGTACTTTGATATAAAGTACATGCATTTCTTATGCACTTCTTATGCACTTCTTATGCACTTTAAAAAAAGTGCATAAAAAGTGCATAAGAAATGCATAAGAAATGCATAAGAAATGCATCCAAAAAATCTGTAATTATGAATGGCCCATCAATTTTTATCAGGTTTTTATTGAAAACCACAAGGTTTTACTGAAAGGGAAATGCACAATCAAATCATTACACATATGTATAAGACTCAATTCTTTTCATGTATCTTAGATATACCAAAAACTTGCATAAAGATATAAACCTTGGCTCAGCTCAGGTATCCTAAGTATATAGCATATTTGAAGAATACTTCACATGTATATCAGGCTTGCTTAATCTCATGTACCACAGGTACTTGAAGGAGTCCACAAGTAAGACTCAACCTGTTCACAAGTAAAGTGCAAAAGAAGTGCATAAGGAATGCAAAAGAAAAGCAAAAAAATCATTAGAAAACATATCATTTTTCTACAAATACACAAAACCAATGACAAACATAATACATAGGAATTATATGAGTAACTAACCTTATGAAATTTGTTCTCAACATGGAATGGACGTTGGCAGTCAGAAAACAATAATTGAAAAAGAAACTGTATCTTTTTTCAAGGATGATTCCTTATTTGCTACAGTTGGTTATGGCCCAAAATTGATCTGATATTATGTTCCTTCCTTTTCTTTGGGGGTTGTTTTGCTGTATATAAATTTTCCCAGCTGAAAAATCCAGCACCATCGTCATCCTGAGGCTTGTCACTAACCTGCAGAGACGGCAAAACAAGTGGCAGCCTTAGTTGGTTTCTGGACTTCACATAAATAAGGCAACCTTAGTCTCAATTAAAACATAATCTAAACACAAAGATATTGCTGAGATAGTATCACAAGTAGTCACAAGTAAGAACAAAACCGGAGAAACGATTTTTTTCTATCAATTTACTTTTTTTCCATGGACGGATAGATTGAACAGGCCAGAGGCACATGTAGTACAACAAATGCAACAACCATGTTGCAAGCAAAACACCACAGAAAAACAACGCGCGTCAAACTGAGAAACAATTACACCACAAGTACTCCACAAGTAACACTTTCAAAAAAAATCAAAGATATAAATGGGAAAGTCTCAAAATAGGAGTGCCCCAAGCTCATTTTTTTACTTAAATAAGAAGGGTTTGGGGGACTTGTTTATGGCAACCCTTTTCTGAGACTTTCCCTAATGCATAATTGTTTGAACAACGTAAGTTTTTCACTTTCTTGCGGTTTGTACTATATGGTATTTTCACAAATGGAAGTTGGTTTTCAGCGCTGAGCTAAGCAGATATAAGTCAGCAACATGTGAATTTTCATCTGAATATAAACATGCGAAACATAGCTAATTAGGAACTTAGCCATATTTGACGATTTTCTTTCAAAATCGTTGTTGCTGTGTTGTGTTTCCAAAAAAACTTCTGACTGACTTGAAAAATATTGTTGTAAAAAATATATGTAGAAATTACTTGTGAGGTGAAAACTAAACAGTTACATTCACATTTGGAAATTACTTGTGAGGTTAAAACTAAACCATAACACCTACATGTGAAAATTGTGCAAAATTACTTGTGGTGTTAAAACCAAACAAAAACACCTACATGTGAAATTTACGAGTGATATTGAAACCCCAATAACACTTACAGTTGAAAATTACTTGTGGGGTTCAAACTAAACAATGACACTTACATGTGGAAATAGATTGTGAGAGGTTAAAAACAGACAATGACGCTTACATGCGAAAGTTACTTGTGAGGTGGAAGCCAAACAATGACTAGAAGTTATCAAATGCATTGTACATGTGATGACTTGCCTTCATCTCTATCTTGTCCTAGTAATCATCCCTGGCTGTGGAAACAAAAGTGACTAGTGGGGACTGGGCAGAATTTGAGCTTGGGAGAAAAAAAGGCGCACTACTTCTGAAAACTATTTACTTGCGCAAGAAAAATAAGTTCAATGAAAAAACCACTTGAGTGACATGAGAAAAATATTGAAAATAAACGTGGGAAATATATATTTCTTTCACATATCTTCAACATGATGCAAAAAAGGATATGCACTTCTTATGCGTTTCTTTTGCGTTTTTATTTTTTCTGCAAAAAATGCTAAGCTACTAAATTGATTTACTTTACTAAGGCAAACTAATTTTTACTACTAAAATATCCAACTAAAGTAAATCATCGAAAAAACTAAATTTACTAGATTTCGAGACTCACGGCAATATTGTGCTCGGCTGGTGCTCGAATTGTGCTCAAATTGTGCTCGGCTGGTGCTCAAATTGTGCTTTTCTTGTGGTCCCTCTGGTGCTCGTTTTGTCGTCCCTTTGGACCTTTCCTTGCCCGGGCTTGTTTTTTTTTTCATTTTTTTCGCAATTATTTTTGCAGTCTCCTTGTGTTTTTTTTGTGTTTTTTTTGTGTTTTTTTTTGTGTGTTTTTTTGTGTTTTTTCTTTTTGTTTTTTTTTGTGTTTTTTTGTGCTCTTTTTGTGTCTAGCTTGTGCTGGTTTTGGCGGTTGGTACTTACGCGTCAAGGAAGTTTTGCGATTTAGGGTTCCAATGGGCTCGGGGTTTAGGATTTAAAGTTTAGGACGATTGCCAAGTAACATTGCCATTTTCCCACATGGCCAATCTGACTCCATGGTTGAGAACATTAAGGTACATTGTGCCAGTTGCATCAAGCGGCCAAATCCTTTCACAATATGTTCTAGTCCTTGCTTCGATGCAGACGCCTTGCTCGCACCTTCTCAGGGTAACACATGAATGTATTGTCTGTAGTCTGCGCTCTTCTTTTCTCAATATTGGAATGCAACTGATATGCTTGAAAGATCTTGAAAGTGAAGCCCCTGTCTTGAATTTTGAATTCTGTATCAAAGGTTTTGAGGGCAGGTTGACGTTTTTTTTTGGGGGCACCTCCTAGCCGAGATTTTTGGAGCAATTTCCTTGTGCTCGTTTTGAAAGGGTAGACTAAATGGTTTTTCAGCTTTGTCTCATTTCATTGTGCCCGTTTTATGAACTCTACTTTGCAACCTCTACTAAATGGTTTCTGTGATTTTGAAACATTTTTTTGACATCTCTACTAAATGGTTTTATCCCAGAAACAACATTTGATATCATATGATTAACATATCATTTTTACATCTCTACTAAATGTGGATCATGGGTCTAGAGATGTTTACTTGATTTCTTTTTGAAAAATCATGATTCTCTACTAAATGGTTTCTAGAAATTTCAAATTAAATTTTTGGTTCACTTTCCGGGACCTAGGTCATAGCATTTAGTAGTGGAAAATCACACGGGGATCTAAATTTTACAACATCAAAATCGATGTTTCGTGCAAGGCTTCCGTCAATTTTCAGCACATCTCACAAAATGCCACGCCTGCCACGAAATTTGCAACTTGTCGCCACTTGACGCAGCCCTGCCAATGCGATTTGCAAAGAACACTCAACACGACACGTCTAAAGTGCTGCACCTGCCACGAAAAATGACGATGGACACGTCCAAAGTGATGCGCCTGCCACGAAAACTGCAACGCATCTTCTGAAAACGTCGCAAAAATACTGCGCCTGCCACACAAAACGACTTTCGACACGTTGCAAAACACCTCTGAATGTCACGAAGTGCCATGCCTGCCAGGCGAAACGAGGCAACGAGAAGTTTGAAACCTCTAAAAATGACCACCTCTGCAGAACTTACCATAGGCACGGCCATATAGCAATCGCGCGGACGGTTGCGGACGGTTGCGGACGGTTGCGGACGGTTGCGGACGGTCGCGGCCACAAACGCAACGTCGAGCGAACACACCCTCAACCCCCAGACTCCCAGAGTGAAACGGGAACCCTTGCTACGCATTCGGGAAAAACGCCAAACACTTCACACACATACCTCCGATTTCACGTACATGCATACATACAGTACATACAACCCATACAATCCATACCATACATACATACAAACCATACTTCCATACTTCCATACATCCATACATGCAAACATGCATACATGCAAAAAATTATAAATGCATACATGCATACATTCATACGTGCATACATGCATACATGCATGCATGCATGCATGCATATATGCATTACATGCATTACATGCAATACATGCAATACATACAATACATACAATTGTTTTTTTAATACATACAATACATACAATTACAATCCATACAATACATACCATACATACAATGCGTAGAATACATGCAAAAACATACCACACGGGTTACCACACGTACCATACCCTACATACCACACATACATTACATACAATACATACACACAAAACATACAATAAAAACAATACATACAATACATACAATACACACACATACTATATATAACACATACAAGTAGAACCTGCGCAAGGCGGGGGTGGTGGAAGTTTCCAGGGTTAAGGACTGTGACGCTATAGGATCCAAAGACAAGGTTTGCCTATCATCTCAACTCTTATCACCTCTTGTCAACTCTTCTCAGCTCTTGCCAGCTCTTCTCAACTCTTCTCACCTCTTTTCACAGAGATGCTTTACACAGGGAAACTTGTATATACGCACAGGAGCTTCAAAGCTTTTGCACAAAGCAAATGTTTACACACAACATTTTTTCACACAGCAAACTCTTACACAGGAAAAAAATACACAGAGCATTTTTTTTCACATAGCAAGTTTTTGCACAGAGAAACTTTTTACACACAGCAAACTTTTACACAGAGAAACTACACACAGCAAGTTTTTACACACAGAAGCTTTTAGACACAGAAACTTTGACAAAGCACGCTTTTCCCCAGAGAAGTTTTTACACACAGAAGCTCTTGCACAGAGAAGCTTTTGCACAAAGCAAACTTTTGCACAGAGAAGCTTCTAAACACAGCAAATATTTACGCACAGAAGCTTTTACACACAGCAAGCTCTTGCACAGAGAAGTTTTTAAACAAAGCAAACTCTTACACAGAGAAGCTTGCGCAGAGCAAGCTTTTACACAGAGAAGCATTTACACACAGCAAAGTCTTACACAGAGAAGCTTTTCCACATAGAAATGTTTCAACAAGCAAGCTCTTACACAGAGAAGTTTGCGCAGGGGAAGCTTTTACACAGAGAAGCATTTACACACAGCAAGCTCTTACATAGAGATTTTTTTCCACATAGAAGGCTTTTAGACAAGCAAGCTCTTACACAGAGAAGTTTGCGCAGGGGAAGCTTTTACACAGAGAAGCATTTACACACAGCAAGCTCTTACATAGAGATTTTTTTCCACATAGAAGGCTTTTAGACACAGACAGCTTTTGCACAGAGAAGCTTGTACACACAGCAAATGTTTACACAGAGAAGCTTTTACACACAGAAGATTTTACACAGAGCAAACTTTTTCGCAGAGCAAATTTGTACACAAAGAAGCTGCTACACAGGATGCGCCAAATATAGAAAAACTGCTGCCAAAACACACTTCACAACCATCGTGCAGCCACTACAATACGATTTACGACTCTCAGCTGCAAAAGACAAATACTATTCCGCATGCAGCTGCAGCATCGAGGAACCCATAGACGCAGCCATTCTACTCTGCGATCTGCTAACACTGAGTTGCGAAACAGAATAATTACGCACAACGGCTACACACATTGCAGCTCCAAAACCGGATCTCGACGTCCAAACGAAAAAAAGGCGATTTGATTGAAACACTTGTTTAAAAGGAATTTCCCTATAGGTCGGGCAAGGCTATTAAGGAATTTCCCTATAGGTCGGGCAAGGCTATTTGGAGCAAAATAGTTAAAAGTGATTTTTGGGGCAATTTTCTAACTAATAGTTTATTATTAAGGAAAACATTCTAGGTAATTTTTTAAACTTCATAGGTAATTTGTAAGGGTACATATCAAGGTAATTTTTGGGAATTAAAAAATACCTGCAAAAAATACCTTGAAATTTTGTATTTTTTGATTGGAAAAAAGATAATGAATTTCGACATTTTCTTAACATTGTACCATAGTAGAGTGACTATTATCAATTGCTTGAAAGGTATTTTAACAATATTTTTGTTAGGCAATTTTGTGTGCAGCTTGTTCTACATGATTACTGGAAATGCAAAAACTATATTGTTTGAACTTTTTGTTGTTTGAACAAATCAAGATTTTTGAATTCAATATATGTAAAATCAAATCTGGTTGAATGTTTTGAAGATATGTTATACAACATCAAAGCTTCAATGAAGTAACCCCAAGCATACATTCTGTCTTTGAAACCTCGGTGAGGACACCCATCAAAGTATAATTGATTTTTGGTCTTTCTTGTCAAAGATTTTGACAGCCGGTCTTTGACAATCTCTGCCCAGTCGCTCCTGGGAGCACTTGCCCTGCTCACTTTCACAGGAGCATCACAAATCGCTTTTGGCAATGCTGAGGATGAAGCAACCACAGCTGGTGTAGAGGAAGCACTGCTACCACTACCACAACTACCACTACCACCACCACTACCACCACAACTAGCTCCAGTGCCAAACTGGCTCCAGGGCCTGCTCGACATGAATTGACTCATCTGCGAATACTCATCCTTGGTGAGGTTGGCTTGGCCACCATGCAAGACCATGGAACTGCCCTGGCTGTGGCTATTGTCCTGACATGATAGTAACCATCTTTCTGGTAGACATCACCTCGTCTTTCTGTCATTCAAAGCTTGCTGGTTTCCCTGGATTTTTTCCACGACATGATGGAGTGAGGCAACCCTGTAACCTGAGATTGTTGGAGCAAATCTCAGAGTTCTTCTTGAAAACCTCGCACTGGGTATTTCCAGGAGCAAACACAGACTCGCCACTGGTGTTCTGCTGAAAGACTTTGTTGATGAATTGACTCTTAAATAACCTTGGGGGAGGAGAATTCTTGGAGCCCTCTTCATATAGAGCTGCTGAAGATCTTCTGGCACCTGGCCACTTTTGATCATTCTGGCACATTCCCTTACCTTGGGGTAGCTTCGGTGCTCATCATCAGCAACTGCCGCATCCTCCTCTTTAGGCTCCTCATCTTCTCCTTCTGCATGGTCATCAGGAACTGGCTCATCCCTGGTCTTCTTCCATCTTGCTGCCATCTCCTTGACAGTCTTCGCTTTGGCCTTGGCTTTCGCCTTCAGCTGCATCAGGTCTTTTCAGGATTTTCTTCATTGTGCTCTTGGCTTTTGCCTTTTGAGCTTTCATTGGCGAAGAAGTAGCCCCAGGAGCTTTGCTGGCAGCAGCCTTGGCTTTACCTGCTGCCTTTGTCTTGACTTTAGATTTTGCTTTCACCTTGTCTTTGGCCTTTGCCTTTGGTGCTGCAGTATTTCAGAATCTAAGTCAGCTTATGGGGCAGCTTCTTCTGGAGAAGCCTGTTCTACAGATTCTGGCGCTGGTTCAGTAACTTCAATCTTGAGCACCACTGTGCCACAAAGATGGTACATGCACTTGTACACTTGACATAACTTCCAACCTTTCACCAAAAAAGTAGTCCAAATACCAAAGACCTCGTGAATGTATCAACCAACCATTGTGGTATTTACCATTCACAAAAGGTGTTGCATGAGATTCTCTTGTTTTTGGATGGTAATATGGTTTTTGTGAAATGAATATTTGTCCTATGCATGCAAAAATGGAAAACAATACTTAAAGATATGTTGCGACTTTAAGCATTAGTTCGTGTTCAAACAACAAAAACTAGATAAATAGAAAAAGAAAGATAAAAACACATATATAAATAAAGAATGAATAACAAAAAACAATAAATGAACAAATAAATAGTGTATATATAAATATACAGTGTATATATAGTATATATATATACAGTATATATATATACAGTATATATATATATATACAGTATATATATATACAGTATATATATATACAGTATATATATATATACAGTATATATATATACAGTATATATATATACAGTATATATATATATTCAATCAATAATCAGTGATGGTATACAGTCACCGACAGAATTATGGAAAAAAAACGTTTCAATTTACAGGCGCCGCCTGTCTATGATAGAAAAGTTACGAACCTTTTTTTTCCATAATTACTTTTTCCATAATTGTTTTTTTTTCCATAATTCTGTCGGTGACTGTATATCCATCGATTCGCAATTTGAATGCATTTTAAGGGGGAATATTTTAGGGGTTTCTTCTGACAGTAACTAGGGTACCCTCTTTACAGGCTATATATTGCCTACATTAAGTACCCCCAGCAGTTATAATATACTCCTACCTTGTCTCATTCATACCCAATTTTTAACCAAAACATACCCCAATTTTTGTTATAATATACCCCAATTTTTGTTATAATATACCTCAATTTTTGTTAGTTATAATATTCCGAATATTGAATTATAGAAAATACATATTTCCATAACCCCCCCCAAAAAACGGGTTTGAATTGTGGATCCATGACATGTCCAACAGGTGGAGCCCCAAACATTAATTATGGAAAAAATAATTATGGAAAAAATAATTATGGAAAAACCAGTCAATCTGCCCTAGCCCCCTGATTTCACAGGAAAAATCAATTATGGAAAAAATGGCCACCTCCAAGAATTATGGAAGAAAAAAAAGGTTCGGATCACTTCCGGGATATTTTGAACCCTTATGGGGAAAAATCAAATTATGGAAAAATCGGACGCAGGCGCCGCCTGTCTAAGTTGAACGTTTTTTTTCCACAATTCTGTCGGTGACCATAAATGGCAAATATTTTATTACAGCTTCCGTATTGTACATGTGATTTTTTGATTTGTTATTTATGTATGTTCACCCATATAATGTAATTGCTCTTGTCCTAGGATTTTTTGAAACTTTAAGACATAATGCGCCCAAATACTAATGTAGAGATATATGTGTATTTATTTGGTGTGGTGTTATTGGCTGGCTTGGGGTTAAAGTTTTGCAAACCAAACCCATTGCATGCCAACCAACCCTATTAGGTACTTTGTAAAATGAAGGGTGCTTTAAGCCCCCCTTAAGGTACCTTTTATTTTGTTGCAAAAAAAACAAAAATAGAAATGGGAAAAATGTGTAATGCAAATATGTGATTATAGTTTCTGTATTGTACACGTGTTTTTTCTTTTGTTATTTATGTACGTTCACCTAATGTAATTGCTCTTGCCCTATGATTTTTTTAATGACATTTTAAGGCATAATGTGGCATAATGTACCCAAATACTAATGTGGGGGTATATGTGTATTCATTTGGTGTGGTGTTATTATTTGGCTTGGGGTTACTGTTTGCAAATTAAACCCATTGCATGCCAACAAACCCTATTAGGTACTTTGAAAATAAAAAGGTGCTTTAAGCCCCCGTAAGGTACCTTTCATTTTTTGGGGAAAACATAAAACAAATAAACATATAGATGTCTCAAAATGTCTAAGGCAAATATTTGATTACAGTTTCAGTATTGTACATGTGTTTGTTGATTTGCTATTTATGTATGTTCACCTAATGTAGCTGCTCTTGTCTTAGGATTTTTTGATGCAACTTCAAGACATAATGTACCCAAATACTAATGTGGAGGTGTATATATATAATTATATATGCGTATTCATTTTGTGTGGGGTTATAATTTGGTTTGGGGTTACTGCATTGCAAACCAAAACCAATGCATGACAACCAAACCATGCTTTGGGTTATTTTTCAAAACATTTAAACATGGTGGGTGTAACTTACAAAGAATAGTAACCTATATTTGGGGTTACTTCTTTCAAAATGATCCCAACAATAGATCCCAGTGGTTATTTGTGAGCAAACCAAGGCACAAAAAACGTATTTTCATGTATTCTATTAAAGCCCACAGTGTACTTTGCACAACCAATTTGGTTTCCACTTCCTTTGGTATGTTGTTTTTAAAGATTTTTTCAACCAATAACATACATGAAACCTATTTTTTTGGAAACAACATTTTTTGAATTAAACAACCACATTTTTTGAAACAAAAATCATGGTTTTCAAGAAAATAAACCTTATTTTTTTGGAAAAATTGTGTTTCTTTTATTTTTTTTTTACTGCCCTGAAAGTTTGTTGAAAGTTTGTTGCAAACTTTCAGTCAAACTTTCAGGGGGGTTGCAAGTTTGACTGAAACTTTCAATGCAAACTTTCAGGGACCTTTGTTGTTTTTCCCATAGGAATCTAAGGTTTAACGGGGGTGGGAGTTTAATATTCCCTAGTACCTTTGTTGTTTTTCCCATAGGAATTTTGTGAAGTTGCATCAACATTTGTTTGGGAATGGGGAACCTCTACGCTGCAACGCCTGGGCATAGCCCAGGCGTTGCACGTAACCAACCCCTAAAGAAACCCGAAAGAAACTCCTCAAGATAGCCTAAAGAAACCCAACCCTAAAGAAACTCCTCAAGATACCCTAAAGAAACCCTAAAGAAACCCCTAAAGAAACCCTAAAGAAACTCCTCGAGAACCCCCTATAGAAACCCTAAAGAAACCCCTAAAGAAACCCTAAAGAACCCCTAAAGAAACCCCTAAAGAAACCGTAAAAACACCCCTAAAGAAATCCTAAACAAACCCTGCAGAAAAAAAAAACTTAAGAAACCCTTGAAGAAAACCCTGAAGAAACCCCTTAAGAAACCCCTGAAGAAACCCTAAAGAAACCCTAAAGAACCCCCTAAAGAAACCCCTAAAGAAACCCCTAAAGAAACCCTAAAGACTCCCTAGCGTGATGCTGAAGATGCAACACAGTCTTCAGAGGGGATGGCGGGGTTGATGTCTTGTGATGCTCAAGGTGCAACGTATTGTTCAGAGGCAGCGCGGGGCTGATGTCTTGTGATGATGCTCAAGATGCAACATACTGCTCAGAGAGGGTGGCGGGGCTGATGTCTTGCAATCCTCAAGGGGCGACGTAGTGTTCAGAGAGGGTCGCTGGGTTGATTTTCGATGGTGGGGCTGATGTCTCAAGGTGCAACGTATTGTTCAGAGGGGGTGGGGGAGTTGATGTCTTGTGATGGTGAAGATGCAACATAGTGTTCAGAGGGGGTGCCAGGGCTACTGTCTTGTGACCCTGAAGATGCAACATAGTGTTCAGAGGGGGTGGCGGGGATGATGTCTTGTAATGCTCAAGGTGCAGCGTATTATTCGGAGGGGGTAAGCGGATTTGATGTCTTGTGATGCTGAAGATGTGACATTTTTGTTTCGGAAGTTTTGGTTGCTGAATCGTGCATTCCGGTTCTTGAGTCGCACATTTAAGTTTTTGAGTCGGACCTTTTGTCTTTGGGTCGCCTCTCATTTGGCTTTGGAATCGCGACGCGGTTTTGGTTGCTGAATTGGTCATTTTGGTTTCTACATCGGTCATTTTGGTTTCTTAAATCGGTCATGCTGGTTGCTGAAGCGGGTTTTCTTGATTGTTGAAGCGGTCGACGATCCTTATTCCTTTCATTCATTTCATTCGCGTCATTTGTTGGGCTTCTTGGCTTCTCGGCTTCTCGGCTTGTCCGATGGCTTCTCGGCTTCTCGGCTTCTCGGCTTGTCCGGTGGCTTCTCGGCTTCTCGGCTTGCTTGGTGGCTTCTCGGCTACTCGGCTTCTCGGCTTGCCCGGCGGCTCCTCGGCTTCGCGGCTTCTCGGCTTGTTTCGTACTTCTCGGCTTCTCGGCTTCTCGGCTTGTTTCGTACTTCTCGGCTTCTCGGCTTCTCGGCTTGTCTGGTGGTTTCGCGGCTTCTCGGCTATTCGGCTTCTTTTCGCATTTCTGGGCCCCTTTTGCCCGTGCATTGGACAAGTTGATAGAGAAAAATGATAAAGACAAGTTGATAGAGACAAGTTGATACAGACAAGTTGATAGAGACAAGATGCTACAGACAAGTTGATAGAGACAAGTTGCTACAGACAAGTTGATAGAGACAAGTTGATAGAGACAAGATGCTAGAGACAAGTTGAAAGAGAGACAAGTTGATAGAGACAAGATGCTAGAGACAAGTTGATAGAGACAAGTTGCTAGAGACACGTTGATAGAGACAAGTTGATAGAGACAAGTTGATAAAGACAAGTTGCTACAGACAAGTTGATAGAGACAAGTTGCTACATACAAGTTGATGGAGAAAAGTTGCTACAGACAAGTTGATGGAGACAAGTTGCTAGAGACAAGTTGAAAGAGAGACAAGTTGATAGAGACAAGTTGATAGAGACGAGATGCTAGAGACAATTTGATAGACAAAAGTTGCTACAGACAAGTTGATGGAGACAAGTTGATACAGACAAGTTGATGGAGACAAGTTGCTACAAACAAGTTGATGGAGACAAGTTGCTACAGACAAGTTGATGGAGACAAGTTGCTACAGACAAGTTGGTGGAGACAAGTTGCTACAGACAAGTTGATGGAGACAAGTTGATAGAGACAAGTTGCTACAGACAAGTTGCTACAGACAAGTTGATGGAGACAAGTTGCGGTTGATGGAGACAAGCTGCTAGAGACAAGTTCATGGAGACAAGTTGCTACAGACAAGTTGATAGAGACAAGTTTGATACAGACAAGTTGATGGAGACAAGTTGCTACAGACAAGTTGCTACAGACAAGTTGATGGAGACAAGTTGCTACAGACAAGTTGATGGAGACAAGTTGCTACAGACAAGTTGATGGAGACAAGTTGCTACAGACAAGTTGATGGAGACAAGTTGATAGAGACAAGTTGATAGAGACAAGTTGATAGAGACAAGTTGATAGAGACAAGTTGCTACAGACAAGTTGATGGAGACAAGTTGCTACAGACAAGTTGATGGAGACAAGTTGATAGAGACACGTTGGTAAAGACAAGTTGAAACAGAGACAAGTTGATAGAGACAAGTTGATGGAGAAAAGTTGATAGAGACAAGTTGATGGAGACAAGTTGCTACAGACAAGTTGATGGAGACAAGTTGATAGAGACAAGTTGATAGAGACAAGTTGATAGAGACAAGTTGATGAGACAAGTTGCTACAGACAAGTTGATGGAGACAAGTTGCTACAGACAAGTTGATGGAGACAAGTTGATAGAGACACGTTGATAAAGACAAGTTGAAAGAGAGACAAGTTGATAGAGACAAGTTGATGGAGAAAAGTTGATAGAGACAAGTTGATGGAGACAAGTTGCTACAGACAAGTTGATGGAGACAAGTTGCTACAGACAAGTTGATGGAGACAAGTTGCTACAGACAAGTTGCTACAGACAAGTTGATGGAGACAAGTTGCTACAGACAAGTTGATGGAGACAAGGTGCTACAAACAAGTTGATGGAGACAAGTTGCTACAGACAAGTTGCTACAGACAAGTTGATGGAGACAAGTCGCTACAGACAAGTTGATGGAGAGAAGTTGCTACAGACAAGTTGATGGAGACAAGTTGCTACAGACAAGTTGATGGAGACAAGTTGCTACAGACAAGTTGATGGAGACAAGTTGCTACAGACAAGTTGATGGAGACAAGTTGCTACCGACAAGTTGCTACAGACAAGTTGATGGAGATAAGTTGCTACAAACAAGTTGATGGAGACAAGTTGCTACAGACAAGTTGATGGAGACAAGTTGCTACAGACAAGTTGATGGAGACAAGTATGCTACAGACAAGTTGATGGAGACAAGTTGCTACAAACAAGTTGATGGAGACAAGTTGCTACAGACAAGTTGATGGAGACAAGTTGCTACAGACAAGTTGGTGGAGACAAGTTGCTACAGACAAGTTGATGGAGACAAGTTGATGGAGAGAAGTTGATAGAGACAAGTTGATAGAGACAAGATGCTACAAACAAGTTGCGGTTGATGGAGACAAGTTGCTAGAGACAAGTTCATGGAGACAAGTTGCTACAGACAAGTTGATAGAGACAAGTTGCTACAGACAAGTTGATGGAGACAAGTTGCTACAGACAAGTTGATGGAGACAAGTTGATAGAGACAAGTTGACAGACAAGTTGATGGAGAGACAAGTTGCTACAGACAAGTTGATGGAGACAAGTTGCTACAGACAAGTTGATGGAGACAAGTTGCTACAGACAAGTTGATAGAGACAAGTTGCTACAGACAAGTTGATGGAGACAAGTTGCTACAGACAAGTTGATGGAGACAAGTTGCTACAGACAAGTTGCTACAGACAAGTTGCTACAGACAAGTTGATGGAGACAAGTTGATAGAGACAAAGTGATACAGGCAGGATGGCGGGACGGTGGGATTCGGCGGGAGGCGGACGGCGGATGTCGAACAAAAAGTTAGAACCCCACACAAAAAAGTGGGGAACAATGTTTCGTGCAAATCCTAACATTCAAATCGCATCCTTGATCTAGCAGTTCCATTGCGATCTGCGGACAGGAACTTGCAAACACAATCAGAACCGCAACTTCTCTGCTCTACTCTACACTTCTCTACTCTTCTACTCTACTCTCCTGGACTCTGCTCTACTCTACTCTACCTCTACTCTACCCTCTCTACTTCACGCAGGTGCTAACTGGACACAATGATCTTTGGGCTAGTGCCAACGGGACACAATGATCTTTGGTTGGTGAGAATGTTCACTTCCCATAACTCGGAGTTTCCTCCATGAAACTACCTTTGATAGTACATACCATAGATACCATACATAGATATACATAGCATACGTACAATACATACAATACATACCACACGTACCACACTTACCACATATACCATACATCCCATACATCCAACCTACCATACATGCAATACATACATAACACTACATTACATTACAACAAAAATATAGTACATTACATTACATTACATACATGACATGCATTACATGCCAAACGCGCGTCACATACAGTTCATAAAGTACATGCATTACATACATTACATACAGAACATACCCAAAAATGAAAAACATACATGACATAGAAAACATACATCACATACATAACATATATGACCTACAAACACACAAAAAACTAACACGCCAAACAAACATGTGTTACATTACAGTACATAGAGAACATACAGAACATACAGAACAACCATTACATATACGCATTCCATACAGTACATGTTTGCATACAAACTTAACATACAAACACAAAAAATACAGAACACATAGAACATACACAACACACCAAACACACCAAACACACCAAACACGCCAAACACACCACACACACCAAACACACCAAACAAACATAACGTACTTTACAATACTTTACATACAAAACATCATACAGAACATATTTTGTATACGTTACATGACGTACATGCTTACATACATCATATACAAACTTTGCTTTACTTGTCTTTACTTTACTCTACTCTCACCTGGCCTGCAGTACATTCACAACGTTCTATAATACATGCACAATGAATATGTAGCCAGGCAAGGCACTTGTCGTCTCGATGGTAACTTCAATGCCACGGCCAACAGCACTGCCCTGGACGGCGGTCTGGTCATTGGTTACCTTAGGGCATCCAGTGAACATCAATGGCACATGGAAAATCAAAAAAAAAACAGTTTTGACCCATCTTTGAACAAAAGCTGGCGCCAGCTTTCAATGATTCAAAGCTTGACATTAACTGAAATGGAAAACCAGGACATTGAATTTCCCAGCACCTCCGATATGTTTTCCATGCTGATCATGCTGTTCAAATTTTCCAAGGCATTTCCAAGGCAGCCAGGTTTGGCCAAGCTGCAATGTACCCAATCCTGATTCCAGCCAATTTACCGGCAGATGGTTCCGTTGGCTGTAGCGGCCGGGACTGGGAGCGGAGCTGGAGCTCGTTGGGAGCTGAAACAAACCAAAGGGCAGACATGGGATACGAAAAGATAGACCATGATAGGCCAGGAAGACAAGGAAAACAAGGAAAGAAAGCAGGTTTGTCAGGACAGAGGAAAGAAACACGTTATCTGATTTGCAGGGTTTACAAACAGTACATCCACAACGTTTCATTACTCTACATTTCATTACTCTACTGAAAGATACTGTAAGCGTATCTAGACAAAACATCAGCAAACACAGTTGTATTTTGAAACTGAACAGTTTTATTTTGCAACTGAACAGTTGTATTTTGAAACTCGTATTGTGAAACTCCACGGTTGTATTTTGCAACTGACAATTTGTATTTGGAAACTCTGATGTATGTCTGAAACTTGTTTGAACAGAACCACACATGGCACCACCTCACCCCACCCCATCTCAAGCGTGGTAACACCTAAGCGCGCACGTTATACCCCACCCCACCCCACCCCATCTCAAGCATGGCATCACCTAAGCGCGCACGTTGTTCGAACGCTACCAGACCCCACCCCACCCCATCTCAAGCGTAGCATCACCTAAGCAAGCATGTTCGAACGCTACCACACCCCACCTTCACAGGCGTAGGAATAGTTGCGGACAGGTAGATACGGTAGTTTCCAAATATGAGTTTCGCCTTATGAGTTGCGAGACAATAGTTGCGCAATCTTAGTTTCGCAAGAATAGTTTCGCAATACGAGCAAGCAGTTGCGAAATACGACCCATTAGTTCCGAAATAATAGTTATTGCGCAATCTGAGTTTCGCAAGAATAGTTTCGCAATACTACCAAATAGTTTCGCAATACAATGCAATAGTTCCGCAATACAACCAAATAGTTTCGCAATATTAGTTGCGCAATCCAGGAAAGTTTCGCAATCGGACTTTATCCCATATAGTCGTGCCTGTCAAGCCAGTGGCATGCATGCAACTGCCCTAAATTGCGGATGGCCCCCATCACACTATAGGCCGAGCATTTGCCCTTATGATATGAATTCAGGCATTTCTGCACACGTTTCTACATCCTTCTGAATGTGTTTGAATGTATTTTAAGGTTTCTAAATAAGGACAAGCCTCCCTTCCGATAGAAAACTCCTGGGTGACGCTTTCCAAACTCAAGGTGTCGCTACCTCCATTGATCGTAAAGGGGAAGAGCGTACAAGTTCCAATGAAGATTGTCCCTATGTAGAGTTCTCCGCATATGCCGATGTACCAGGTGAGCCCATTTCCTTGTCAATTTGGACACCAAAAAAACTTTGAAGGTCATTTGGCCAAATGGCCGTGGAAAACGCCGATGGCCGTGGAAAATAAAACGGCCACAAACATGACATGCTGAAAAAAATATATTTACCGTGAAAATCAAAGCAAAGAAAATCGCCACCGCTAAAGCAAACATGGTGACAAGAATCCAGGGATATTCTCAGCTCTCGCGAAAGGGAGCTCAGCATGTAGGGGTTTAGCCAAGATAGATTTTTAAGGATTGGCTGTCTCCCACTCTAAATGTCTCAGAAAGTCTTTAAGAGACAAAGAGAGCAGAATCGAGAAGAATAGAGAAATTCAAAAAAAAAACTTAGCCCGTTGGACTCGGAGAGGATCAAGTGTAACCATTGAAATACACGAGCTGTGGACTGAGAACAGCGGGAAATTATTTTGAGCCTTGCCATTGTACCAGGTCCAGGTTGTGTGGGTTTGACAATTTTGTTTGATGGTTCATGTGTCAAATGATGATGATGTTTTTGCACATTATATCAAGTGCTGTGTCAAGTGCTGACTTGTTCTAAACAGGTACCAGTAGTACCGCACAAGGCGGTGGCGGAAGTTTCAAAAATAGGAAACCTATAGGAGAGATTGGTTGTTGTGAATCAGAGATGGCAGAGCGAAGCCACTGCTGGACTGAAACGCGATTGATCTCTCTCACTCTTGTCTACCTGTCTATCTATCTTATCTATGCCAGCGGGGGAAAAACCGCGCCAGCGTTTTGGCCGTTTTTGAAAACACACATATTTTTTCCGTAACATGCACATCTTACGTTACGTCACTGGGTTGGGGGGGTGGGGATGTTAACGTTCATGTTAACTTGCGTAACATGCACATCTTACGTTACGTCACTGGGTTGGGGGGGGTGGGGATGTTAACGTTCATGTTAACTTGCGTCACATGCACATTGAAGTACGTCACTGGGTTGGTGGGGGTGGATGGGGGTGGGGATGTAACCGTTAATGTTAAGTTGAACTGTTTCAGTCACGTTTTTGTCGGGGGTGGGGATGTTGGGGTCACTGGGGGGGCGTCAATGCACATCTTATTTATCTTGGGCATGGCATCATTGGGTTGTGTAGGGTGGGTGGGGGGTGGGGATCGGTTCATGTTAACGTCGGTTAACATCTTACGTTGTACATAGGGTTACGGGGTGGGGTCGTGGGGTGGGGATGTTAACGTTCATGTCAACTTGCGTCACATGCACATCTTACGTTACGTCACTGGGTTGGGGGGGTGGGTGGATGTTAACGTTGCATGTTAACTTGCGTAACATGCACATTTTACGTTACTGTCACTGGGTTGGGGGGGGTGGGGATGTTAACGTTCATGTTAACCGATGAACTCCAAGACGAAAAGTATTATGGAGGTCACAGGTCGGGCCTTGAAAGACCGTATATGGCACCGTGAGTTGGGAAAAAAAAACCGGCGAGTTTTCAGGAACAAACTCCCTGTAAATTACAGGTTATCGTTTAAAAACCACTTCAAAATCCCGGGGAATTTTGAGCCGTCACAGTAGTGTTAATGTACTGGGTTTGACACCTGAACCTCCAAAAGTAAGCATGCGACATCTCAACTTCCAAAAGTGGTCCGAACAAGGTGTGTTTTGTGACTTGGAAATGTGCTTCGCGCCACAACGGCGTGCACTTTTTCGACATCGCAACTTCCAAAAGTGGTCCGAACGTGGTGTGTTTTGTACATTTTGACTTGGAAATGTGCTTCGCGCCACAACGGCGTGCACTTTTTCGACATCTCAACTTCCAAAAGTGGTCCGAACCCCTAGTGTTTTGTACCTTTTGACTTGGAAATGTGCTTCGCGCCACAACGGCGTGCAATTTTTCATCGCTCCTGTGGCCAGCTGGCTCCGCACCCGCCGCTTTAGCGAGCCTACTTTTCGACCCTCCTGAGCCACAAATCATTGGAAAACCACAGTGAATCGCGACTTTCCTACCTTTTCGCACATGTGCGTCTTCTTTCTTCCGACTCTTTCTCTTCTACTCTTCTTTCTTCTAATCTTTCTCTTCTCTCTGCCTCTGCCCTGCTCTGCTTTTCATCTGTCCATATTGTCGGAAGTTTGACTTCTAAAGTTCCTTCGATCACTCACAATGCATGTTGAGATGATTCCGGAACATTTTTGGCTAGCTTGATCATCTTCGAACAGCTTCCTGTCTTCCTGGCATGCTTAGCGCTTGCAGCATGCATGAAAAATGTGCAATTTATTGATGCCAAACTTGTCAAACCAACATGTTTGCAAATATGGAAACCCAATACTACTGTGACACTGCATCGCTGCTCAAGTGAAGTCAATTCTAGGGATCAGGTGGCCATTCATCGTTTGACTTGACAACATGACCTCGAGTTTGTGGGATGGGGCACACTACCCCCGGTACTTGCACAATTGATAGCATCGGAAAAAATCTGACAACATTGGACAACACTTGACAGCACTTGCGCCAGAACTTGATAGAGCCGACCTGAAAACAACACTGGATCATATTGGATCATTGTGTTTCTCTGGGCCTGAGTTTCTCTGGTGTCACTAGGCGAAAACATGTTTTTCAAAACGGTTCATTTCTGTCTTCGGTTTTCTCTTTCTATATTCTTCTCTGTTTGTCTCTAAAATAGTTTAAGACATTTTGAGTTTCCAACAACCTTATATAATTCAATTACAACAAAGAAACAAAAATGCAAATCTATCAGAAGTAAACTCCTAGAATCCAAGCCCCGAGATGAACTGCGCAAGGACATCATTGATGCTGTCAATTGCATTCTTCACCCTGTCGGCAATCTGATTGGCCAGCCATTGAATGGCAGACAGCAATGGCATGAAGTATTTCTTTAGATAGGACGCACAGATCTGCTTGATTTTGTTGAGCTCGTTCAACGCTGTTTGCGCATTCAGTGGCGACTGGCCAGTGATAACGCTTTCCAAGCCCGTGATGGCGCTGGCGCCGATCTGCCCAAAAATGCCGCTGAAAAGATCCTGGAAGCATCTGGAAACTCAAATGAATTATAAAACGAAATAAATAAACAACACTAAACAATGTTTTTTGGGGAAAACACGTTCTTCGGTTTTTTCGGCAGTTGTGTGAGCATGAAAAAACCACTGGACGAACATAACTTGGAAGTGGTTATCATCATTGGGCAGGAGTTTGTCACCAAGCAGCCAATCAGCGAAAATAGAATTGAGATGAACTGAGATATCATGATCTCGTCCGATCTATCGGATCTATCGATAGGTCTGCGATGGTCTGTGTAAGCGTCAGCCTGTCCTCGTCCCCAAAGAAAGCTGCAACAGCAGATACGATTTTTTCCCCTGTGGCCTCCATATCTCGGCCCAAAGGCGTTAGCACCGTGTTCGTCAGAACATTTCCAATCTCTGAGAAAATCCTTGGATTGAATTCCTATCAAATAATATCAAATAATTTGGGCCCAAGGTCAAAAAAAACCAGCCAATGCCTTAGGAAACAACCCAAATTCAGGGGAAAGGCACGCAAGAACGCTTTATACACTTGATGTTCTTTGTTGAAGAACCCAGTATCACACGATCCACAACAATTAGGTAAACTTGAAACGAATGGCAGCCGAGCAAAAAGTAAGATGAGTAAGTTGGCTAAAACATGGAGATCATTTAGACTACACAGCTATCAGCATCCTTTTCGGGGTCGGATTCGTCGGTGGTTGGTTGTTGGTTGTTGGTTGTTGGTTGTTGGTTGTGGCTGTGGTTGTGGTTGTGGTTGTGGTTGTGGTTGTGGTTGTTGTTGTTGTTGTTGTTGGTTGTTGTTGTTGTTGTTGGTGGTGGTTGTTGTTGTTGTTGTTGTCGTTGTCGTTGTCGTTGTCGTTGTGGTTGTCGTTGTGGTTGTCGTTGTGGTTGTGGTTGTTGTTGTTGTTGTTGTTGGTGGTGGTGGTGGTGGTGGTGTTGGTGTTGGTGTTGGTGTTGGTGTTGGTGTTGTTGTTGGTGTTGTTGCTGGTGTTGTTGCAAATGTTGTTGTTGTTGTCGTTGTTGTCGTTGTTGTCGGTGTTGACATTCTTGTCGTTCTTGTCGTTCTTGTCGTTCTTGTCGTTCTTGTCGTTCTTGTCGTTTGTGTTGTTTTTGTTGTTTTTGTTTGTCTTGTTGTCCTTGTTGTCTTGTTGTTTTTGTTGTTCGTGTTGTTGTTATGCTTGTTGTTCTTGTTCTTGTTGTTCTTTTTGTTCTTGTTCTTCTTGTTCTTCTTGTTTTTGTTCTTGCTGTTGTTGTTGTTGTTGCTGTTGTTGTGGTGGTTGTTGTTGTTGGTGCTGCTGCTGCTGCTTTTGCTGTTGCTGTTGTTCCTGCTGTTGCTGTTGTTCCTGCTGTTGCTGCTGCTGCTGTTGCTGTTGCTGTTGTTGCTGCTGTTGCTGTTGCTGTTGTTTCTGCTGTTGCAGCTGCTGCTGTTGCTGTTGCTGTTGGTTGTTGGTTATTGTTTGTTGGTTGTCAATTGTTGGTTGTTGGTTGTTGGTTGTTGGATGTTCGTTGTTGGATGTTGGTTGTTGGTTGTTGGTTGTTGGTGGTTGGTGGTTGGTGGTTGGTTGTTGGTTGTTGGTTGTTGGTTGTTGTGGTTGTGGTTGTGGTTGTGGTTGTGGCTGTTGTTGTTGTTGTTGCTGTTGTTCTTGTTCTTGTTCTTGTTTTTTGTTCTTGTTCTTGTTCTTGTTGTTGTTGTTGTTGTTCTTGTTCTTGTTGTCGTTGTCGTTGTTGTTTCTGCACCGTTGCACTGTCTTGTTGTGGCATTGCCGAGTTGTTGGTTTGTTCTTCCGCTGTTGCGTTCTTGCATTGTCGCGTTGTTGTTTCATGCACTATTGATGTTATTGACACCATCCAAATGAAAAGTGCACGAATGTTGTCCATGTTTCCGTGCTCTGAGAATCCAGCCCAAGGTCCGGCAGTAAACACATGAACCATTAGACACGTCCCGGGTCCTAACTTCACACTCTTCCCAAACCTTTCCAAAACGATATTTTACATATAATGTTGGCTGCCTAATAATAAATACCCCCCGGGACCCCCCCTATTTTTTTTTAGGGGGGGTCCGCATTCCAATAGTAAATTTCTGGTCAGCATTCCTGGAATCTAAGCTTTTGTTAATGAAAAGTGCTTGCTGCTTTGAAAAGGGTTCTGCTTTACTTTTCTATTCTGAAAACAAAATCAGGGGAAGCACAATTGGGATTCATTATTGCCATGCCTGGTGCAGGTTTATTATTGCTATTCTGGGGCTTGCAAAGGGGTACCCTTTGTGGACCTGTTTTCTTGTTTTTTTCAATAAGGGTTTTATAAGGAAATCAGCTGTTTTGTAATTGGATCAGATTTCTGGAATCTAAGCTTTTGTTAATGAAAAGTGCTTGCTGCGTTTTGAAAAGGGTTTTGCTTTACTTTGCTATGCTGAAAACAAAACCAGGGTAAGCACAATTGGGATTCATTATTGCCATGCCTGGTGCAGGTTTATTATTGCTATTCCGGGGCTTGCAAAGGGGTACCCTTTGTGGACCTGTTTTCTTGTTTTTTTCAATAAGGGTTTTATAAGGAAATCAGCTGTTTGGTAATTGGATCAGATTTCTGGAATCCAAGCGTTTGTTAATGACAAGACAAGTATAAATAAAATCCGCCGACCCCGGCCTTCGCCAAGGCAGGGGCGGCGCCTGGGACCACCGGAGGTGTGGAACCTGCTTTGTCACGGCCATGGCCTTCACATTGTCCAAGGCCCTGTGGCCGTCAGCCTCTGCTGTTCCAGCGTTGCAGCCTGCCGTTTGCCTCACATAGCCTCTGTTGTTAGGGCGTTCAAGCCTGCCGTTTACCAGCCTTCAAACCCTTAAAATGCCTCGCCGGCCGTTTGCCTGCATAGCTCTCTCTTGTTAGGGCGTCCATGCCTATAGGGCGCCTCGCGGCAGCTTCCTCGCGGCAGCTTCCACCAAGCCCTGTAGCCGTCAGCCTCTGCTGTTCCAGCGTTGCAGCCTGCCGTTTGCCTCACATAGCCTCTGTTGTTAGGGCGTTCAAGCCTGCCGTTTGCCAGCCTTCAAACCCTTAAAATGCCTCGCCGGCCGTTTGCCTGCATAGCTCTCTCTTGTTAGGGCGTCCATGCCTATAGGGCGCCTCGCGGCAGCTTCCTCGCGGCAGCTTCCACCAAGCCCTGTAGCCGTCAGCCTCTGCTGTTCCAGCGTTGCAGCCTGCCGTTTGCCTGCACATAGCCTCTGTTGTTAGGGCGTTCAAGCCTGCCGTTTGCCAGCCTTCAAACCCTTAAAATGCCTCGCCGGCCGTTTGCCTGCATAGCTCTCTGTTGTTAGGGCGTCCATGCCTAGGGCGCCTCGCGGCAGCTTCCTCGCGGCAGCTTCCACCAAGCTTTGTGGCCGTCAGCCCTTGCTGGTCAGCCGTTGCTGTTCCAGCGTTGCAACCTGCTGTTTGCCTGCACATAGCGTCTGTTGTTACGGCGAGCCTTCAAACCTACAATGCTTAAAATGCTCCGCCGGCAGCTTCCACCAAGCCCTGTAGCCGTCAGCCTCTGCTGTTCCAGCGTTGCAGCCTGCCGTTTGCCTGCACATAGCCTCTGTTCTTAGGGCGTTCAAGCCTGCCGTTTGCCAGCCTTCAAACCCTTAAAATGCCTCGCCGGCCGTTTGCCTGCATAGCTCTCTCTTGTTAGGGCGTCCATGCCTATAGGGCGCCTCGCGGCAGCTTCCTCGCGGCAGCTTCCACCAAGCCCTGTAGCCGTCAGCCTCTGCTGTTCCAGCGTTGCAGCCTGCCGTTTGCCTGCACATAGCCTCTGTTGTTAGGGCGTTCAAGCCTGCCGTTTGCCAGCCTTCAAACCCTTAAAATGCCTCGCCGGCCGTTTGCCTGCATAGCGCTCTGTTGTTAGGGCGTCCATGCCTAGGGCGCCTCGCGGCAGCTTCCTCGCGGCAGCTTCCTGTTGTTAGGGCGTCCATGCCTCGGGCGCCTCGCGGCAGCTTCCTCGCGGCAGCTTCCACCAAGCTTTGTGCCGCCAAGCCCTGTAGCCGTCAGCCCCTGCTGTTCCAGCGTTGCAGCCTGCCGTTTGCCTGTACATAGCCTCTGTTCTTAGGGCGTTCAAGCCTGCCGTTTGCCAGCCTTCAAACCCTTAAAATGCCTCGCCGGCCGTTTGCCTGCATAGCTCTCTCTTGTTAGGGCGTCCATGCCTATAGGGCGCCTCGCGGCAGCTTCCTCGCGGCAGCTTCCACCAAGCCCTGTAGCCGTCAGCCTCTGCTGTTCCAGCGTTGCAGCCTGCCGTTTGCCTCACATAGCCTCTGTTGTTAGGGCGTTCAAGCCTGCCGTTTGCCAGCCTTCAAACCCTTAAAATGCCTCGCCGGCCGTTTGCCTGCATAGCTCTCTCTTGTTAGGGCGTCCATGCCTATAGGGCGCCTCGCGGCAGCTTCCTCGCGGCAGCTTCCACCAAGCCCTGTAGCCGTCAGCCTCTGCTGTTCCAGCGTTGCAGCCTGCCGTTTGCCTGCACATAGCCTCTGTTGTTAGGGCGTTCAAGCCTGCCGTTTGCCAGCCTTCAAACCCTTAAAATGCCTCGCCGGCCGTTTGCCTGCATAGCTCTCTCTTGTTAGGGCGTCCATGCCTATAGGGCGCCTCGCGGCAGCTTCCTCGCGGCAGCTTCCACCAAGCCCTGTAGCCGTCAGCCTCTGCTGTTCCAGCGTTGCAGCCTGCCGTTTGCCTGCACATAGCCTCTGTTGTTAGGGCGTTCAAGCCTGCCGTTTGCCAGCCTTCAAACCCTTAAAATGCCTCGCCGGCCGTTTGCCTGCATAGCTCTCTCTTGTTAGGGCGTCCATGCCTAGGGCGCCTCGCGGCAGCTTCCTCGCGGCAGCTTCCACCAAGCTTTGTGGCCGTCAGCCCTTGCTGGTCAGCCGTTGCTGTTCCAGCGTTGCAACCTGCTGTTTGCCTGCACATAGCGTCTGTTGTTACGGTGAGCCTTCAAACCTACAATGCTTAAAATGCTCCGCCGGCCGGTTGCACCAAGCCCTGTAGCCGTCAGCCCCTGCTGTTCCAGCGTTGCAGCCTGCCGTTTGCCTGCACATAGCCTCTGTTGTTAGGGCGTTCAAGCCTGCCGTTTGCCAGCCTTCAAACCCTTAAAATGCCCCTGCTGTTCCAGCGTTGCAGCCTGCCGTTTGCCTGCACATAGCCTCTGTTGTTAGGGCGTTCAAGCCTGCCGTTTGCCATAACGACCCCACATGGGAATTGTTTCTACCTAACCTCTAACTTCATGATGACTGCGGGATGGTGCAATATATGGTACACGTTTACAGCACTATGGAAAATCACCGTGTTCAATCGGAAAATCAGCTATTTCTATCAGCATGTTTACTCCTTGTGTTCGTTTACCCGCAATACCCTTCTTATCCAAATTACTACTCCTTATCAGCCTTTGCTGTAAACGGTGCTAAACCAAATTTGACCCATCGGCCCCGTGGCCTAAAAATGGTCATGTGGCTGGAACAATAACAAACTGTCCCCCAGTCAGCACCATTTTTATAGGTTGTATAAACTTACCATTCCCAGTTTTGACTGGTTTCTGGCATTGTTTTACCACCATCAATCGAAGTGACCACCTTAGGATTTCCCCTGAATATGGCGAAGGTCTAGGTAGCGTAAACATAGATTGTGGGACAATGAATCGAATGTATTGTTATCAGGGATTTCCGTGTCTGTTTATTGAATGTTGTTTTCATGCATACTTTTGGTGCGCCTTTTCCTTGCGAAGACTACGTCTCACGCAAGGGAGGCAAGACACACCATCCCCAAAATATGAAAACAACATTCCATGAACAGCCACGAAAATCCCTGATATCAATACATTCGATTCATTGTCCCACAATCTATGTTTACGCTACCTAGACCTTCAAAAACTCTAGCATATTTGCACGTTCGGTGCACATGTGGGCCGACCTTTCGCCGCCGCTCCGCCCTGAAAAGGGGGTCGGCGGCACCAGGGCGTTAGCCCATTTATTAAACATAAATTAAATTAAGCAAATTGACTTTTAGTATTGGAGAAAAAATGGAGTTGGGAAAAAAGTTTCCACTATTGCCATGTTGGGTCCACTATTGGCCATGCCCTCTGGACAAGGTCTGAACATGACTCTTTTGGCAATACTAAAAGTAAATGGAGCTAATTGACTTTTAGTATTGGAGATAAAACTGGAGAACCTGCCTACACCTTTGGTATGTTTTATGCAAAGCTCAAAACTCTTGGAACAAATCAGCGTGCAAAAACCCATATGTATCCATATGTGACTTGTGCGATTGGATTGGTTTCGATATATTTTTGGTCCAAAAAAACGAACGTAGTCCTAGTACTACGAAACTTTGCACATGCAATTTTACAGTTAAAAAGTTAAAACCATAAACAACAGGTACATACACAGACATTCATGTACACCAAAACCCGATCGGATATCTTAGCGGGTACCAACCGACATCACCAATTTGATTGATACACTGATGATGATGATGATGATGAGGATGATGAGGATGATGAGGATGATGAGGAGGAGGATGATCAGGATGATGAGGATGATGAGGATGATGAGGAGGAGGAGGACGGATTAGGATGATGAAGACCATGAGGACGGTAATGACGGAGATGATTAAAGGCATCATTTTGCCACCACTCCACTACAATATGCTACAATTGGGTCGGGATGCGACTCGATCGAACTGCCGTCCGTAATGCCTCCTGGATAGGCGGCGTTTGAAGCCAAGTTGGACGTCGTGTCTGTAAAGCCTCTCAGGGCCGTTTCCACCTTTGTTACTTCTTCAGAACCGATTGATAGTGAGTATGTACAATGACACTTGAAGTGGTTGGCATGGATTTTTCAGTGCACTTTTCCCACTTTGCTCTAGACTTCATTCATGTCACTGCTCCAATGTATCGAAATGTCCTGCCTTCACCTGCGTCAACCAATTGTGTCAGGATTTCTTCCAGGAAGCCCAAGAACCATTCTTTACCTGCCTGCAGTGCCAATGACTCTGGGCAAGAATCATGTGGGGCAATCCTCCGGTGAATCCGTTTGGTCTGTTTTTGCCCAAAAACATGTGAAGATCTGTACGGCTAAGTTTTCAGGCGCAATTTTTTGTCGTGTGCTGGACACATCGGACACATCTGCATTTTCATGGCGCCTTAAAGGCGCCGACGAAGAAGTTCCCCACATTCTCTGCCGCTTCTTGGACTGAATCCACAAATTCTTCCGTGAATCTTTCGATGGCTTGGACTACCCCCGCAACGAACCTCATTGACGTCTACTATACACCACTCAGGCTATATACTCAAGAGTGAAATCTGACAAGCAAGTCAGCAATCTTTCCTGCACCTCGATCCTTCAAACAGGAATCCAAGTCAAGGTTCAAGAAACTTAACAGCTGACTTTGCCTGCGCTTCAGTCCACGTCGCGACATTTGAGAAAAAAGCGCCAACTGTGCCTGACCGCAAGGCCCCGAAACCATTGGCCGATACATTCGATAGGTAGCTGGCGGAATTTCAGGGAGCATCCAGTTACTCTTGATGACGACGGTCACTCTTGCTGTGCCAGTTAACTATATAACTATCTCGAACCCGACGAAAAGTACCAAGAACAACTTCACCAAACTGTCCCAAATTGAATCGAAATCTCTCCCAAAGCGTTTGACGAAGCGCCTACTACTTTTACGGTGTTGTCGATTGCGGTCTTGACGGCTTCGGAGCTTAGCTGCGGCGCAAATCGCAAAAAAAATGTGACAAGGTCTGAGTGAATGCGAGGTCTGAGTGAATGTGACGTATCAAAACAAAACTTATATCAAATCAAATTATATCAAATTATACACGGCGGTTCTCATGTTTTTCTCGACTGTAGTTCGATAATTCATAGGTTTGTGCGAGAGGCATTATGGATGATTATGGTGATCATGACATTAGTGTGGATAGTGGGGGCCACTGGGTCCACTGGGTCGTCGGATTCCACAGGCCTTTTACGAAGGGTGCTTCACAGTATGGCCTTTCAAATCCCCTCAAATGGTTAGATCTAAAACATTCCACCAGTACTCTGGGGGCCGGGGTTAAATTATTGAATTTGCTCCAAGTTGCACTGTATCGGTGACCGTGTCTACTGTATCGGTGACCGTGTCTACAACAGCCGTTGTACCCTGCTGTAGTGGTTTTGTAGCCGTGTCTACTGTATCCGACCTCAGCGGCGCAAACCGACGAGATTGGGGTCTGTGGTAATATCATGCTGAATGTGAAGTGATTCCCACGCGCTTCCCAATGATCAAATTCGATTTGCGTTATCCATGCCATGACTATATAGTAATAGATTAGAGCAGGAATCGATTCAAATTTTCTGTTTGACCTTGCCTTCGGCCTACACATGTCATCACCTTTCCGTACCTGGAAACAACCCTATTTCATCCTATTTCACTCTGTCGCTACTGTCTGCTGCAGCTGAAGTTCACTGCATTAAAGACCGGGTTCCGCCGCCGTCTTCGGCCATCAAAGAACTCGCTGCCCTGATCCATCAGTTCAAGGCCAGGGTTTTCAGAACTTTCACGATCTTCAGAAGCCTCCTTTCTTGCTGCGAAGCCTCCATGATCTACAAGATTTGCCTGGCCTGAAAAAAGCGCGCAAAAAACAAGCAAAAGGATGCAAATGGGAAAGGTGACGCCGCTTCCCATGGTCATGGAAAACACACCGTAAGTTTTTCTACTTTTGATATTAAATTTGCAAGCGGGGCAAACAGGGATGTTTTTTTCATTGGGGCAAAAGAGCCTGCAGCACGTCGCTGCAGTTGGGCATGTCCATGCCAGTTTGTGTGAAACTTCCCAAATGCCTTTGACCTTTCAAAATCTACATGCACCCCGCCCTTGGTAGCTGAGCCGTCGTACCTCACAGTCTACCACATGCGCATCTGTACTGGGGTGTGTGGAAAGGTCTGCAGGCCCAAGGCTCTTATCTACACCAGCGCAAAACATAAACTAGCAGCATTGACTGTAGTTCCCCTAGCTGGCGCTGGTCATCCACTCTGATCAGTGGGCGCGTGCTGAATTGGTATCTTTTTTGCCACGGGCAATGATTGCTCACCACCATGCTCTGATCAGTGGGCACGTGCTGAATTGGTACCTTTTTGCCACGGGCAATGATTGCTCACCACCATGCATGCAGTGACCACCGCCCAAAAGTGGGCACTGTCTATCCCGCCTGCCATGGACCTTCTGGTCCTTCACCATCATCGGCTTCGCGATCACGGCATTCAGCTGGAGGCCCCGACGTGGGGTCAGACCCCGAAATGGAATCATCTCCATCGTCATCAGCGCTGCACCATCAGTGGCAGCAGCAGGGATCTCAGTGGATCCGTCAGGGATTGTATAGGCGCCACAGGCCCAGCCGTAGGAGCACCAGTCACCGTAGAGGTCGGCAGGGCTGTAGGTCGCCAGCATCTTCTTCTTCCTGGATTGTCTCCAGGTCATCGCCACAAGCATCATTGGCATTGCTGTCGTCTTCGCTTTCCACGGCCTCATCGTAGACCTCTGAAGGCGACTCATCCGAGGTAGAAGCCCCTGTTGCCATAGAGCTCGAGTAGAGCGCATGCCACCTGGACACATATCCGATGCCTGCCACTCTTCGACGAGTGTGCCACCTGGTTGGTCGGCGCAAGATTTCGCATCTCAGACTGAAATCCTCCGTGTCTCTGTCAAAGCTCTTGTCTTTGCCCATGTCCTTGCCCAGAGTACGCCTTATTGAAAAGATTCGATGGAACACCAAACACTCTTCAAGGAAAGTTCAAGAAAACAATAATGAATGAACAACAAGTCACTCCAGACAAATGCGCCGCTTGGCCTCCTCCACATTGATGGCAAATGCTCCTTCATCATAGTACCTTAGACAACAGTTTGTCCATCAAGACCTAAACTCAAGTCATAACAAGTTCTTTCTAAACTGAATGAAACCTCACAAATATCTCACAAATAATGTGTAAACACTTAAATTCAACATGCAGGAACATTGCGCAACTGCTTCAATTCAATATTCTATTTGATCAAAACATAAAACAAAAATAGAACCCAAGTTCAAAACGAGTGACAGCTTGTGGATTTGGCCCACAGCTGAAACCAAGAGGTTGTTGGACAAACGTACCGACAATTGTAGCCCCCTTAGCCATCAAACAATTGTCATGAATGGCATCCCCATGAATTAAGAAACAACACCAATACCCAAAGAAAGACACAAGTAGATTGAAACACTTCACATTGAAAATCCACTCTCAAAATATACACTGCTGATAAATAATAAACAAAAAACTCCCGAAGATCTTCTCGAGGATTCGGGTTCGCACGTGTCATCTTGCGAACAACGAATTGGGTGCCCTCCTCACCCATCCCGCACAAGTACTCAAACACAAGTTCCGTGGACACCTGTGAGTCCATTGGGCGTTCCGCTTCACCATGAAGAGCCATGACAAATGACGACAAATGACGACAAATGTCAAGTCAGCCGGGTCGAAAACAGCGAAGTCAAAACTCTTGGGACAGATGTCTGCGGTGATCGGCCAAGATATCAATTTCGAGTGGCAACTGCAATGATCAATGACTGGAATGACGAAGCCATAAAATACAGACGTGTGGGCAACTAGCCAAGAGAGTTGACACAGAACCCATCCCAATGCCCAAGACAAGTCAGTAGCACCTGTGTCAGTGACCTTCACGATGAAGAGGTGTTGATCAAGTTCATGACGAAGAGAAACCAAGAGCAGCGGCGGGGCAAGACAGTGGACAAGTAAGGAAAACAATGTAACTAGTAAGTATGTATATGGTATAATCAACCAGAGGATATCAAATATTTTAATTTCATGTATTCATATCATATGATATCATATGCATATATAGTTTTAAAATGTTTTAAATAACATAAAGTCTCTGCAAACAAAATGTGGCAAAACAAAACTGTAGCTGCAAACAGTTGACTTGAAAAGAAAACAAACTCGTGGGTCACGTGATCTTGTTCGATTAAGCTTCCTTATTCAAAACTCATTGTTTCTCAAAATTTCTCTTTTTCCCATGTTTTCTCATATTTTCCCAGGTTTTCCCATGTTTTCCCACGTTTTCTCATTTTAAAACTTTTTAAAACTCAAAATTTCTCAAAATTTCATTGCAAAAAAGATACCCTATCCAGAACCCACCTAGTTCAAGGTATAGTACATTACAGTTGGTGAAGAAGGGGAGAAAGATGAAGGGAGAGGAAGAGACTGACTGATCTTTGAGAGTTGTGATTGATGAGGATCAGAGATTTTCTTCCAAATCCCTTTCTCCCAGGGAAGTTGAAAAACTGGACGAGGGCCATGGCGTTCAACGCAAGCCCTAGCTTCACGGAGCTCATGATGAAACGAACTAGAAAGATTCATAATAATGAATTTGAGCCTGAAGAAAATAGAGAGAATAATGATATCTGGTCAACCGACCAGTGAGTGCCATTGCGCACGGGCCAATCGGCCAGACGAGGGCCACAATGGTGGTCCTGACAAGATGAGCAACTGATGCAAAGCGTTGGAACGCTCAAATGTGATGCAATTTGGTTGAATCAACGGATGAAAACGTTGAGAAATTGAAACTTGAAGTGAAGAGAGAATATTGGCCTGGAGAGGTGATACCTGAACGAAGAAATCCCATTGAAGACGAGGAAGACGAAATGAAGCCCCGTCAGGGCAAGAAATGACTCAAGAATGTGCGTGTGATTGCCTAAGTTTGGAAGAAGCAACTCAAAAACAAGGAAATTAAAACGACAGTTGCCAACTGAATGAGAAATGAGTCCGAAGGCGCTCCCCTTTTTCGGAGGCGGGTGTGTAATCCGTTCAAATGCCATTTGAGTTGGCATTTGGCCTTGACTTCTAACCATTACATCGCCCCAAGAAGTCCTTGCACTGGTCTTGGTGTTTCATCTCCTTGGTCCCATTAATCAGTAGGAACCGGAGGTAGACTTCCAGGAGTTCCCGGAATCTGCGGCAAGGCGGCCAATCTCAGCCCATCCACCACAGCTGCATCTTATACCCTTTGAGACCAAAAAGGGTTCACCTGTTCATCCCCATTCATGTAGAGATGCCCTTCTCGCTGTCCAGGTTCGCTTCTTCCTCGTCGGTGCACCATGTTTCAGCAACGCGAGGCTCGGTTTGGGTTCATAACCTGCTTGCGGAGCAGCTTGAACACCTATTTTTCTTGGGCTAAAAGAAGCCTGCGGAGAGACTGTCAGTGAATCACCCCCACAGGAAGGTTTAGTCTGGGCTTAGTGTACAGATACTACACTTGGTCATAGCCTGAAAGGCCGGGGTTGAAAATGCTACATGCACCTACCAAATGACTATTAAATGAACAAAGGAGTTCCTTACAAAATGACTGGCCCCAACCCAGCCAAGTTTTCAAACTGCATTTTGAGATTGCTATATGATAATGATTCTATGCGTAAATCATCTATTTTATGGCTCTTACAATATGGCAAGGTGCAAGCAGGCTCCCTACAAAATGGCATCCGAAATTGGCCTTGCACCCCTTCAAATTAGCACATGCTACAAAATGGCTGGGCTCTTGAAAGTGATTTCCTACAAAATGATCCTAGAAATCGGGCTTATATGGGCCTAGAGGCCAGCCAGTTCATATAGGGGAAATTTTAACGGGGATCTTTCGCCCTTGCTTCCATGGCGACTGCGCGTGCTCCCTTTCCGGGATCCTGGGCGTCCTCTAAACGATCCTCGATCCTGGCGGTTCTCCCTGGTCACGGATAGAGGGGCTGCGCTGCAGCTGTTGCTCTCTTTGACTCAACCATCAGCTGCGGCGGCATCTAACTTTGACCCGGCCAGCGCAACCGTCTCAGGTCTTCGCGGCCCAGCCTGCAGTTCCACTGGCGCAGCCATCTCCGCGAGCTCAGCCGCTTCCACCCTGACAGAGTGCGCATCATCGCTATAGTCACCTGAAGATGAATCCGGCACAGCCGACGGATCGCCGTCTCGGCCTTCACACGGCCAGAGCTCCGCTACCAATGCGTGCAAATGGTATATCCCACAAGTCGTAAGTTTTTTGTGGTCGGGCTCAGAAACCATTAGAAAAACACCCAGGGTCGCAGCCCAGGCGCAGCCTTTTTCGCTAGCAATCGCTTGGGGCCAAACACTAGATATTTACAAGCTCAAATGCAGCTGCAAGAAATCTAGCCCATGCATGACCAGCAAGCAGCATTGCTCATATTTGCTACAAAATGCCTTTGCTTAAGTGGGCAGGTTGACCCTCCATGTTAACCGCTACAATTGACAAGGTTTCTAACTGGGGTCCTTGATAGGACCCTATGACCCCTCTACAAAATGGTAATTCCAGCCACTACATGCATTCTTCAAAAATGAGCTCGGGTACCAAAAAATAGATCTTATAGCCTTATGGCTGAATCTAGTTCGCTAAATCTAGAGCCCAAACGAATCCAAGTGGTTGTATAATGTTATATACCTAGAGCCCAAAAGAGTCCAAGTGTTTCTGGCATCCCCGGTTACGCCGTGTCGCTGGCCTTCTGCAAATATTGGCCGGGTTCTATTCACCTTCACTTTCGGGCTTCTCCTCTTCCGGGCTGTCCGGGCTGTCTCTTGCTTAACAGCTGCCTTTTGAATCGCGTGCCTGTTTGGAATGTGTGCTTTTCCTTGTGACTTCAATGCAGCCTGGCGTTCCTTCATCTTGGTTTGGTATACTGCAGGGTCGCGGTACCCAGGTACCTTGTGCACTTTCTCCGGATCCCAGTGGGATCCAAATGTGCTACCAGGCTTTGTTTTGTAAAAGCCTCGCTGAACGGGAACATCCAACCTGCCTGCTGAATGATCCTCTTTACTCATCGAGAGTCTGGACAGCCGGCGCCGTGGCCGAGGAGTCTCAATGGAGTTTTGCCTTGGCATGCAAACCAAAGGTGGCGAACCATCTCATTTGTCTTTAAGTTGACATCAATATTAAAGGACCAGAAAACCCCACATGCTAAGCCTTCCGAAAGTTATGAACAGAAAGGATTGGATGATGGAACGGAGAAAACGGGAATCGAAGGCAGATAGGTTTGGAAGTGGACGGCTGGAGGGACAGGTAAGAAAGAAAGATTTAGATAGGCAGAGAGAACAGACAGACTGAGACATGGTTTAGATAGGGTTTAGACATAGTTCAGACACGGTTCAGAGACAGCTCGGACGCGGTTTGGTGACAGTTCGGACCGGTGCACGCGGGATCATCAGGAAGCACCTTCTGGCATCCGTTTTGAACCTACGTCATCCTCACGTTGGACTATATACGCCGCTAAAAACCATGAGGAGCACCTTATTAGAGCTATGGATAATATAGGCCGCAATACGTCGGGATTCAAAGACCTCCGTGTGACCCTCCGAACAACCCCAACAGCCATCAGGAAGCACCTTCTGGAATCCGTTTTTGCGCTACACTGTCCCCACGTTGGGGCTATGTTGAAGGCGTGCTGTGCCTTTTTGTCGCTGGTTCAGACACCGTTCAGACACGGTTCAGCACGGTTCAGACTGGTTCAAACACAGCTTTTCTCGTTTATATCCGCTAGTTTGGCTATAGCGGGACCTCGCAAATCTGAAGCCGTGTCTGAAACCAATCTGGAACCAATCTGAAACCAGTCTGACACCGTGTCTGAAACCAATCTGAACCACTCTCAAGCCGATTGAAACCACTCCCAAACCAGTCTGACAGCAGTCTGAAACCCATCTGAAACCGTGTCGAAAACCAGATTGAAACCGAATGTGAATCGAGTCTAAAACCAGCCTGAAACCGAAGATGCGTCTGAAACCACAATTTGAAACCACTCAGAAACCCTGTCCGAAATCTTTTTGAAACCCCTCTGAAACCTTGTCTGAAACCAGTCTGGAACCAGTCTGAAGCCAGTTTGAAGCCAGTCAACCAACATCAAAAACGAAGCTATTCTGGGAGACTTCCTCATTTTTTCAAGTTGATAACATCAAAAACGAAGCAATTCCTTCAAAAATGGAAAGTTGAGTGCAGAGCTGATGGCCTCGCACCAATGCGTTTTGCGATTTTTCCAGTCAATGTCTCTGAAGCATTGCGCGTGCCACGAAAAAGTGATGCCAGGTCATACAAAGTGCTGCACCTGTCACACAAAATCATTTTCCCAAAACTGACGATCTGATGCTCCAAAATGCAACCCCTCCCAGTAAATCAGCGCCCTGACCTCCGAACAGCTCTGATGAACATGTCTCTTGTACTGCGCCTGACAGCCTGCCACTCTAAAGACATCTTGCCAGATCCTCTTCAAATGTCCCACGCCTGCCATCGTTTTTGGAAATGCTACAAAACCCTCGCGTTTTGCTCACTTTTGACAAGGTGCACAATCCCTTGCGCCTGCCACGCGAAACGACATCTGAACGTCCAAAAGTGGTCCGACAATGGTGTGTTTTGTACATTTTAACTTGGACATGTGCTTCGCGCCACAACGGCGTGCACTTTTTCGACATGTCAACTTCCAAAAGTGGTCCGAGGATGGTGTGTTTTGTACATTTTAACTTGGACATGTGCTTCGCGCCACAGCGGTGTGCACTTTTTCGACATCACAACTTCCAAGAGTGGTCCGAACATGGTGTGCTTTGCGCATTTTGTCCAAATGTGCTTCACGCCACAACAGCGTGCACTTTTTCGACATCTCAACTTCCAAAAGTGATCCGAGAATGGTGTGCTTTGTACATTTTGACTTCCAAATGCGCTTCACAGCACAACGGCGTGCACTCTCAACTTCCAAAAGTGGTCCGAACCTGGTGTGCTTTGCACATGTTGACTTCCAAATGTGCTTAGCGCCACAACGGCGTGCACTTTTTGAACGTCTCAACTTCCCAAAGTGGTCCGAACCGGGTGTGTTTTGTACATTTTGACTTCCACACGTCCTTCGCGCCACAACGGCGTGCAATTTTTCATCTCGTATCTGGCCACATGGCTCTGCACCCGCCGCTTTAGTGAGCCTACTTTTCGACCCTCCAGGGCCACAAATCATTGGAAAAACATGGAAAAACACAGTGAATCGCGACTTTGCTACCTTTTCGCGCACCTGCATCTTCTTTCTTCTGACTCTTTCTCTTCTCTATCTTCTCTGATCTTCTCTCTTCTTCTCTTATCTTCTCTGACTCTTCCCACCCCTGCTTTTCCATCTGTCCATATTGTCGGAAGTTTGACTTCTAAACTTCCTTCAACAAGAGTCCATTATTCTGATATATTCTGATCACATCTGAGGATACCAAGGATTGTCATGGATGATCTATGGAACCTTCTGCTCCAGAAGAAAATTTTAAGTAGCTGCAGGGGAGGTTTCCAAAAGCCTGCAAAAACACATGAAAACTGTGACCTTCAAGTATGCCTTTTTTTGAGACTCACAAAAAGACTAAAAAGACATGAGCATCTAGCAAGCAAATGCAAAATTTGGAGGGGAGGTGGCTAAAATGTAAGTTACGATGTCCCACAGGCTAACGGGGTGGGGATATTTCCTTACTTAAGGGGGTATCACTCTTCAAGGTTGCCTATCGCTCCCCACAGGAAATCACACATGTTCAAAAGTGAATACAACATCTGTACATACCATCTTTTGACCCTGGCTCACATGGTCACCAAGTGCCGCGCCTACTACGCAAAAGCAGCCGCGGCGTGAAAGGGCAGACAGTTTACAGAGGGTGAACCAATTGCCGCACCTGCCACACGAAGCAGCCGCGGCGTCTCAGCGTCCAGAGAAGTGCCGCGCCTGCCAGGCATCCAGAGAGTCTACGCAGACAAGTTGATAGAGAGGAGTTGATAGAGAGAAATTGACGTTGATAGAAGGAAGTTGATTGATAGAAAAGGCAGATGAATGTAATAGAGACACGAGGATGATAGAGAGAAGTTGACGTTGATAGAAGGAAGTTGATTGATAGAGAAGGCAGATTAATGTGATAGAGGCAAGTTGATAGAGAGAAGTTGACGTTGATAGAAGGAAGTTGATTGATAGAAGGATAGAAAAGGCAGATTAATGTGATAGAGACAAGTTGATAGAGAGAAGTTGACGTTGATAGAAGGAAGTTGATTGATAGGAAAGGTAGATGAATGTGATAGACACAAGTTGATAGAGAGAAGCTGACGTTGATAGAAGGAAGTTGATTGATAGAAAAGGTCGATTGATGTGATAGAGACAAGTTGATAGAGAGAAGTTGACGTTGATAGAAGGAAGTTGATTGATAGAAAAGGCAGAATGATTGTGATAGAGACAAGTTGATAGAGAAGTTGACGTTGATAGAAGGAAGTTGATTGATAGAAAAGGCAAATGAATGTGATAGAGAGAAGTTGACGTTGATAGAAGGAAGTTGATTGATAGGAAAGGTAGATGAATGTGATAGAGACAAGTTGATAGAGAGAAGTTGGCGTTGATAGAAGGAAGTTGATTGATAGAAAAGGCAGATTAATGTGATAGAGACAAGTTGATAGAGAGAAGTTGACGTTGATAGAAGGAAGTTGATTGATATAAAAGGCAGGTTAATGTGATAGAGACAAGTTGATAGAGAGAAGTTGACGTTGATAGAAGGAAGTTGATTGATAGAAAAGGCAAATGAATGTGATAGAGACAAGTTGATAGAGAGAAGTTGACGTTGATAGAAGGAAGTTGATTGATAGGAAAGGTAGATGAATGTGATAGAGAGAAGTTGACGTTGATAGAAGGAAGTTGATTGATAGAAAAGGCAGATTAATGTGATAGAGACAAGTTGATAGAGAGAAGTCGACGTTGATAGAAGGAAGTTGATTGATAGGAAAGGCAGATTAATGTGATAGAGACAAGTTGATGGAGATAAGTTGACGTTGATAGAAGGAAGTTGATTGATATAAAAGGCAGTGTGAAGTTGCATGCCTTGCACCTTTCCCCATGTTCATGTTTCACTCTGGCCTACCGCCACTATCTGGCCCAGGGTGGGCGCGTACGACCAAACAAATGGCTTCGCTGGCCTGAAAAGGCATTTCTTTGCTGCTGCGGCCTGGCACTTCGTGCGGCTGGGCTTGGAGCTAGGCGTGACTATCCTGGCTTTTGCATTGGTAGCGGAGCCAACGATCTGTTGGCCCTGGCTATCTGATCCAAGTGCTGGACTTCCTACTGAATACCAACGGCCATAAGACCTTCCAGCACCTGATTTGGATCACGGAATTCGAGGGTACGGACTTCCTAAGGAATGTCTACTGCCGCTACATCACCGGAGAGCCCTACACAGCGCGACTCCTACATCCCTGTGTTCACTGGACAGCCGGCTGACTATCGAGAATGGAGGAAAAGATACAGCTGTACCATGCAAAGATGGCCCTTAGCAACCGCCGTGGTGAAGCAGTCATCAACTTGGTGAGCACGTTGACTGGCGCTGCATGGCGCTTGATGGAAGACTTCGACGTGACGACAGCTGAGAAGGAAGGAACTTTCGATGGCATCCTGAAGATCCTTGACCAGCACTTCGAGTACGATAGCCGGGTGCAGCTGCCTGCGGACTTCGATGCCTACTTTGGGCTTTCGAGGAAGTCCGGGCAGTCTTTGATGGAGTTTGTGACGCTCCACAATGAGCACCTGAAGCGCTTGTCGAAGCATGGCGTTGACTTGCCCAATGCCGTGCAGGGCTGGCACCTTCTACGACGCTGCAACATCACCAAGGAGCAGAAGCAGTTGATCACCTTGAGAGCGCCCCAGCTCGAGATCGCCAAGGTCACTGAGGCTTTGTATCTTGTGCTTGGGCAAGATTACAAGCATACAACCCAAGCTGGTTTTCATGACCGACGTGGCTTTGGAAAAGGTGGTCGCGGACGTGGCTATGTGGCTGTGGATGCGGCGGACTTTGAAGAGCCCTACAACTATGGTGATGGATGGACTGATGAATGGGGTTACTATGAAGGCGATGATGGATCTCCTTCGTACTATGGTGGCGATGATGACGAATGGGATGAAGCTGATGAGTTTGATGCTCAAGCTGCCTACTACCAGTACGAGGAGACCAATGCCGAGCCCTCTGAGACTGCCTTGCAGGACGTGGACACCTATGATGAGGTCTATGCGGCCTATGTGGATGCTCGACGTCGCTTCTCCGACTTGAAGCTGGCTCGAGGATTCCTCCCTGTGGTTGCCTTGAACGACCCTGCAGCTGGCAACTTGGCCCCGGGTGTGACTTCACCGCAGCTGCTGGCAGCCCCTCTTCGAAGGGCAAGAAGGGGAAATCAAAGGGCAAGGGCAAGCCTTCCACCTACCGTTACACCAAGAGCCCCATGAAAGCTGCTGATCCTCGAGGACGCTCCAAAGCTGCACTCACTTGCCTACGATGTGGCCAACCTGGACACTTTGCGGTGAACTGCCCCTTGCCAAGCAAATCCCAAGGCAGTTCAAGCCCGAAGTCACAGGGCACCAAACGTGCTGCAACTGAGAGCGTTGCGATGCTGGAGAACGCCCATGTCACCTTCCAGGACCAGACTGGCGCTGAACGGCCAGACGTCACTATGCTGGATCCTGGAGCTTCAGCATACCTCAGCGGCTATGGACCTGTTCGTCGATACTTGGACTTTCTTCGACAACAAGGTTACCCAGTTGGTGATGTGAAGTTTTTTCGATGCCGCCACAAGTTCCACTTTGGAGGTGATGGTGAATCTTGGAGCCATTGGGCTGTAGAACTTCCCATGTGCATCGGTGGCAACCATGGCCGAGCACAAGTCTTTTTGCTGGCTGGCGAGACTCCCTTGCTTTGTGGACGCCCCATCATTGAGGCGCTGGGTATCATCATGGACTTTGAGAAGAAGCAGCTGAAGCTTCGCGATGGACCCTGGAGGCCAGCAACCATCGGCCTACATGGAGAATATCTACTTGGACTTTGGGATCCTTCTGAACCTGTGGACTGGTCGAAGCCTTTGCCTCTCCAGTTCGACTTGCGACTTGCCCCTGATGGCGACCTGGATCCACGACCTGTGGCCTATGACGATTTCTGCAAACAGGAATCGGCCTTCATCACTGTGGATGACGACATCACTGAGGAGACCTACGCTGATGGTGAACTACCTGTTCCACGACATCTACTTTGAACTTGCGACCAGATCATCTGCGAGGCCCACAACGAGCTCCACGGCTATGTGACCTCAGAACTTCATGCAGAGCCAAAGCCTCGAGTGATCTGGGAGGTCTACACCAGTGAAGGCCGTGTCTCCAAGATCGCTGAAAGCCTGGGTGCCCAAGTTGAGATCTTTGGATACTCCACTGGATGGGACTTTGACTTGAGCGAGCACCGCAAGCTTTTTCTACAACGACTTCAAGAAGAAGTACCTGATGAGGTGCTGCTCGCACCCTCCTGTGGACCTTGGAGCCCCATGCAGAACATCAATGCCAAGACATTGGAGCAGCAGGAATCCTTGCAAGAACTTCGAGAATGGCATCATGCCGTCCATCTGAAGTTTGTGCGGAAGGTCTATGAGACCCAAGTTCTTCAAGGTGGCCACGCACATGTGGAACAACCTGCACCTGCCCTTTCATGGAAGACCACTGCCTTGAGCAAGCTCCCTGGTTTTCGATGCACCTTTGACCAATGCCGATACGGCTGTGAATGTTTGGACAGGGATGGACTTTGGAAACCTGTTCGAAAGACCACCAGCCTGTTGACCACCAAGATGAGTGTCTACAAGGAGTTTCAACTTCGATGTCAAGGGGATCATCAACACTGTGCACTTGAAGGTCATGCACCGGGTCTTGGACTTCGAACTCGGTACATGGAAAGCTATCAGCCGTCGATGGCCTCGATCTTGGCAGCGGCTTTGATGGTGCCTGAGATCCCTCAACTGAATGACTTTGCTGGTGCGGTCTCTGAAGAGCGCGAGCAGACTGGAGTTTTGATCAAGCTGCTCAGCGGCAACAGGCAAGAAGCAGTCCGAACAGTTCAACGACTGCACAGGAACTTGGGCCATCCTCCCAAACAGGCCCTGATCGAGCTCTTGGAGTCCCGTGGTGCATCTGATGAAGTCCTCAAGGTAGCCAGAGAATTCCACTGCAGTGCCTGTGAACGATACCGGAAGCCCAACACTGCAGCTCCTGCTGCCCTTCCTCAGGCTTCACACTTCAACGAGAAGCTGCAGGCCGATGTCATGTGGATCAAGCTGGATAGTGGCAAGATCCCTGTGGTTCACTTCATCGACCTGGCGACCAAGTACCAAGCTGCAGCTGTTGTGAAGTCCGAGAAAGCCTCCAACTACCAGAAGGCACTGGAACGTGGATGGTTCCGCCATTTTGGCATGCCGAAGGAACTCATCACTGATGAAGGACGTGGCTGGCTCCATGAGGACATGATCGACTTCTTGGCCGAGCTCAACATTCTCCACACTGTGGCTCCTGGAGAAGACCATACACGACTTGGTGCAGTAGAACGACGTCATCAAGTTCTACGCAAAGCTGTGGAGATCTACATGAATGATCGTGGTCTCAAAGATGTTGATGGACTACAACAAGCTTTGGCCTACGTGCTGCCCCGGTGAACTCTTCTCCAACAGTGGCTGGATACTCTCCAACACAATGGGTCTTGGGCTATCAGCCTGACTTTGCTGGCGACCTCACCAGCGAAGGCCTCAATCCATCTCACTTGGATGGCACCAACTTCGAGCAGACCCTGGAGAAGCGTTCAGCAGCCAAGGTGGCTTTGATCAAAGCTGATCAAGATCAACGACTTCGTCGAGCTCTTCTCCGACGATACTCTGGCACAAACGTGCTGTTGCAGCCTGGCCAGATTTGCTGGTACTGGCGTGATGCACGAGCAGCTGACTTGGTGAAGGTCAGATGGAAAGGCCCTGCCCGGGTCATCCTTCGCGAAGATGATGCCGAAGGGAAGCCGATCGTCTACTGGATCGCCCATCAGACCCAGCTGCTGAGGTGCGCCCCACAACATGTACGTGCCGACTATCGAGTGGCCTCCGACACCAACATTGGTGGCCTTGAAGAAGCTCGCCGAGTTGTCTCTGAGCTGAAATCCAGAGGGGTCACCCGCTTTGTGGATCTGCAGCGTGCCAACAAAAGGCACATTGAAGAGGTCCAGTCCGATGAAGAGGAGCTCTTTGATGATGATGATGGTGCTCCTGGACCACCTCGACAACGGCCGAGATTGGACTTATCTCCACACCTGGACTTTGTGGAGCGGCCTGACCTTGATGTGTCTCCAACTCCAACTACGCCTTTGGATGACGATGACCCAGCCTTGGACTTGGAGGGCCTTGACTTACCTCCGGCTGGAACTATGCAACAAGCTGCAGACCCTGGTGGACCACCAATCTTGGTGGATGATGACCCTGCCGATGAAGTGATGCCTCCTCCTGCCAATGTGCCGTTACGGCCACGACTTCAAACTGTGGATGAACCTGAACCCAGTGAGGAGCCATCACGACCTCCTTCAGAGCGATCACCGGCACAAGTGCCTCCTTTGGATCCCGCCACTTTGGCGATGTATGAGCCTGCTGGCCCCAATGACCGATTCCGACTTCTTCGACAACAACATGAACGACATGAGACTTTGGTTTTGCCCTCCAGATCAAGAGCTCATCGCTCTCGCTCTCGACATCGAGCTGATCCAGGTGAAGCTGAGCCTTCCACCACTACTACGAACCCTAGGCCTGCTTCTGCTGGTGAACCTCACGAGAGCTACTCTCAGGTTTTCAATGTGGAGGACATCCAAGGTGATGATCTACCTGCTGGATGGCATGTGGACTCTGATGGTGCCTTCGTTTTGAAGGATGTGTTGCATGACTTTTGGGAAGTGCGTGCTGGGTGTTTGATCCGACACCACATTGCACCCCGACGCAACACCATGAACATCCACGACTACAAGGACGTGCCCATCGAGCCCAAATACCTTGATCCAATTCGGATCACCATGATGCGCTTTCCTGACGGAAGCCGGAAGATCCACAACGATGATGGCAGCCAGACTACCTCTACTTCAACTCCCTGGACTGGCGCTACTGTGTACCAGATCTCTGGTCACGCCAGGCGTGAACTTGGCATGTATGCCAATCTGAATGCCAAGAAGATTGGTCGAGACCTCAAGAACAAGGCCAAGAAGACCAACAGCAAGACTGTCGATGAAAGACGCCTGGATGTGGATCAACGAGCTCTGTTTCAAGCTGCCAAAGCGAAGGAACTCCAGTCCTTCTTCCAGAACGATGTCTGGATTTTCGACACCGATGCCAATGCCGACCCGAGCCGAACTTTGTCGGCCAGAATGCTCTTGACTTGGAGCAAGAATGCAGATGGCTCCCCTCGAGCCAAGGCTCGGTTGATCGTAAGGGGCTATGCTGATGTTGATGCCCTGACTGGCCAGCTTGAAACAAGCAGTCCAACCACTACAAGACTCTCCAGGAATATGCTGATTTCCTTGTCTTCAATCCTGGGATGGAAGCTATGGACCTCAGATATATCAACTGCTTTCCTACAAGGTCTACCACAAGAACGGAAGATCTGGATTCGTCTTCCTGCGGATGCTCTGGCCCTACTTGGCTGTGGACCTGAAACGAGGATGCTTCTCCGAAAGCCTTGCTATGGGCAGTTGGATGCTCCCAGACGATGGTGGCTGGAAGCATGTCGACGACTCAAAGCCCTTGGACTTCGTCAGCACTTGCTGGACCCTTGCTGCTTCCTTGTGTATGCCCAGGACTTTGAAGAGCTCTATGGCCCTGACTCTGAGGCGAAGAAGCCCTTCCTGGACAGTGGTTTGGTTGGAATGATATGCCTACACGTTGATGACATGCTTGGATGCGGTGATGAAACTTCCAAGATCTACTGCAAGGTGATTGAAGAGCTGCGCAACACCTTCTCCTTCAGAGAATGGAAAGATGGAGACTCCTTGGAATACTGCGGTGCCACCATGACCAAAAGCCCTGATGGCACGAACAAGCTCCACCACAAGGAGTACCTGCACAAGGTGAAACCTATGACCTTGCCCCGCTTGGGTCCTGAACATGAGATGTCCCAATCGGAGGAGATTCAACTTAGAGGGTTACTTGGTTCTCTTCAATGGCCTGCCGTCCAAAGCAGTCCTCATCTACAAGCGAGCACTTCGGTTTACTCTGGCAGTGTCTCAAAAGGCCTTCTCAAGACTGCCATGGATACGAACCGCCTCCTCAAGTTTGCCAAGGAGAACAGTGATGTGGGTTTGACTTTTCCCCCGCTTGGCCCTGTTGAAGACCTTCGGATGATCACTGCATTTGATGCTTCATTTTGCAGCAGACCTGATGGTACTTCACAGGGTGGTTACTTTGTTTTGTTGGCCCCAAAGCATGTGCTCGAAACGAGCGAGGATGTGTACCACATCTTGGATTGGAAATCCTTCAAGCTGCCGAGAGTTGCTCGTAGCTCTCTTTCTGCTGAAGCTCAGTCAGCAGGATGTGCAGCCGATGCCACCGAGTTCGCCTGCCGGTACTATGAACATCTTCTCCAACCTGATGTTCCTCTGGTGACTTTGCTCAACTTGAAGTCGCGGTTGGCACCAACTATGGTTACTGATGCAAAGGCGCTCTTTGATTCATATCACCGAGAGAGCCTGGTGTCAAATGTGACCGACAGAAGGTCGTCCTTGGAGATCCGAGTCGTGAAGGAGCAGATCTCTGGACTTGGAGGTGGACTCCGATGGGTGTCATCAGACCGTCAGCTGGCAGACGGTTTGACCAAGGACAGCATGCGCCAACAGTTGGCCGACAAGCTGCGCCACGGGAGGATCAAATTTCTTTATGATCCAAACTATGTGGCAGCGAAAAAGAAAACCTTGGAGGAGAAGAAACAGGAATTGGAATCAACTACGAAAAGCCGAAACTTCAAGCGCAAGAAGCCGCAGTCAGAGCTGCGAATCATCAAGGAGGAGCTGGAAACTTCTCAAGATGCCGAGATGGTTGAAAATGACCTGGTGCCAACAAATGCCCTGGTCTCTGAATTTGAGCAGGTGTCAACGAATGACCTGCCCTCACAGAATGCCCAAGCTTCAAAGAATGACCTGACCCCAAAGAATGCCCAAGTTACAACGAATGACTTGGCCCCACAGTATGACAAGGTCCCTGCCGAGACCTACTTTGCACAGTCCACAGAGCCCCTGGTTTATGTGGACATGGTACAGAATGCCCTGGCGCCCTTGGCGATGGATCGACCGATGAGATGCTGGTGGAAGATCTATGAGATTGTCTTCAAGCTGGCGATGGTGGTGTGGATGCTATCAAGCATTCCTGGAGCAGAAGCCTCTGCCCCTGTGTGCCTGACCGACTCCACGGAGGTGAAGATGCAAAGTTCAAAGGACGATACGTCCATCTTCGTGGGAGCGGCCATTTTGGCCCTATGCTGCGCTGGCCTCTATGCCTGGAAACTTCGAGCTGAACAGTTTCGACTCCGATGTCGAATCGGCACCTTGGAGGACGAGCTGAACCGTGGCAACCACCGTTCCAATGCTCTGGTGGTGATGTACGATGAGCTTCGGGGTTCCTACGACCGCCGAACCACTGCCTATGATCGAGCCCGCAGAGCTTTCGTGGATCAGCGAGCTGCAGCTGCCGAACTTCAAGGAGCTCTGGCGCTGGCGACACAAGATCTTGGAGCTGGATACCAAGCCCAAATGGATCTGAGACAGCATTCACAACGCTGTCCCCTGGGCGACGAGATCCACATCCAGGATGGAAGCTCAGTATGGCATCGCGATGATGAATGCGATGAGCTGTACAATAGCGGCCGTGAGATTAGGATTTTCCAGCCGTGTGCAATTTGCTCGCGACAAGATTTAGTGGTTCCAGGCGATGACGCCATGCAGTTTTTCGATGAACATGGGACGAGAGTTGTGAACGCACCAATTGGGATGCAGTTCAATTAAGGGATTGGCACAAAGCACTTCCCCCTGTGTGAAGTTGCATGCCTTGCACCTTTCCCCATGTTCATGTTTCACTCTGGCCTACCGCCACTATCTGGCCCAGGGTGGGCGCGTACGACCAAACAAATGGCTTCGCTGGCCTGAAAAGGCATTTCTTTGCTGCTGCGGCCTGGCACTTCGTGCGGCTGGGCTTGGAGCTAGGCGTGACTATCCTGGCTTTTGCATTGGTAGCGGAGCCAACGATCTGTTGGCCCTGGCTATCTGATCCAAGTGCTGGACTTCCTACTGAATACCAACGGCCATAAGACCTTCCAGCACCTGATTTGGATCACGGAATTCGAGGGTACGGACTTCCTAAGGAATGTCTACTGCCGCTACATCACCGGAGAGCCCTACACAGCGCGACTCCTACATCCCTGTGTTCACGGGACAGCCGGCTGACTATCGAGAATGGAGGAAAAGAATACAGCTGTACCATGCAAAGATGGCCCTTAGCAACCGCCGTGGTGAAGCAGTCATCAACTTGGTGAGCACGTGGACTGGCGCTGCATGGCGCTTGATGGAAGACTTCGACGTGACGACAGCTGAGAAGGAAGGAACTTTCGATGGCATCCTGAAGATCCTGAGAAGTTGACGTTGATAGAAGGAAGTTGATTGATAGAAAAGGCATATTAATGTGATAGAGACAAGTTGATAGAGAGAAGTTGACGTTGATAGAAGGAAGTTGATTGATAGAAAAGGCAGATTAATGTGATAGAGACAAGTTGATAGAGAGAAGTTGACGTTGATAGAAGGAAGTTGATTGATAGAAAAGGCAAATGAATGTGATAGAGACAAGTTGATGAGAGAAGTTGACGTTGATAGAAGGAAGTTGATTGATAGAAAAGGCAAATGAATGTGATAGAGACAAGTTGATGGAGAGAAGTTGACGTTGATAGAAGGAAGTTGGTTGATAGAAAAGGCAGATTAATGTGATAGAGACAAGTTGATAGAGAGAAGTTGACGTTGATAGAAGGAAGTTGATTGATAGAAAAGGCAGATTAATGTGATAGAGACAAGTTGATAGAGAGAAGTTGACGTTGATAGAAGGAAGTTGATTGATAGAAAAGGCAGATTAATGTGATAGAGACAAGTTGATAGAGAGAAGTTGACGTTGATAGAAGGAAGTTGAGTTGATAGAAAAGGCAAATGAATGTGATAGAGACAAGTTGATGGGGAGAAGTTGACGTTGATAGAAGGGAGTTGATTGATAGAAAAGGCATATTAATGTGATAGAGACAAGTTGATAGAGAGAAGTTGACGTTGATAGAAGGAAGTTGATTGATAGAAAAGGCAAATGAATGTGATAGAGACAAGTTGATGGAGAGAAGTTGACGTTGATAGAAGGAAGTTGGTTGATAGAAAAGGCAGATTAATGTGATAGAGACAAGTTGATAGAGAGAAGTTGACGTTGATAGAAGGAAGTTGATTGATAGAAAAGGCAGATTAATGTGATAGAGACAAGTTGATAGAGAGAAGTTGACGTTGATAGAAGGAAGTTGATTGATAGAAAAGGCATATTAATGTGATAGAGACAAGTTGATAGAGAGAAGTTGACGTTGATAGAAGGAAGTTGATTGATAGAAAAGGCAAATGAATGTGATAGAGACATAGAGAGAAGTTGACGTTGATAGAAGGAAGTTGATTGATAGAAAAGGCAAATGAATGTGATAGAGACAAGTTGATGGAGGAAGTTGATTGATAGAAAAGGCAGATTAATGTGATAGAGAGAAGTTGACGTTGATAGAAGGAAGTTGATTGATAGAAAAGGCAGATTAATGTGATACTGGGAGAGACAAGTTGATAGAGAGAAGTTGACGTTGATAGAAGGAAGTTGATTGATAGAAAAGGCAAATGAATGTGATAGAGACAAGTTGATAGAGAGAAGTTGACGTTGATAGAAGGAAGTTGATTGATAGAAATGCATATTAATGTGATAGAGACAAGTTGATAGAGAGAAGTTGACGTTGATAGAAGGAAGTTGATTGATAGAAAAGGCAAATGAATGTGATAGAGACAAGTTGATGGAGATAAGTTGACGTTGATAGAAGAGAGACAAGTTGATGGAGAGAAGAAGACGTTGATAGAAGGAAGTTGATTGATAGAAAAGGCAGATTAATGTGATAAAGACAAGTTGATAGAGAGAAGTTGATTGTTGATGCACTAGAGATAAGTTGACAAGACAAGTTGACAGAAGGAAGTTGATTGATAGATTGATAGAGAAAGACGGCGGAAGGACGAGGGCGAGGACCCCACATAGTGATGTGGGGAAAAAAATCCGAACCTTTTCACAGGTGAAAAGCCACGAGAACAATGCAAATTAATCGTTACCCAACTCCTTCTAGCAGATTCTGGTTTCTATTGAAAACTCTCAATTCTGCGATATAGCATTAAAAAGCACTAAATTCGTTTAATTTCCAAGTTCAACCCAATTCTGCAAGGCCACTCGAGGAACCTATTCCGCCGCCGCCGACGCCTCTCTCGCCGTTGCTCCCGTCGCTGCTGCCTCCTTTGCTCAGGGGTAAAAACTGGGGAAGATGTTGTCGACGAACTGCCTGATGGATCTGTGCCCGATGGGGCAGATGTGGACACAGTGCCCGATGGGGAAGATGTCGATGGAATGCCAGATGTCGACAAACTGCCTGATGGATCTGTGCCCGATGGGGCAGATGTGGACACAGTGCCCGATGGGGAAGATGTCAATGGAATGCCAGATGTCGACGAACTGCCTGATGGATCTGTGCCCGATGGGGCAGATGTGGACACAGTGCCCGATGTGGAAGATGTCGACAGAGTGGTTGGTGTGATCGGCCTAAGGAGTCTGATATCTTTTTCAGTTTTGTAGAAAGGCGACAAACCAAAGTTGCATTCAATTAAATCCCCACATAGGACAGGGCAGCCGCCGCAAGTCGTGCAATTAAAGCCAGTAACTTGCTCATCTTCACAGTACGGGCAGTCACACGCGCGATTCTCTCCTGAGTTTTGCGTTGCAGGCAATCACACTGGTTTCCTTTTGTATGCATGGTGTTTTCTGCTGTGGGTGGGTTGACAAGAGTACTAAGCACTGAACAGAGGCCAGAGACTCTATAGCATAATTTTTAAAAACATGTTACAAAATGTTACGTACAAAAATGATCAAAAATGCACATAAGGGGTAAATGTTTCAAAGATAATTCCCCATTCCAGGTCTCTGTTTGAGATCTCGATTTTGAACTCTGGCGTCAGTGGGCAAGGCCATTCCTCTATTGGAGGTTCACACTCGCCGAATTTTTCTGTGCAATTGGCAGATTCACCGCACCTGGTTGGGCATGCACCACATGTCGAACAATTTAGGCCGGCTTCATCGTCGCAATCTGGGCAGTCGCAGGCGCCGTTGTTCACCACGTCACCAGAAAGCCACCAGCCACTATTGCATTGAAAGGCACTGTCCCATTCCTCCATGGGCAGATCGAAATCGCAATGCTTGTGCGTGCCATTCATTTGCCCGATTTCGAAGCAGGAGATGCTATCGCCACACTTCTGGGGGCACAATCCCGCAAATTTACATATGCCACAATCATTGACATTTGCCTGGCGCTGCCGCGAGCTGCCATATCAAAGATAAGCCAAGCCGGCGTCAGAAAGAAAAACAAGTCAGCGGGGTACAGGGAGTCTTCGATGGCATGCGTATGATCAGTTTCATGATCCGATGTACAGACCTGTAGAGATAAGTAGATCGAGATTAGATTCAAGGGATGGGGCTGCTGACCGGATGTGCGTGAGGTGAGTGTGAGGGAGATAAATGAGATGCGAATGGAGTTGGAAAACAGAAGGATACCAGGACATCCCAGGACATCCCAGGATACTGAAACCAACGACAGCAGTTTTGTAGTGAAGAGGATTCTCAGCAAGATGAACGTGATGAAATCAACACGATGAAGGGAAAGGCTGTGAGATGAGTAGAGTATTGAAAGACGAGATGAGTTGAAGTGGCTTCAGGTCAGAATGAGCAAACATGCCAGAACTCATGGACCTGAGTTGAGCAGAGTTGTTGAATTGAGATGACTAGAGTAGAGGAAAGGCTAGATGAGACCTGTTGAGTGATAGGCAGGGAGGAGCGCAGGAGGATGCGGATGCTGCATCCAACTGAATGCCCAAAAAGCATCCGCAACATGTGGAACAAAGCCACGAACACAAAGCCTCTCAAACTCTCAAAGCCTCATGTAGCACATGTCTTTTGATGTCTGCTGATGCCTTTTGAACCGCAACTACAGCTGGCCTCATCTTCACATTCTGGACAATCACAATAGCCGTCATTCAGGAATGTGTCTGGAAGTAGCCACTCGTCGTCATAGCATATTTTCTCCAGGTGAATGTCCGAGTCAAACCAATCGTTAATGAAGGCAGCGCGCTTGCAATCTTGATAGGTCTCTGAAGGTTCCACATAGTCCTGTGATGCGGGGCCTAAACAGATTTCTTCCGAGGCCTAAGGACCAAATTGGATTGGGCCTAGAGAAATTGTTTACCAGCTGAAATGACACTTTCCATAGTTCCCCAAGCTCTGAGGGCTGGTTTTTGCCATCGAACAGCGTCCTCCTCACCGATTTCTGTTCTTAGCTCAAGCGAGTAGCCCAGGTAACATGGAATGTAATCCTCGCAGGGACACCAACTGCGACGCATCGATCGCATCGGACAGGTGAAGAAACAGGCTCCGATGGATTAATCAAATTTATTGAGTTCCCTATTTTGACTTAGGCCCAAATGCTGAAGTTTTGTAATATCGCCAAACCTCTTTCAAGTTTGGACTCCTGACAAATCACAGGGCAAGCCCCACATGTATCACACGTGTACAGCTCTTCATCTTCGCAACTTGGGCAATCGCAATAGCCATCGTTGATATAATCACTGTCGATGAAGAATCCTTCCACGCTTCCACCTTGGGTCTGTGAAGGGGCGCGTTGGGGGGCCCGGGCCACACACAATTGATATGGGCCTTGGGACCAAAGGATGGGGCGGATGGGGATTCAAAAATCCTTGAGGTCCTATATAATTGTACCGGATCGGAACCATGGTGTGGATGAATTTACGAGTTTGGTATAAGTAATGGTAATTACCTCGACTTGGAGATAAGTAAGGATTTCGCAACCACGGATTCCCAGACAAAGAAAAAGAAAGATATTTGAAGTCTAACGTGCTCCTTCTGCAAATGTCCTACCTGGGTCCTACCTGTTCTACCTGACGAAATGCAACAAACAAGTTTTGAAAATGCAGCACAAACCTTTTGAAAATGCAGCAAAATACAACAATCACGTGTGTGTGTGTGTCATATGTATCCCCAGTGTGTAATGATTTCGTTGAGCTTCAATAGAACGGTGTTGCAGTTTTGTCAATGAAGCAGGCTGGTTGATCGCCACATTTGGATTCGGCGCCGCAAGAAAGCGGGCACGAACCACAGGTCGTGCAATTCCAGCCGAAAAAATCAACCTGTTCATCCAAGCAGTCAGGGCAATCGCAGAAATCGTCCTTGGTACATCTTGATCCAGGAACACACTGCACATGATTCTGCTAAAAGCTGCACAGTTGCCATCCAACAAAGATCAAGCGTTTCCACAAGACAACTGAAGCCAAGCTAAAGGGTCATGGACATATCTGCCAGGGATGATCCAACCCTGCGAGCACGTGAATGAGGCATTGCGATTCGGGAAATCTGGATCGAACGAAAAGTCGCCAGGCTGGTACCTGAACTCATCATCAGACCAGACCTGCAGCCAAGAACCAGCCAAAGAGAAACTCAATACGACAGATATAGGAATTAAAAACATATGTTGTAGTATCCGATGATCTTCCCTATTAGGGCCCTTTTTGATGTTGTTTTTCAATGTGCGCAATACTCAAGGACATGGAGATATAGGCATATATAGGCGATATACGAAAGAACGGAGCATACACACTGGAAACATCTCCAACCGTGGAAATATGCAGCAAGACACGTCGTTACAGGTATTCGAGTTCGGAGGTACGGCAGGTTCTTCAATGAACCCAGCGGGTAGACCGTCGCACGGGAAACTATCGCCACAATTTGTTGGACAGCCACCGCAAGTGACACAGTCGTCATAAAGTTCATCGTCACAGTCGAGGCAATCGCAATAGCTATCGTTCCTGTCAGCAAAGTGTGATGGCAATTTTTGTGTTTTTCTATGTTTTTCTTTGGGTCCGGAATTGCTCGGGATTTTTCAGTTGTGTTTTTTCTTTTCTGTCCATTTTCGTTTTTTGCAGCATTTTGGAGCTGGAAACTGTTATTTCATATGATATGTGCAACATTGTCGACGTCAAATCAAACCTCTCATTTTTTTCTATCTGCGAAATTTCCAAGCTTTCGGGGAGATCCAGGTGCCAAAGTGTTTGTCAGTTTTCTTTTACCCTTACGCATTTTTGCAACGGTCATGCAGCCATTACAATGCGTTTTGCATCAGCACGTGCACATTCATTCAACACGTCACCACTTCCCTTTGTCACCATCCTTCGTCACCACCCTTCGTCATCACCCTTCGCCCTTCGCCATCACTTCCCTCAATCACCACCCTTCGTTGCCTTCTTTTGTGTGATGTATTGTTACTTCGTCATCACCCTGCGTCATCACTTCCCTCAAGCACCACCCTTCATTGCCTTCTTTTAAATTTATGTGATGTATATGTATTGCTATGTGATGTACTGTTGTGTGATGTAAAGTCTCACAATTCTGTTTGTCCGTAACTCGGAAGATTGCTTCCCAACTTCCTTTGATAAGCGTTTCAAATTTGAAACTTCCGCCCCCGGCTTGCCCGGGTACTACTTGTAAAAGTATGATGTTTCAAAGTAAACGGTTGTCACAGGAATGGGGTTGGATGGGTTTTGAATGGATGAATGGATTGATAGATGGATGGATGGGTGGATTGATGGATGGATGGATGGACGAATGGATGGACGGGTGTTTCAAATTCAGAAGGTCTTACAGTAGCCCGACACTCCAACGACCTTTCAATCCATCAGTGGGTTCGCTCTGCCGTCCATGATTCCCAACAACCCACCTCTCCTATAGGTTTCCTATCTTTGAAACTTCCGCCACCGCCTTATGCAGTACTACTTGTATGCATATCTGTAGAAGGTCCGTGTAGGTTCCCTGCGTCCACATCTTTGTTGGAAGTCTCTGTCAGCAGTCTCTAAACAAGATCTCTCTGCACGGTGTCTGCAAGAGATCGGTTGCTTGGAAAGATATCTTTCAAAGATCTCTATACAAGATCCCTGTACACGGTCTCCATGAGAGGTCTCTTGGCAAGATCGCTGTCGGAGATCTCTATACAAGATCTTTTGGCGAGATCTCTGCACAAGCTCTCTGCAAAAGGTATCTTGGCAAGATCTATGTAAGAGATTTCTTGCAAGAGCTCTCTGTACAAGGTCTCTATCAGAGATCTCCCAGGCAAGAGCTCTGAAAGATCTCTTTACAAGATTTCTGTACAAGGTCTCTGCAAGAGAGCTCTATTCAAGGTCTCTGTGCAAGATGAGGTCTCTAAGGAACATCTCTGTACAAGCTCTTTATAACAAGTCTCTTGGCAAGATATCTGTTACAAGATCTCTCCACAAGATCTCTATCAGAGATCTCCATGCAAGAATCCCTTGGCAATATCTGTAGGAGATCGCTTGGCAATATCTCTTTGAGAGATTTCTTGTCAAGAGCATCATCAGGCCATCGGATCAACGGATCAGCCATTGGATCATCGGATCAAGCAATCCAACGATCATAAGTTTCATAAGTTTTGTTTCAAGGTCTTTGTGGATTCATGTAGGCTTAAATTAAAATCTATTTAAGGCTGGTTTAGGATCCATTTAGGGTTGGTTCGTGTTTTATTTATGCGTGCTTTAAGATCTATTTAGGGTTGGTTTAGGATTAGGGGTGGCTTCAGGGTTTATTGAAGTTTGATTTAAGATCTTTTTGGATCTTGTTTAGGATCTATTTGAGGATTGTTTTGGGGTTGATTTACGCTTGGTTTTGGATCTATATATTTAGAATTGGTTTTGAAGGTTTGTGTAGGGTTGGTTTAGGGTTGGTTTAGGATCTATTTAGGCGTGGTTTAAAGTCTGTTTAAGGATGGTTTAGGAACTCTTTGAGGTTGGTTTAAGGTTTGTTTAGGGTTAGTTTCAAATTTTCTTATGGTGTGTTTAGGATTTACTTGGGTTTCCTTTAGTTTTTCTGGGTGTTGGTTTGGGGTTTATTTAGTGTTGATCCGACGCGAAGCGGCGCCCTAGTCAATTCTGCAGCTTCAAGCCGAAGAACTCCTTCTCCAAATCTCAAAAATTTTATCTTGCCTCTCCTCATCTTCTCCGCAACTTCCAGCCAGCATATCCTCTACTTATATAGGGGGATGTCGCCCCCGACCTCAATGTTAAAATTTAAAGTTTTTGAATACATATTTAGTATTGGGGGATTAGGGTCTTGAAATTTGAATACATATTTAGTATTGGGGGGAGGCTCCCAGAAGCTTACTAGAAGCTTACCAGAAGCCAGGAAGCCCCCAGAATCCTCCAGGAAGGGCCCCAGGAGCTTCCCAGAAAAGCCCCAGGAGCTTCCCAGAAACGTCCCAGAAGGCTTCCAGGAGCCTCCTCGAGGCTTCCGAACAGTTCCCAGAAGCCCCTAACAACTTTAAATTTTAACTTTTAAATTCTGAATTTTAAACTTCAAAATTTGAACTTGAGACTGTAAACTTTAAATTTTCGAAAGCTGCCGGAAGCCTCCCAAAAGCTTTCAAGCCTCTCAGAAAGTGCCCGCAAAGCTTCCCAGAAGCTTCCCAGAAAGGCTCCCGGAAGCGTACCGGGAGCTTACCAGACGCCAGGAAGCCCCCAGAATCCTCCAGGAAGGGCCCCGGGAGCCTCCCAGAAGAGCCCCAGGAGCTTCCCAGAAACGTCCCAGAAGGCTTCCAGGAGCCTCCTCGAGGCTTCCCGAACAGTTCCCAGAAGCCCCTAACAACTTTAAATTTTAACTTTTAAATTCTGAATTTTAAACTTCAAAATTTGAACTTGAGACTGTAAACTTTAAATTTTCGAAAGCTGCCGGAAGCTTCCCAAAAGCTTTCAAGCCTCTCAGAAAGTGCCTGCAAAGCTTCCCAGAAGCTTCCCAGAAAGGCTCCCGGAAGCTTCCCAGAAGCGTACCAGAAGCCAGGAAGCCCCCAGAATCCTCCAGGAAGGGCTCCGGGAGCTTCCCAGAAAAGCCCCAGGAGCTTCCCAGAAACGTCCCAGAAGGCTTCCAGGAGCCTCCTCGAGGCTTCCGAACAGTTCCCAGAAGCCCCTATCAACTTTAAATTTTAACTTTTAAATTCTGAATTTTAAACTTCAAAATTTGAACTTGAGACTGTAAACTTTAAATTTTCGAAAGCTGCCGGAAGCCTCCCAAAAGCTTTCAAGCCTCTCAGAAAGTGCCCGCAAAGCTTCCCAGAAGCTTCCCAGAAAGGCTCCCGGAAGCGTACCAGGAGCTTACCAGACGCCAGGAAGCCCCCAGAATCCTCCAGGAAGGGCCCCGGGAGCCTCCCAGAAGAGCCCCAGGAGCTTCCCAGAAACGTCCCAGAAGGCTTCCAGGAGCCTCCTCGAGGCTTCCGAACAGTTCCCAGAAGCCCCTAACAACTTTAAATTTTAACTTTTAAATTCTGAATTTTAAACTTCAAAATTTGAATTTGAGACTGTAAACTTTAAATTTTCGGAAGCTGCCGGAAGCCTCCCAAAAGCTTTCAAGCCTCTCAGAAAGTGCCGCAAAGCTTTCCAGAAGCTTCTCAGAAGGTTCCCGGCCAGAAGCCAGGAAGCCCCCATAACCTTCCAGGAAGGGGCCCAGGAGCCTCCCAGAAGAGCCCCAGGAGCTTCACAGAAGCGTCCCAGAAGGCCCCGGACGAACTTTTGCAGCCCCAAGATGAATTTGCAGCTTTTGGAAGCGACTGTGTGGGATTAAAAACCCCGCTTCGCGTCGCACAATGGCGCAAGCCCTAAAAGTTTAGGGTTGGTATTATAGGGTTAATTTATATGATGTTTCTTATAGGTATTATTTTTGAGAAACAAAACAAGCAGGTAAAAGCAGATTAGCAAGGAAAGAAAGGGGGAAAGCAAAGAGGCAAAGAAAGCAGAGAAAGGATGGGAAAGGCAGAAGAGGAGAAAGCAAATAGGCAAAGAAGCAGAAACGCACAGAAGAAAAGAAGCAGAGAAGCATTTTTTTCATTTCGCGCTTCGAAAGGGTCATCCCTTGCAGCGTAATGCACACAAATTAGAGGTTCTGGAAATCCGGCAACCATTGTGCCCCTGTACGGATTGGAGTGCTGGCCTTCGCAGCAAACTCAACCCATTCGTCCAGATCCTGGGCTGTATGGGGGACAGCACGTATCCTGTCGGAACCCAACAGCCGGCTGAATTGATTGGCAAAGGTGAAAGCCAATGCAAGGCAAAATCTTCCAGGATACTCCTTATGTCTGGAAGTGTTGAATTCGCCATTAGGATTTTTCCCAATAGCAGCGCTCGTCGGCTTAACCGCGTCACTAAAGGCCTTCTTGTATAGGTCACAGCGAAAAAACGGCATGGCCAGAGCTAATAAGCCCGTGGGTTTAACAGCTTCTGCACCCCGCTGGTACTGTGCAACGTGATGGAGTTGAAGTTCCGGCAACATCAGTAGTAACTGGACGATGGGGCTTGTCCAAATACTTGGTCTTGAAGCGTCAGCTGGCCGGGCAGGGTGTTCTGCAACGAACAGCCCGCCACACTGAATGTGGATGCAGAGGATCCAGATAGTTTGCAGGAAAAACGAACTTCCAACTGCACATTGCTTGAGTTCACGAAATGTCAAGCCTTCCAGGCCGAACAGTCTGTCAAAGGATCTGAGCGGCCGCGGCCAAAGCGTCTCTCCAGGAGGAGCCGGTGTATACCGGGCTTCGGAAAAGGTCTCGCAGGGTGGGCCACAAAGCGTGGCAGCCACCCTGCCGGACAAATACAATGCACTCAAGGTTTGCCAGGAAGTCGTACCAGTCATGAGATTACCATACTCAGTCGATACCGCAGTATCTAGTGATAGGATCACGACCTTCCAATTGCTGGTTTCCGCCAGCTGATGTAACGCTTGATGAAAATCTCCTTCACGTCTGCGACCGCTAAAGAGATGCACTACCAAAAACACCGGTTGTTCTTGTATGCTCTTATATCGAGGACAGAATGGAGTGACCGGCAAATCAAGGAAGGTGCATTGTCGCAAGTGTTGCAACCAAGCCTCCTGACAGCCATATGCTCGCGGCACAGGCTGGTATACCCTAGATGTGGTTTTTGGATGACGGAGAGCTCCCAGTCCACCATTGACAGCAGGTCGATGCGGCTCAGGTGGAGCCTCAACGCAGTGCTTCAAGCTAGACTCTAAAAACGAGATACGGCTGAGCACTTGATATCTGGGAAGCTCCGTAGCAAAGTCAGCATACAATTCATCAACGATTTGTTCAGCCTCTCCATCCAAAAATTCAGCAATAATCTCCGGCAACCAGTGGTCACCCCAGGCTAGGAAGACAAAGGCAAGCCAATTGTCCCATAATGGGTTGTTGTCAACAAAATCAATGCAGAGAATCTGAATCCAGGTATCAACCAAGTCTTGTTTGGCAGAGTCTGACGGGCCTAGCGGGAAATGCTCATGGAACCACTTCTGAGTGGCTTCCGATAAGGCGTCACCAATCCGAGCACCTCGATCCATGGCATGCTCCGGTTGGTCCTGGATGACCAGCTTAGCAAAACATTCATCCAGTTCCACTTGCCATGCTCGTCGCTGCTTATCAAGACAAGTCTGCTGCTCATGGCGTGGTCCCAAAGTGGGCAGAAACTCTCTGCGGGCAAGGCCAACAACCTGTTTAGGCATCTTCTCAGCAGTATATTCAACTTGTCGCCCTTGGGTGGAAAGGGCATGGAAGCATGGGTTATACCCAAGGCTCTTGGGTATGTAAGCTAAATGTTGCTGCAATCTTTGCGTGGTCCAACAGAACCTGCCACAATGCAAACAAATGGCCCCTTGGAGAAATGGTCGTTCAATAGAGAAAAGTTGGTGTTTACGTCTCTGATGTGCCAAGAGTCCTCGTCGAGACATGAAACTAGCCCCACAGAAACACGCATGACTGCAAGCCTCTGGCACAATGTGAAAGGGATCAGGCTTGAAAGTGGCCCCTGCCTGCTTCAAAACAGCGAAAGCCTGTCGATGGAGGTTAGCCACCTCTTCCATCGTCTGCTCTTGCATCTGATGCTTTCGTGCAACTGCTTTGACTTTGGACTTCCATGGGAATCCTTCCGTCTGCCAGGCTTCAATGAGATCGGTCAGATCCACTGACCAGCCCTCCGGCAAAACAGTGGGGTCGATATCCTGCATCCATTGTAAATCTGCTTTCAGTCCTGCCAACCATGGATCTGTGACTGTACTCTCTTCCAAATGAATCACATTTTGGAGAAAGAAAGGACCTACAGCAAAAACTCTCTGTGCATAGAGCAAACGATCAACTGCTAAACGTGCACGTACGTCCAGCATCTGAGCTTCGAGGAAAACTTGTTCATTACTCTGTGCCCATTTCTCGATCGGCAACCGTAGAATCTTCTTGAGGCAACGAGTGTAGAAGCCTGTGAGACGCTTCAGTTGCTTGGGTGTTGGGGTGTGCCAAGCACCAAGTCCGAAGAATAATTTGGACACAATTAAGGATTGAAACAGCTTCAGTCGGAGCCTTGTAGGCAAATGCCGGTTGGTCAAAAGTGGTCGGGACAAATGTGAAAATGCGGAGCCCGCAATACCAATGCGCATAGAAAGCTCACTTTCCAAACTGTGATCCGAAGCGAAAATAGTGCCCAAGTGCTTATAGACTGGAACAAAATGCAACCATGCTTCCGTTCCATCAGAGAAAACACAAGTGGCACCCGGCTTTGAAACCAATTGAAATTCTTTGCGCAATTCACTAGCACCCGACCCTCGAAAGGAAACAACTGCATTGGTTTTCCCTAAAGCAAAATTCAATGTGAATCCTCGATCATGCAAACAATCTCGTACTGCACAGAGAAGTTTGAGCAACAAAGGTACTAGGTGTTCAGGTTGGGATGTTGCAACAGGCACAGCAATGTCATCCGCCCAAAGAATGCTGGGAAAGGTGTCCACTTCACCGGGAAAAACCGGTGAATGCACGGAGTGCTGCACAATCCATTCGTCAATATCTTTGGCCACGGACGTCATCAAAATGTGGAAGACAATGTCTGCTAATGGACTTCCTGGTCGAGTCCCTCTTCTTGTGTGGAGATATTGCTGACAAGGGAGGGAGCACCATGTCTCAGCATGAATGTCGCAAACCAATCTCACCAAAGTAGATGGGGCTCCTAAATCAGCTAAGAGTCCTGGAAGATGACAAGCAGCATTCAGCTTGGCAGTCGGGTGTCCTGTGCTTTTCAAGACATCAAGGACCGCATCCAGATTTTGCGACGAAGAAACCCCTGTTACAAGTTCCCTCACAAGATGATGGAACGCATTGGAAAGGTCAAGGAAAAGGACTGCACTGCTCACTCGCCGCGCATCAGCAATGGTACCAAAGATGCGTAACGCCTGTGAACCGAACATAACCTGCTGCCCAGGGAATCCACCTAACTGACCAGGTGCCTTGGCATGCTCCAAATGACTCATAATCCTCTGGCGCAGGACTGAGTGTGTGCGTTTGGCCATGTTTCCTAACAGCAGGATGCCTCGAAATTGCTGGGCAGTTGTTGGAGCCAAGCATTTCGGAATGATAGCAACTGGTCCACCCTTATATGGGAGCGGTTCCATCTGCCATACAAATTCTTTCAGCAACAAATCATGATACCCTGCCGCAAGCGGGCAGGCAGCCAAGTGGAATAGCTCCGATGGGAGCGGGTCATCCCCAGTGGCACGATCTGGAGCTGTCTTCCTAAATGCATCTTCCAGAGCAAAGAGCGAGGGTAACTCCTGACATTCAATTCGACTCGGGGCGTCAAACAGAGTACACATCTGTCTGGTGACACACGTCCGCAAAAGCTGGGGCATACTTGTGGGCGTACCTGCTTCAAGCTGGCTAAAGTGGTTAACCCATTGGTCTTCTAGTCCTTCCAACTGAAACGGTGGCGTGGTCATGCGTCTTTGTTGGAACCTCGGTAAGGAGCGCCGAACAGTCTTCCATAACTGCTTGACCTGGGCGGGACCCAGATATTCAGTGCACTCCTGGAGCAAGTTATCAAAGAAAGTGACATCATCTTGTCTCAATTTCTTGACAACTAACCTGCCGAGCGTACGAAATCGGTGATATGCAACAGCAATGAGTGAATCTTGTTGGCACAGCAATGCATCAAAGGTAACCAGAAGGTTACTAGAGAGTCCATCCACCAGGGAGTGGCGCCAACATGCAAACCAGGCGGCTAAGAGTCGCTGGGCTTTCTGGTGCGATGCAAGAGCATTGCGTGCTTGCCGCTTCTGGCAGACTATATCCCACGTCTCCTTGGACATAGTGGTCTTGTGCGGCACACCACCTGGTTTGACCTGCACATCCCACAGGCTGTTGATGAGGTCCTGCTGGACTTGGTGGGCATGGGTATGGACATCAAGATGCCATGCATAAGTCGGCAGTTCAGGCAAATGCTCAGGTCTCAAAGGTGGCAAATTCATCTTGAAAGGTTTGGTCCGTGCCTTTAAGTCTTTAACAACTGCTTGTCGTTTAAAGGTGACCACTGGGGCACGGTGATCTTCTTTGTGAAGACCAACATCAATCACAGTGCTAACCCAAGACTTGCATGAATCATAAGTCCACTCCGCAGGGAGACCAACAAAATCATTTCTACACCAGGCTCCATTGTTGTGCAACCAGGTTCCTCCGTCTCCAACATGGCACGTTTCAAATGTGGAAGGGAGGAAAAGGCCCTGCTGCCGGACAAACTGAATGAAACCTTCTTCTTTCCCATTGCCTTTTTCAGCTTGGAAGGGTCCGATATGTGGGCATGGCTCAGCTCCGACTCGAGCATTAGCATCACACAAAAGAATGCGTGGCCAGGTGCCATATTTAGTGGGAATCCGACTGGCAACAGTGCTCCACCAAGCGTCAATTTCAGTCTGTGCAGAACCTGTATGGGGCGCATGTCCTGCAATCAAAATGACCTTGAAAAGACTTGTCTTGAGCCGCAAAATGAGATACCGTGGATCCACAGCAATCACTGCAACATCCTGCTGCTCAATGTACACTTTCTTTGCCACTCCATCTTTATGAAGAAACCCCACTGGACGATCTCTCGTCAATCCAATCAAAACTCCATAATGTCCACCCGATGTCGCAGCAGAACGATAGAGCCAAAATCGGGAATCATGCGCATTGGACAAGCGCTTCAAGCGGGTTTCTTGGAGAGCAAATATGTGGATTTGTTCTTCTGCCATCTGCTGAAAAACACTTTCCTGCCTGGCCGGCCCTTGGAATGCCTGCGGCCCTTTCTTCTTGCATGACACTAATGTCAGAACATTGCACGTTGTAAGTGTCAACATCAGTTCACCGACCTGTTCACGATCCTGTGCCAAATTTGGTGGAGGTGAATCATGAAGGGTATCCGGCAAAGTGGAGGGCGCAGCAGGCAGCAGGAGATCATTAAGGTCCCATTTTACATCATCTCTAAACAGGAACCAAAACCATTCTGCATTGGAAACAAAGGCACGGGCCGTCACATGCGCAATCCATGGTTCCAGGTCCTGGAGTGGGGCCCCCAAAGCAGCTTGGTGTGCCAAGGTGTCCACCAACTCATTACCTGGTTCTCCACAGTGAGCTTTCACATGATGGTATTTCAACTCACTGCGAAATCGACGCTGAATGCACTTGTGGAGACTACGCAATAGATGACCTACAGTTGGCGACGAAACAGCTTGCCACTCACCTGCGGTTTGTTTCCCCACAGTGAGAGAATCATAGCATAAATGCACATCAACCAACGCAGTGTCCTGGACCGCGCCTACCAGTTTCAAAATGTCATATGCAAATTTCATGGCAATGATGCTGGCAGAAGTCTCAGCTTGGTATGAATTCTTGACATTTGAGAGAGCAGTAGACAAAGCTCCAGCAAACATCCATTTGCCTTTCACACAGACAAAGGCTGCGGCTGCTGCTCCTGCTCTGATTCCCTCTGCATTGGAAATGTATGAACCATCAAAATAGATGGAGACACGCGTGCCACCAGCATTCGGCTCCCACCATTCATTGGTCCAGTCATAGCAAATTGGCAAGAAAGGAAATGTCGCAGGAAGATCATAACAAGGCAAAAAGAAATGAGCATCTAACCACTCAAATGCAATAATGACTTGTTTGAATGTAATTCGAACAAACTTTTCCGCCAGCTTGTCCTGCTCCAGCCAAAAACTGACGCAGCTTCCTGGTGCCAAGTTGTGTGCAACCATGTTTAGGTCCCAGTTTCGACCCTGCAAATAGCAAGTGGTGGCTTCAGGGATCGGATCCCCCGAACGTCCGAGCAAATGCTTCCAGAGTTGTTTCGCACAGCTGGGCGACTCTACCAAAGCTGCAAAATGCTCAACTAAGTGCTGGTTGCCAGCGACCAACACTCGTTCCAGCACAATGGCTACCTCAGCATCGGCATTAATTGATGATGTTCTGCCGTCAATCACAAAGCAAACTTCGTCAAGCTCTGAGCCAGATTTGACACATCGACTCATTGTCTCTACCGTAAAGACTTGACATTCGCGACCACCCAAAACGTCAATCCAAAGCTGTTCAGCTTGTTTGACCAAGCAAGCGGATGAGTCAACTTCCTTGGTCTTAGGCATACGGCACACAGGGTGATTCTCATCAACAAACCAAGCAATGAGCAACACATGTGATGGAGGTCGTGTCGAACGCATTCTGTGACCCTTCCTTGGATGTTCACTGGGTTGTTTGACAGTTCTTGAATGCACTTGCAAAAGGCCAAGGCCATCCGATCCAAGTTCCTGGAAAGGCAGCGGAGGATGCCATTCCGCAGGCAAAAAGGCCCTGGTGATCTGCACATAAAAGCAATCACCATCACGTACTGGCCAAAAGGCTTGTGCATCCCAAGCTGCAAGTGCATGACGAATTTGACAGCTAGCCCCATTAAGGTGACATTCTCGCTCATATCCAACACTTTGCAACAGATCACGCTTAGCAATGTTTTCAGGTACATTCACAACAATCCTGTTGGGATGACCGACATTAATAGCGACATCCTTAACCGTGACCAACAGTGCAGACATTGTGTCAAATGGATGCTGAATCAGGATCACATGTCCCACAACACCTGATTCCATCGGTTCAGGAGCAGGTTGCACCAGAACAACTTCAAAAGGGGCTCCCGGATCCATCAAGTCATGCCAAGTCTGTCTTAGGATTTCAAACCATTGCAAAAAGTCGTCAAACAATGTAGCACGCCTGGAAAATTGACATCTGTTGCGACCGGTTCCCGGTGAAACAAACCATGTCGAAAAGACAGCAGCTTTGGACGTCGCTTCTTGTTGGGAAGTTGCTATTGCCCATACAGCGTGCAAATCCTGAATGACTTCTGGTTGCATCTGAATTGGCGTTTGTCCTGGAATAAAAGGTGCAGCCTGTGGGTTGAATTGGAAACACCCCGCAGTTTGCATGAGCGACAAGTCCTCAAAAGGTACAGTGTCAATATCAAAGTCCTCTTGTCGCTCTTCTTGTGGTTCAATCCGTACCCGAATACTCTGGCCAGAAGCGACATCAAACCATTGATCCTCCATGAAAAGATGAGGAAATTGGATGATGGTACATCGCCTCCCAGCACAAAAGTGAGCTATTTCCATAGTACGGATGATATCAGCCAAGTGTGTTCGACTACCAATGGAGAAGGCGCCTTGGATGATACCTTCATTGGTATATCCTTCCAAAAGGGCTGTGAGCACCAGAGCTTCTTGTCCCGGTGTTCTCCCTTGCTCCAAAAGAAAGTGACATGTAGACCGCTGCACTCGGAAGTGAGGAGGCCTTGGTTGAACCAGATAAATTGAAAATTCCCTGTTCGGGTCCAGTCGATCAGCCCAAAGATGGCGGAGATCCTCAATCCATGTAATAGCATGCCCTGACATGCGCATATTTCTTGGTTGATGGCAAATGGGAGCACGCAAATGATCTACATACCAGGTGGTGACTTCCATAGACAAGGTATCAGACCATGGATCAAGGTCACCATGCAGCTGCATCAAATGACCAAATTGAAAACTCCATTCAAACTCTCCATCATGTTTGGGTCTTGCTCTGCGAGGCATATTCGACGTAGGTAATGAGACAGGAAAATCATCTGGCTCCTGAAACTCAGCCGGTTTGCAAGTGACAACCTGCTGGAATAAACTGACATCGTCAGCAATCTGATCAGAGTAGAGGTCAATCGCATGTGGGGAAATCTCAACCACAAGGTGACTACCTGTGTGCAAAAGCAATTGCTCACCAGGTAAATACGTACAACCTTCGTACTGCACCATTGCTGGCCGATGTGAATGTTCATTAGGCACCGCAAGCCTCAGGATCGCACTCACCGCTTCACGAGAACGTAAAACATGTGCAAACAGTCGTGTCAAAACCTGCAATGAGGCTACCCCGCGTAATGTGATGAGGACCCCATGCGCATCGATTGGTAAAGCTTGGTGTACGAGGACATGGACTTCTTGGGCAACTGTTGAATGCTCTTCCTGTTGGGCAGCTGGGGTGCCAGTAAGCACCCCTGGCAGGACAAAGAAGTCAGCTGGTGAAGCCCGTAGCAAGTGATCCCGCCAAGATGTCATGAGTTCAGCTCTCCACACAAGGGGGTCGTCAGAAATTCGAATAATATGTGGGGCACCGCAATGGAAGTGGGGATGAGCATTAAGGTACCAGACAAAAACCACAAGGTAAGGTCCCGCATCCAGTGAATCTCTCCAGTGAAACCGATCAAAATGTTGTTGTAACACTGGTATCCATCCCGGTCTACCGTCTGGAACGACAAACGGCAGCTGCGAGGGAAGTGCTGCGTTGTCAGGATGTAGGAAGTCTGGTTCATTTGGTCTCATATAAATCTCTGTCGAGGCAGAGCGCTGCAATGTGTCACGGAGCATAACATCATCCATTTGCAGCAAGTGAGCAATGTCAATAGCAATTCCTCTGCCAATAACTAGGCGAAACGCCTGTCCCATGTGCACATTAACAACGAGTGTGTCATCAATTGGGAGCCGACCAAACCACAAACTACAATGGTTGTGCCTGTTCACAGGTGGACAATCAGAAGTCAATTGCAGTGCAGCCAAAAGTCTCTCGAGATTAACCCTCCTATGGAGGACAAAGGCAAACGTGTAAGGAGAACGTTCCATGCCCGGATCCGAATCATAGACTGACAACACTGTTGACCTGAGTTCCAAGGAGGCTCTTTGTGTGACAATAAGCTGTCCAATAGTTCCGATGGCAGCATCTTCTGGGGTAGGATCAACAACGTGAAAATCAATCTGCTCTGCATCGCTAACTCTGTCTCTCCATGTGTCCAGAATTACATGCCTCCAGGTCAGAACATCTTCAGACAGCAAGGAGATTCGAGAGGAATGACATCTTGTAAAACTAGCATGATCGAGAAACCAGCTTTCAATCCTTCTTGTCGGCGACATTTGAGCAGGTGCTGTAATCACCTCTTCAGCAAACCTATCAGAAAGTGTACGGAATGCTTCCGGCAAATTGGCCATAGCTAGTTCGTTTGGACCGAGGAACGCTGGTGGCTCCATTCGTGCAGCCTCTTCTGCTGCCGAGATGGCCTCTAGGAACTCGTCTGTGAAACTACATGTTGGTTCTGGCTCAACATCAGCCGGGACTCGATTCTTGCCTGCATCTACCTGTACTAGGCTATTGAGATCCTGCGGTGGTGCATCTTGTATCACTTCCTGCTCAGGCAAAACTTGCAAAATGATTCCCATTCCATTCCACGTTCCAAATTGCGGTGTTAGCTGGTGCGCTTCAGGGTGCTGCCAAACCAAGCTTTCATCCGGAATTCTGGCAAACAAAGGGAACAGGTAACCAATGTCATGCCGAGTACATGGGTTGGGTACAGCAACTGCACATCGAACAATAACTGAAGGAGCCACTGGCGCAAGAAATTCAAGAGAAACCAATGTTGATCTTCGTTCCTGTGCCCTTTGCGATAGCAAAACATGAGCAATGTGCTCTTCAATTTCAGCTCGAGGAGTGAAATGAGAGACAACATCAATGAATAGAGGCTCATCTGATATGACCTGATACCGCCAAGGATGGGTGAGATCCTGTCTCCACTCAGCAGGGTCCCCTCCTAGGAAAGCTATCCTAGGCTGGAAACAGGCAAAATCAGACTGGTGATCGATGAACCAAGTATAAACGGAGAAAAGGAGATCCTCTTCTTCCGGACGGTTAGGAGTGCAACCATTGACATGTTGCTGCACTAGTCGCTGTAAATCCAGGTTCCACTCCTGCAAATGGCGGTCTCCTGAGCTTCCACTACTACTCAAGGTGCCAACTTCAGGATTATGTGCCTGATCCCTCAAGGGATTTTGCATGGCCAGAAAGAGATCACCTTCGTCTGTCTCAGTGTGACTTTCTACCTGCAATTTTGAACCATCGTGAACAATGTTCGTGACGTCCTGCAATGGCTGTTTGAATGCAGCAGTTGAGCCATCAGAGGGAATCTGGAAGGTTGAAAAATGGTCTGCATCAGGGTCTTCCACTTCAATATTCACAGTAGCAAGTTGTCTGACTTCTTCCTCATCCAACAAGCTAGGTGAATAACCTTCGTTACCTTCATGGCCAGCGAGACGGTGGAGAATATCGGTATCAGGAAGTCCGTTTTGTGTCCACTCAACTATCTGCTGAGTTGTGCATGTAAAACGCTCAGTTGGTGGTAAGGCAACTCTGAAATAATCTCCATGTGCAATGCGTCGTGCATGCAGGTCAGTGTCTTGCCATCGTTGATTGCCATGCCAAACAAAACATCGATCCCCTTCCATCTGACAGTAGACATCTGAATTTGCCAAAGTGAGAACTGAAGCTCTGTCAATCCACTCAGGTACTGGCAAAACAAAACGCTGTGTCTTGGGCCCTAACCGGAACCCTGGTTCTGAATTATGGGCGTGCAATTCCACATCAAACAGAACAAGTTTGGCGGTGTGCGCAACAGCCGTGTCAGGGAAAAGATGTACAATGATTGGAACTGCATCAGGTGGAATACCCTTGAGGTCCGCATTGATCTCATACGCATCCACAACATTCTCCACTATGGTAGCGTAATGTCCAGCAATCTCATTGATCATATTGTCATAACTGCTCCAATCCAAGAAAGCTCTCAGGGGTGGATCATGAATGTGAAACATGATAACTTCTTGTCTTTCATTTGCAGAGCTCGGTGGGTGTATTCCAGAACTTGCTACTGAGCTCGGCCCCTCCTCAGATGCGGAATCTGAAATACTAGTATCACCTTCCTGATTTGCAGTTGGAATATGGGCAGTGCCGGTTTGACCACTCGCAATAGCATCCATGAGATTGGCTTCATTTCCATTATAGATATCATGTTTGGATTGAATTGTTTGAACAAATGAGGAGGCCTCAACATCAATTTCCTCATCTCGGCTCAACACGGCCACTTGTGACAGCGGAGCCTGAGAAGTGGTTGGATGGTGGCTAATCTTTCGTATGCGCCTTCCGCTCCAAGGTTTCTCTGGCCAATTCACAAGAGCAATCTGCGCAACTTGCAAGCAACTCATTTCCATTGCATCATCATCACCGAGCAAAACATCAATCTGATCCTCAAACCTAACTCTTCTCTGTACAAGGTTTTTGGGATGGGACCTTTGAGATGGATCTGGAGTGCGAAGTGCTGAAATGAGCTGTGCAGGATTGTGATAAAATGGCTGAGAATAGAGAAGGTCAAACCCAACTTCCCATTGGAGACTCAAGGCATTCAAGCTAGCTTGAAACGGACTAATGTATCGGATTTCATCCATGATGGAATGCTTCCAAGGCAAAAGGCAACGTGAGAAATCGCCCCACCAATCGCATGCTGCACCAAATGGCTCACTGGCAATTTGATAGGCCTCAACGATTGATGCATTAGGCTGCACAGTACAGGCCTCATGTAATGAATTCCTTTGAACTTCATTGACACGGCCGACAATCACTGCTTGGATGACGGTCCAAATGGCTCCAAAGCCCTTGGCCGTTTTTGACGCTGTGTGTCGTCCTCCGCAACCTCTGTATCTTGAATCTCGACAACCTTTTGTGGGTCGAACTCCAATCCCAACGAGCTTGCACAGTTTTGGAGGATTCCCTGAAGCTGTTTCCTCAGAGCTTCCTCCTCTTTGTCCACCTGATCTTCGGGTGCTTCTTCCGCCTCTGCCTGTGGCGGTGGGGGAGCTTGAGATCCTCCTGCTGTCGCACTGCTCAATTGTTGGATAATTCGACTTGTTGCCGTGACTTCTGATCTGGCCTTGCCCGCCAGTTCTGTTAACGTGGCCTGATGTTTCCGATAGTCTTCGAGTTGCTTCTCCCAAAGCTTGATGCCGTTTGCGAGGTGGGCCATCCATAGGGATCTGTGTGCCCTGCGCTGGTCGGCAACTTCGCCAAGGTGTTTTTTGACCTTCCCCAAATGCTTGGTAGCTTGGTGTAGGCTCTTGATTCCCATTCTTCCAGTTTCCTGCTCTGTTTTGGCAATGAACTGTTTTGTTTCTTCCGGCATTGTATTCGGATCTGGATAAGCCTTCCGAAGATGGTCGAGAAATTCCTGTTTCTCGTTGCTCGAAGTGGCTGGCAAATGGGTTCACAGGTGGCGCCGAGATGGATCCAAACTGAGAAATGTCCATAGGTGTCCAAGGAGCAAAGCTCTCCCCTTGCTGGAAGGGTGAAACATGCTCCACTTGGCTGCCTTTGTTCTGAGACAATCCCTTTGTAGGACCTTTCTTCCCCTTCCCCTGTCCTTTCCCTTTGCCTTTCTTGAAGGGCTTCTGTTGGCCAGGCTGGCCATCGCCATCCAGCCGATACTTTGTAGACGTCCGGCTGGTCGATCGACTTGATGCCCAGCTCGCATTGTCTTCCCAATCGTCCCACGTGTATGCATTCCACTCGTGGGCTTCTTGATTCTTTGGCCGAGTGGGGTGACGAGTGCCATCTGTCCACTTTCCCCAACAGATTGCACATGTTGTCGCCCATTTCTTGTTGATACGCCCGCAGCTGCATTTCCACGGGTAATAGGTATCGTTCGGATCTTCCTCGTTCAGGTTCATGGCTTTGTTGATCTGGGTAAGGAAAAAATAGTCCTTGCTGTGATGCTGACTTAAAATTTTCCAAATTTTCCTCAAGGCAGGTTTGGCTAAATTGATCCAACCCTTCTTGTGCAAAAACCAGTTGCGTCTGGCTTTGGCTCTGTCTCTGCGCGCTTTCCTTCGTGTAGTCGTACTGAGTGGTGGAATCCTTGATGAATGTAAAAAGGATTGTAAATCCCAGAAACACGTGTAGGAAGCTGCACATAAAGGTGCACTAACCAAATTGGATGTCCCAGTGATACGCACACTGGCAGAAGCGAAAGCAGTTAAAGACAATCAAGGTACGAGGAGGCTGAATACCAGGGCGAACCAATCCAGTAAATGCCAAGCTCACACTCAAAGAAAGTCAATACCGTAATCCAAATATACAATCCACCAAAGGTCCGCAAACAGCTGAGGTGAAGAAAGAAAATGAATTGCAAATATCAAAATAATCACTGAAAAGAACCCTTGCGGAAGCTGACAGTGGCCAATCAAATGGCAGCAGAGCACAGCTCCAAGGTAAGGCCAAAGCGATAAGCCAAACCCGTGGGTTAGGTTCCGCAGCGAAACCCACTAAGGCTAATGAATTGCTCGCGCCCCAGAGAAGCAAAGAAACAAAAAAAACGAAAAGAAAGAAAACGCAGAAAAGCGGAGAAAGCGGAGAAGCAGGCAAGCAGGGAAAAGTGGAGAAGCAAAGAAACACAGAAGCAGAAAAACTGAAAAGCAAACAAGGAAATGCAGAAAAGCAGAGCAGCTGGGAAGAGAAATGCAATCTAAAAAATAAACCGAAAAAAAAAAAACATAATTTCCGAAGAAAGAAACCCTCCATTTTCTTCGTTCAATCACCTTTCGCCCAAAAAGAAATCGGACTTCTCAAGGCAAGGCGCAGGTATTGTGCCGGAATCTGCCAGCCGCCCCTACTGCAATTGTAGACACTGATGGCAAGAAATGGCGGGGGGAACGATGCTGATCGAGAGAGATAGTCGATGCGCTCGAAGGCTTCCAAGCAGGCCTGATGTGTATAATTGATTTTTTCTTGTTACCAAGTCTAGGTGTTTTTTCCAATTCACACAGCATTGCATAAACAGAACGCAGCTGAGGCGCTAGATTTTTGAATTTCTGAAATAGGATTCTTTTGCGGCAACTCCGAAACTTTCCGCATTGCGTCGGGCAACCGCAATCCGCACAAGAAAATAAAGTCTCGTCTTCGCAATTTGGGCAGTCACAATAGTTATCGTTCCGGTACCTTGGTCGGCAAAGGGAAGATGAACTGAGATGATTTTTTTATTGGGGTTTGTTTCTTGAGACGAAACAAACCATGTGCCTCATCAGTCAGGCCACCGATAGGGGATGGTCCAGTTGCCGCAGATGAAATACGGAGGATAATCGCGCAGATCAATCTGAATGTTAGTTCGGCACCTCAAACCGACAGCGGGTCACTGTGTTCAACCCTGCCAGTTCTGTCACATGTTCCACTATGTCGGCCGAAACTATATATACTTGATGTTCAAGGATGTTCATGGACGGTTTGCCGAATTGTTTTCTTAAAATTTCTTTATGTTGACAACAAGTGTGCCAACGCACATTCTGTCTACAATCTACAAAATCTACAAAACCCTTGGCTGCGGAACTGAAAAAAATTGCCATCGGTTGCTTCACTTTTTGTTGAAAACAAGACAGTCTAAAACCGGCCAAGCCTTATCTGACATTCTATCTGACAATTCGTAAGTATGTATATTGTATATATACACGTGCGTATGTAACGGGTTACGTCGCAACGCCAGGGGTATAAGTAGAAACTGAACCAAATATACATATATATGACATCGCGTAAACGAGAATGCAGCACTGAACTGAAGGTGGATTCAAACACAGCAACTCCGAATGTCTGTCTGTATGCCGTTCACTCCCTTTTTTCCTTGATGACACGCTGGGGAATCTCAGTCGCTATCGGAAATGGCAACGTGTTGCCTTCACCCACCAGGGCTTGTTGAGTAAGCCTCTGTTTTTGTAATGGGTTTTTCATTTTGGACCTTTCGGGTTTTTTGTTCAAAGGACCTCGAAAGTTTTCGGATCCACAGCATAGCTTGGGGCGTATACTATGTTTTCTTGGTTTGTTGCCCCCCCGGGTGGGATGCCCAAGGCATCAAGAGGGTGGGCTGAGAAAAGGAAACAACCCTTGAGATTGGACGGCTACACGTGTTATATAGGGAAACGAAAACGCTGAATGATGGACATGTCAACTGACGTTTCACAGTTGTCTGTTGTTTAAACAAACTGATTCTGTAAACACGTTTGTTTCTGACATGTGTGCAGCCTTTTGGTTTCTGGTGAAACCAAAAGAATCGTGTTTGGTTTGTTCGTTTGTGCTGGTTTGGTTTCAGTGCTTGCTGCATTGGTTACGCGTTATAGATATGGAAAAGTTGATATTCTACCTGGCCAGTCTTGTAAAAATATTTCCTGGCAAACCCGTTAACTGTTAGTTTCCTGACAGGTTCAGGTTATTAAACAGATAGGGTTTTCGCTTCGAAACTTCGCTGTCCTGTTTTAGACATTGCGATCACTACGTGAAAGCACTCGTCTAAAACCGGCCAAACCCTATCTGACATTCTATCTGACAATTCGTAAGTAGGTATATTGTGTATATATATATATATACACGTGCGTATGCAACGAGCACTGGACTGAAGGTGGATTCAAACACAGCAACTCTGAATGTCTGTCTGTATGCCGCTCACTCCGGCCGGGGGTTCATTTGGACCCCCCCAAAGCCCCTCATTTGGACCCCCCCATTTTAGGGGGCGAGAGGGAGGCGAGAGGGGGCGAGAGGGGGAGAGGGGGGGTCCAAACGAGGGGCTTTGGGATAGGGGGGCGAGAGGGGGCGAGAGGGGTTAGGTGGGGGCGAGAGGGGGCGAGAGGGGGGCCACAGGGTCAGAAGAAATTTTAACATGGGTGGGGGGCGAGAGTGGGCGAGAGGGGGTGGAGGGGGCGAGAGGGGGGCGAGAGGGGGACAGGGTCAGAGGAAATTTTTATCATGGGATACGACCCTTTAGGGTGGGGGGGAGGGGAACATCCATGGAATCAGGAAGAAAAAAAATTATCATGGGATACGACCCTTTAGGGTGGGGGGGGACATTCATGGAATCAGGAAGAAGAAATTTTATCATGGGATACGATCTTTTAGGGTGGGGGGGAACATTCATGGAATCAGGAAGAAGAAATTTTATCATGGGATACGACCCTTTAGGGTGGGGGGGGGCATTCATGGAATCAGGAAGAAGAAATTTTCTCATGGGATACGACCCTTTAGGGTGGGGGGGGGACATTCATGGCATCAGGAAGAAGAAATTTTATCATGGGATACGACCCTTTAGGGTGGGGGTGAACATTCATGGAATCAGGAAGAATAAATTTTATCATGGGATACGACCCTTTAGGGTGGGGGTGAACATTCATGGAATCAGGAAGAAGAAATTTTGTCATGGGATACGACCCTTTAGGGTGCGGGGGGGGGAACATCCATGGAATCAGGAAGAAAAAAAATATCATTAAAAACGACCCTTTAGGGTGGGGGGGGGGACATTCATGGCATCAGGAAGAAAAAAATTATCATGGGATACGACCCTTTAGGGTGGGGGGGGAACATTCATGGCATCAGGAAGAGGAAACTTTATCATCGGACACGAGAATCAGGAAGAAGCAATTTTATCATGGGACCCTTTAGGGTGGGGGGGGCCTTCATGGAATCAGGAAGAGGAAACTTTATCATGGGACACGAGAGGGGGTGGCTTTGGGCCCCCCCCAATATAGGGGTGGGGGGGCGGGAGAGATGGACTGTTAGGAACTATGCGACAAAGGGCCTTTAACAGAAATGAAAAAAAAAGATCTGGAGAGAGATAAGAAACATTCATCATCCATCAGGTTATAGCCATAAGAAACATTCATCCTCCATCAGGTTATAGCTCATCGTGCATGATAACTTGCTGCTTGCATTCATCATCCATCAGGTTATAGCTCATCTTGCCGCTGGCTTCTATAGCACAAACTTCCCCCCTGCATTTCCACAAACGCTTCTCTGCGCACTATAGGCTTCCATTTGCATCTGCACAAGCACAGGGTTTGTTATGTGAACTTACTTCGAAGCCTTAAATCAAAGTTCGAACCTATCTGATTTGAAGTTCGGCCATGTTTAACGTCAATTAGCGTTTCAGGCACTCCAGGTTTCAATGTACACTTTTGGACGCCGAAACGCTGGTATTTACGCAGTTTTTTGCCCGTGGCGGCGCCAAACCCTTATAAATTACAGCATTTTCTTCCCTTTTTGAACCGATTTTTTTTGCCTCGATGAACGCAAAAAACGCTGGTATTTACGCGTTTTTCAAAAAATCGAAGATCGTGACGTGAACGAAACCCTGTAAATAACAGTGTTTTAGCCACTTTCGGGGACTAAAACTGTGGTATTTACGCGGGTTCCTGTCATTTGACAGCGCAAAATGCTGTAAATTACAGCACTTTGTGCGCCGTTTTATGTTCAACTTTTATCCGCGCGATGCTTTCACATGTTCTTGGCATTCTTCCACAAGAAACAACGTTGCAGATTGAAACTGGACCACGGCGTGACCCGAAAGAAAGCTGGAGGGAGGAGACGCACAGAAGCTTTTACACTCACAGGGGCTTTTCTACACCGAGAAGTCTTTACAAAAAGGAGCTTTTTACACACAGATTGTTTTACACAGAGAAGCCTTTACTCCAAGGAGCTTTTGCACACAAACGTCTTGGGGCTTTTACACACAGAAGTTTTTACACGAAGAAGTCTTTACACAGAGGGTTTTTTTACACACAGACGTGTTTGCACACAGAAGCTTTTACACAGAGAAGCCTTTACACAGAGGAGCTTTTACACACAAAAGCGTTTACACACGGCAAGCTTTTACACACACAGGGGCTTTTACACAGAGAAGCCTCTACACAGAGGAGCTTTTTACACACAGAAGGTTTTACACAGAGAAGTCTTTACTCTAAGGAGCTTTTGCACACAAACGTCTTGGAGCTTTTAAACACAAAATCTGTCACACAAAGAAGTCTGTACTCAGAGGGCTTTAACACAAAGACGCGTTTACACACAGAAACTTTTACAGAGCGAAGCCTTTACGCAGAGAGTTTTTACACACGGAAGCGGAAGCTTTTACACACAGAGAAATCTTTACACAGACGCGCTTTCACACAGAAGGAAGCTTTTACACAAAGAAGTCTTTACACAGAGAAACTTTTACAAACAGAAACTTTTACACGCAAAAGTTTTTACACAGAGAAGTCTTTGCACAGAGGCGCCTTCACACGAAGTAACAAATTGAAATTGGCGGCAGTTGTTTAGGAAAAACCATTCGCAGGAGCTTTCGGGAGCTCATTAAAACTTAAGGAATATATTTCTGAAGCAGGCCCTCATTCAATCGCTTTCAAGCCCACACTGCGATGAAATGGAGGGTCGAGTAATAATCCGGAGCCGACGATGAGCGTCAGCTCTAAAATCCGGGCGCCGGCCCCGGGCCCAGCCCGTGTCCTTGCCGGAGGCCTTCGCTCCTAACCGAAGGTTATAGGACCGCCGCCCCTGCCGACGACCCACCGCGTCCCCACTGATGCCCCTGTAATTTACAGTGTTTTTTGCTCCTGGTGTTCAAAAACATCGTTTTTTACAGGGTTTCGGCCCTCTCGGCGGCGCAGAATTGCACCTTGGCGATGTTAAAAAACGTGGGTTTTTCCACACTTTTTGCTTTGAGGGGCGGAAAAAATCGTAAAAAGTTGTCTCTGAAGATTTTTTTCAACATAAACGGCCCAACATCTCACCAACATAGGCCCAAGATCGCCAACATATTCCCAACCTATGCCCAACATCGCCTCCAAGCTGGCCTAACCTGGGGCCAACATAGGCAAACCAGGGCCAACAGAGGCCAACATGGGCCCAACATAGGCGCAACCTCGGCCAACATAGGCCAACATAGGCCCAAGATGGCCCAACATAGGGCCAACATGGGCCCAACAAAGACCCAAGATGGGCCCAAGATGGGCCCAACATAGCCCAACATGGGCCCAACATGGGCCCAAGATGGCTCAACATGGCCCGACTTGGCACAACATAAGCCCACGATGGGCTCCTGATGGCTTGACATGGCATGACATAAGCCTACGCTGGGCGCAAGATGGCTCAGCCTGGGCCCGACGACAACGACGACGACGACAACCACAACAACCACCACCACCACCACAACCACAGCCACCACAAGCTTGGCCGGCGCCCGGCTGTCAGGCGTAAGCCTTTAAATAAAAACACAGGCACAAATTCAAAAGCAATGAGTAGAGCACTACGCCTTGCCGTACCCAATTGGTATTAAGAGTATCTTCCTGCATTAGCTACACAATGGCAAATAGCAAAAACGAGCGGAAGTTCACGCAGTGGTTTCGGAAAAGAAAACTTGAAATTCGCGGGATGTCCTACGGACATGTCACAGTGAAAAACAGCGGATTCGCTAATTATTTTTCCCGGCATGACCAATGGTGCGCGAAGCACGGACTCTCCAAGCAAAATGCCATACACAACCTCAATCGGCATTTTCTCCATTCTTGCAGCGTCCACAGTTTCTAGAACAAGAGGAGATCAGAGCTAGAGAAGCATCTGAACCCAGAGATCAAGAGTTGGAGAGGTTGAAAGAGCGTTTGATTCAAGATCAACTAGAAAGAGAAGAAATGAGACAGTCCATGAAATGCATGATGGAGGAGAATCGTAAGTTGAAGCAAAAGTTGGAAGCTCAGGAGAAGCAGAAAGAGGCTGGTCCGAAGTTTTCGACACTGAATACTCCAGAAGTGAATGTCCCCGCTCAACAACTGTAAGCATACAACAATCACCTTTGTCTGTAGTCTTCTTCACTAACTCCTCGGTGTATCTTTCTGTTGTAATGCCATCCAGATGTGTTGCTAGATATTCCAAGTCGAGATAGCTGCAAGAAATGAAATGTTTGCACCTAACAGGTGGACATGTAGAATCGTGATTCTTGCGTCGAGCTTGTGTTGCAACATTCATCATCTTGTTGATCCAGTATTGTAAAAGACTGTGTTCGTATGTGGGAACTCCTGGTGATTTTGGTGTGGTGAAATAGCATGCCTTGTTGCCATCGCCTGCGATCACATCAACTTGATAACGGGCACACTCAAAAGCCATAATAGCTATACATTCACCAACAATACCAGAAGAATCTGAAGCGTACTTCTGTCCAACATGATAAACACACACTCTTGTCATCTTCATCCTTGATCTTGCCAAGTGTTCAATCTCCTCTGTGTCACGATGCTTGGTCTTTCCCCAGTAGACCTCGAAGATTGCCCAAGAGACTTGTCTGACTCGAGTGTCGTTTTCATCTGTGCAATATCCAGCAATTTGCTTGATATAGCCTTCCTTCCCGATGCGAGCAGCGACCATCAAGTCATGATAATCATTGAAGCAAGTTTTGAACTTAGCCTCTTCGAGTCGAGCTCTGTGAGGATAAATGGAACCAGCTTCGCAATTCATGAAAAGATGTCCTCCAAAGTTCTTGATGACATTGATGAAATAGTTGTTGAATTGTTCTTTGTCCTTGCCAATAGGATTGTGATCTTCATCCATGTCATAGTTGATGTGAGGAACAAATCGTTGAAATCTTTCTGGAACAAGACATTTGTCAAATCTTGTTCGACACCAGTTTCCCAAGTTCCAAAACATCATTGAGATCTGTGGAGACGTTCTGTAAGGATGTTCTTCATCAAAGTATGTTGGGTCAGTCATGCTGCCTCCTAGATACCTTGAAGCTAAGCAATGGAGAATGACACAATAAGGTAATTAGTAATACCTTGTGTTCTTCAACATAGCATTCCAACACCCTTGACAAACTTTCAAAATCATCGCTGATTCTCTTCTCTGCCTCCTTGGTTGCATCCTCTGCATGTTGTTGATTTCGAGGATGAGTTCTTGGATCGCTGCAACCATACTCAATGTTGTTGATTCGTATGTCTGGCAATGTATTCCTTCATCAACTGGTCATCAGTGTCAGAGTACCAATGGCCCAAGTGATTGGCCATAGTTTTCCTGTACTTGACATGCCAAAACATATGTCGATGTTTAGAAGAAGCTGGATAAGCTTGATTGTAAAAACCTGCCCATTCATCACAGTAACCATCTGGGAAACATTCCTTCAGTTTTCGAAAAGCTGAATCATCTTCGTTTCCAGTGATATCTTGACCATAGTAAGTTCTTGTAACATGTTTTTCCTTTGGAGCCGTGTCATCATGCTGAATACCTGATCCTTGATCTACCTTTGGTTCCTCTGATTTCTCTTTCTCTGAAGAGTCTTCAGGTGGAACTGGTTCCTCTTGCACTGAAGAGCTTCCAGCCTTTTGGCCTGACAAAAATGATTCATCAGTCTGGCATTCCATGCTTGTTGTGGTAGGTGCTGGAACCTTTGGATCAGGAGGCTCTTCTTCTTCTTCTTCTTCTTCTTCTTCAACAACAACATCAACTTCCTCTTCTTCTTGTTCCTCTTTTGATTCTGCCTTGACAACTCTCTCCATGATCTTCCTCTGAACATTCTTGTTGCACATGTTCAACCACTTGATAGTACACTCAACCAAATCATCATCATCAGTTTCCAAAATGATGTGTTTGTTCTCACGCCTTAAGCTCTCAACAGAATCCGTGAACTCAGGATCAACACGAACTTGACCTTCAGGACGTTGAAGAGGAGTGCTTGGGTCATCATATGCCAAGTCTGGTTCCTCACGTAGTTCTTGGACATTGTACTGATCGAGTGTTCGTCCACGATGTGTCATGATACTTGTGAGGGTGTTCTTCTGATCTTGAGTCAGGTCTGCTAGACTTACAAAAAATCAATGCTAGCAAGTTGTCACCCAATGGGAATGCTACTCTTTGTATTTGTCTTCGATTCTCTTGGAAAAGTTTGAAAGCCAACAATGATAGCTCATCTGACCAAGGAATGACCACGTGTGCAGGTGCACCTGGAGTTGCTGCTGCTACTTCAGCTTTTTCTCGTTCATGTTCTTGTTGTTTGTTTTCAATGAACTGGATTGCTTCAGGACTAGTGATCACTGCATCTGGGAGTAAACCCATCCAAGACTCAATAAGTCTGTTGCCAGTGAGTTGAAATCTAGTCATCCACTTCTGAAGATCCATGGTTCCTCTGTTGTACTTCATGAACTGCATGAAACGGTACAAGAACACGTTCTGGGCACCCTTAATGAAATAAGGTCGAAGAAATCTTTTGAAATAGTTCCCTCCTTCATTGGGATCCCTGAGTCTTTCTCTGTCCAATAACCTCTTGTATTGTTGAGCCTCTCCTTCCAGTCGATTGCGCAAGGCTGGACCATGTTTCTCAGGTTCTAACTCCGTGATTGCACACCAGTCATCGATTGCATCTTCAAAGGCGAAGAAGCTGGTTCTCCCATCATATGCTGGAGCTACCTTCGTGGTCATCTGTTGCGTCATGTGAATCTGTGTCTGCTGGGGGGCTCTTCTCATTGCGTAAGAGTCATATTGGTTCCATCCATCTGCATCGACAATGTCGAAGTCATCATCATTGCCATGGCTTGCCATTGCTCTTTTGGGCTCTACCTGGAGCTCACCCTCAATGAGGGATCACAGCTCCGCTACCACTTGAAGAGGGGCCCTGGCGTCTACTTCAAGATCAGCAAGGGCGTCTTCCCAAGACAGCACGCACCTTTTATGCTCTCGGCGTATTGCCTGACTGTGCGGTGTCCACAGGGTTGCTCTATATACCTCTTGAGCCTTTAGGGCGCATATAGATGTGCTCAATACTCATGCATGTACCTGGCTAGGTATTGGTTCAAAATAAAAACATAGGGGGGGGTTAGGTTCACGACTCTTGGTTGTTCAGGGTGTGACAATGTTGCTCATCATGTGCCAATCCTGCTAAAAAATATGGTTCTACCTTTTAGGTTTTTGGGGGGGTGGGGAGGGGGTTAAGGTTGACGACTCTTGCTGCTTCGGACTCTTACAATGTTTCCTGTCATGTGGTGCTTATCATGTGCCACAAAACAACATTACATGGTTCTACCTTTTAGGTTTTTGGGGGGTGGGGAGGGGGTTAAGGTTGACGACTCTTGCTGCTTCGGTTAAAGATATATGGGATATAGTAGGCATCTCCTGGGCAAACGTCATTGTAGTGTTTCAAACAACACGATCCAATGGCCGCCAATACGTCCACATAACACACTACCATGGTCCTTTGATACCCCACCTCGATCTCACGGCATCGCCACTTTTACACGGAAATTTACAGGTAAAATACCGATGCAACTCCAAAGCCGCACATACGACATCAAAAACAACACGCGCAAAAGCGCCACTTTGTACGCAAATTTACAGGTAAAAAGCCGACGCCAAGAACAAAGCGGCACAAGCGACCTCAAAACAGCAACACGTCAAAACACCATATTATACAGTAATTTACAGGAAAAATGCCAATAGCAATAAAAAAGCGGCCTAAGCGACACAAAAAAAAGCGGCCTAAGCGACACAAAAAAAAAGCGGCCCAAGCGAACGCCGAACCGGGGACATATACTTTATCGCTGTTGGTTTATACGGTCAATGTCTACTATGATGATACGTCTCTATTATAATTTCATTCTTCGTGTCAATTTAACTGTTGCTGTTTTTTGCACGTCTCTGGCATTCCACATCAAAATTCGATAAGACTGTTCTGAACAAGTGTGTCACTCACGTCGCCTTTCGTCATGATGTTGTGAGCCCCTCGGGGAATGCTTTTCTAAGCAGGATTTTGACGTCATAATTTGACCTCCGAATTGACAGTCTTCAACCTGGTAATTCGTTTAAGTAAAGTGAAACAGCCGTTCATCTTTCATGTCTCACTTTGACGGGCGATGTGTTGAACAGCTGCCCGCTGTTCGTGGGATCACCATTTCCAAGAGATTGCACACCTGTCCAGGGTAGACCGCTGAAAGCTGCGACAACACCTCCTTTTTCAGTGATGCTCAAGAGACAGACCACATGTCAGGCATGTTCACATGATCAGGCAAAAGGACATGCTTGCAGGTATGGTGATTCTTTCTTTTTATGGTCGTTGGTGAGGTTCAATTGTGCACGTAATTCAAGGGTTGACTGCTTAAGCCGTTCATAGGGTTATGACTTGACAGCAGAGGGCTTTGGAGCCTTATCACGACTCTTGCATGTTTTGTGGATGCATCATGTTTCATCAACTAGTTCCCCATTGGTCCCTTTTCTCATGTGTCTCTGCGTTCTCCTCCCTTCAGGTAGGTTGGGTTCTGCGTGTGCCGAGGTAGGCTTAGGTTTCGCCTTGTTAGGTTGGTTCAGGCGCTTCCGTCCTCCCCCTCCTCCGCTGGTCTGGTTCCGTGCCCGTCGGCCCTCGCTTTTCTTTTTCCTTGCCTTTTCAGGGTTTTGCCCGCTTCGGGCCAGGTGTGTTGTGTTGGTGTTTGCTCTTTCCCTCTTTTCTTGCGTTCCCCTCTTCGCGTCCTGGTTAAGTAATTGTCATTTCATCTTCACCCTCATCTCATTTTCATCGTCATTTCATCTGCCCGCTGCTGCGGGGCGTGTGTGTGTGTGTGTGTGGTGTGTGTGTGTGTGTTGTGTGTGTGTTGTGTGTGTTGTGTGTGTTGTGTGTGTTGTGTGTGTTGTGTGTGTTGTGTGTGTTGTGTGTGTGTTGTGTGTGTT